>WUAM01000359.1:47812153-47822860 GCA_024336885.1 Actenoides hombroni | reverse complement strand
CTGTTGGGACAGGACAAGGGGTGATGGTTTGAAACTAAAAGAGGGAGATTTAGACTGGAGAGAAGTGAGAAATATTAATTTTTTTTTTCCACCACCAAGGGTGGCGAGAGCCTGGCCCAGGTTGCTCAGAGAGGCGGTCACTGCCCCATCCCTGGAATCATTCCAGGTGAGGTTGGCCAGGGATCTGAGCAACCTGCTCTAGTTGCAGATGTCCCTGCTCCCTGCAGGGAGTTTGGAGCTTTAAAGGCCCCTTCCAACCCAAACCATTCTGTGACTCCAGCCCTCTCCATGAAGTACCAGCATTCAAGGCATAAATACAGTAAGGCTATAGCTTTATTGGGCTGATTCTTTCCCTGGGAAGCTTCATCCAGGTGTCTTGAAGAACACAAGAAAACCCACTCCTGGCACCACACAGCACGACATGCTGCTGGGGCCCAGCTCCCTTTCCATGCATTCCCCACAGTGGCACCAGAACACCCTCCTCCACCCAGGGACCTGGTCCAAGCCCGTGTCCCAGCCTCCTGCACAAGCCCCAGAGCTTCTCCTTTGCTCTACAGCACCAAAAAAAAAGAAAAAATAAGCTTCCCTCCAGGTACCCCCAGTGCCGAGCCAGTTTGCAGAGCTCAGCTGGTCTCGCATTTTGACTACAGCTGGTCAAAGCATTTTTACTACTGTTGAGGGTAATGAAAACACAGTGTTTTGCCTCTAACCTGAGCTGCTTCACAGAGGTGCCCTGGTTTGAACTCCCCTCTTAGACAGGAAAGTTTTTGATGTCTAGGAATTTTCCAAGCTGGAGCGACAGGAGATGATGAAGATACTCAAAACATTCATGTTTTTCCACTCAGCTGCCACCATTCTTCCAATTCTTTCTGCAAAAGCACTCAAAAGTTTGTTTTTAAACTCAAAGTGCAGCAAAGAGCAGCGCTCTGGGCAGCTTGGCTTTGAACCCTCCTGTGGGGAGCTGATGGGAAATAAGTCCTGGAGCTAAATTCTCAGACTCAGTGCTCAGAAATGGTTCCCAGGGTGGCAGGAGTAGGTTCTCAGGAATAGTTTTGCATGGTCTTCCAAAAGCCATCAGGGCAGCTTTCACAGACCTCAGGAAAGGCCTGAGCTGAAGGGCTGAAGGGAAAATGAGGTTTTGAGGGCCAGTTTGTTCCATGGTCTCTCCAGCAAACCTGGCAGCACCCAGCATACAGGATATTCACACAACGACCAGGCTTCCAAGGTGTGGGACGACAAAAAGCAAGTCCACTGGATGTGACAAGGAAGGTGGGCTTATCAAGGCAAGCGAAACAGCTGCCAAAATCAGAATCACTGCATAAGATCAGAATCTCCTCTAAGCAACGCTTCTTGACCTACCCTGAGATATTAGTATAGAATCTGGGTTGGGAAAAAACCTTCAAGATCATTGAGTCCAACTAATAACCCTATGCTACCTGTCCACTCCTAATCCATGCCCCTAAGCAGCATATCTACACGACTTATAAACATGCTACATGTCCCTCCCACTTACAAAACCCACTTGAGACGGGTGCCTCGTGTGAGCCTCTGCTGAAGCAGCTCTCGCCCAGCTCGAGGCTTTGGTCATTTACCTCCATCAGCATTCACAGCTGGAAAGAGGGGTTATGGCCTCTCCTCTGCACACCCAAGGGGAGGAGGGAGCTAATCTGCATGTTTATTTGTTGTCTGTGCAGAATTCCTGCATTCCTTCCCTTGTTTACTCATCTGCTCTCAGGACGTACTCAGAACCCAGCAAAGGGCTTTTGGGGCACCACTTTCCCCCCTGAGCTCAGAGCTCTTGCTGGAACATCGGACAAGCATAAAGGGGAAAGAGAGAAGCCAGCAAATGGTTTATTACAGATGTTTTCAAGGTAACTGGGCAACGAGGAGAAGAAAAGATCAATTCTCTCCAGATCTGCTCTGCATAGAGACACATCTCCACAACTCAAGGTTTAAGACCCTACTAAAGAGCACACAAGGGCTGCTGCCCCCTCAGCTCTTCCCAACAGCTGTGTCATTACACCCAGAGCAGCACTTTGGCACGAGCATGTCAGCACCCCTCACGCTGTCCCACAGACAGCTACAAGCCAGCCCATGGTCCCATGCCAAGCATCAACGTGGTGCTCATGTGTCCCACGAGCAAGGCACAACATTTCAACCCTCCTCATCTGAGCTCTTTGAGAGATGCGCATGCAAGAGATACAGGGCTTCACCACAATACAGAAGCACACCTCATACCCCCAAAATCACTTAGTTTGGTTCTGACTCACACCTTGGAGAAGCACCTTTTACTATCAAGCAAAACTCAGCTGGCTTCTTGGATCCCTGCAGAGTCCACAAAGCCAGCTTAGCAAGCAAGGAAGCTGGAGATGACTACCACCAAGGACAGACCTACACCACAGGATTAACTCATTCACTTATTAGCTCTAAACCTACAGGAAAACTCACTCAGGTGTGAGGAGTCTGAATTCCCTGGTAAGTGCCTGCCACACGCTTGTGTTAGGACAGGACTTGCTGCAGGGATGCTCCCAACCACATCGGACTCGTTGCAAATGGAACCGAGAACCTGCACCAAGTCTGGAGCAAAAAATAACGTAAAATAACTTCACTTGGCTGTACCTTGGTTGCAACCACTGCCTCTGCCAAGCAGGTGACTTGCCAGGCACTGTCCCCATGACAAGCGAGTCTACAGAGCAGTGGGTCTCTACCCTGGACACACGTGGAGCAGCAGGATCTCAGCGGCAAGATCATTTGCCAATCAATCATTCACAAGCCGAGAGCACAGCCAGGGCTTAGGCCGCTGCTGCGGCGGCACGCTCGGAGCACCCCCGGGGAAGGCGGGCACCCCTGCTCCAGCCTCACCTTCCACGCAGTGCTCCACCTCCTCCAGGTTACGCAGCGTGATCCGCATCAGGCTGGAGTTCAGCATCAGCTCGTTGCGGTGCGCGGGCCACATGTACTGCGGGGCAGGGTTGACGAAGAAAATCCGCGTGTCCCCGGTCGAGACTTGGTTGTCGCAGATTAACGGGTCCCCAAAGCCACCGATAACCACCTTGTTGCCACCATCCAGCAGGATCTCGTGAGTGACGATGTCTTTGCCTTTCAGGTAGCGCCAGACTCTCACCTCGAAGAGAAAGGAAGAGCACGTGAGACATTTCACAGACAGTTGGCACTTTCTGACCCAGTCAGTTTTTATCATGGTGTCACAAGATGTCCCAGGTGGTTCAGGTGGGCAAAGCCTTCCAGCAGGACTAATTTAATTAACCATCCCTCTAAAAGCACAGACTAAAGAACAGGAAAACAATTCATTGAAAATAAAATGAGGCACCGACCCAGTCATGCCCACTACGAATAAAGAATTCAAATTCCCAGAAGGAGATCCACTCCTGAACTGGACACTTGGGCAGAAGCAAGATCCACCTCACCTACCACTGACCTTTTCCAGACATGCGCTAGAAGCCTGACCTCTGCAGACACAGGGCCAGGGCCGTGATTCAAGCCCTATCAAGGGCAGTGTGCAAGTCTCAGCCCTGACAGAGGACTCTCCATTCTATTCCAAGGCAGCATCATTCAAGGTGACAGACTCCTGCTGGCACAGCTCTCCCTGAGATAACCCTGACTCACAACTAGATCTCAGCAGTAAAAATGTATCAAAGAATTAAAAAAACAAACAAAACAAAAAACATCACAACACAAAAAAAACCAAAACAAAACACAAAACCCCCCCACTTCTGAATTAAAAGACACAAGCTTTGAAGGGAAGGTTAAATGGCTGGAAGCCCCAACTGGGGAAGGCTGCACATGCTCATCCATGGGGCAGGCTCCGAGCAGCGGCACAGGAGCTGTAAAACAGAGACAGGAGGAGGCAGGTGGAGGTGGGTGAATGAAAGGAGGGAGGTTTCTGGCTCTGACAAGGCACCGGTACCTTGGGAAGATGAAAGGAAGAGAAGATAACACACCATGGAGAAATATCAAAGGCAACTTACATTCCCATAAACGACTAAAGCAAACCTTTGCCTTCGCAGACTGGATTTGCTAAAATACACGAAGGATTTGGCAGCAGGAGCCCATTTCCCTTCGCTCATCCAAACTTGAGGAACAAAACAATAAGTCCCAGCCACAGGGGTTAGTCCCACTCTTCCCCTCCCACTGGTTCTAGAGCGGTCTCCCTGGACCTCACTGCTGGCTCATCCCCCCTGCCCAAAAAAGGCGAGCTCTGCACCAGCCAAGCTCCCTGCAGCAAACAGCCCCGTGCGGGAGGGAAGCAGCAGCCCTACAATGAATCTTCAGTGCACACAGGACACCAGAGACACGTCCCCATCCACTCCTGATAGCTCGGAAATCCTGCTGCAATCCTATTGCAGGGGAAACAACAGAGATGAGAGTTGCAGGTAATAGAAACAGCTCGGAGCTGCCCGAGGTGTCGTTTGGAGCAAGGGTGACTGGGCATTACTGTGACCCCCAGCATCCCTGGCCCGGCATGCTGTGTTTTGTCATGCTCTCTGCAAGCATCTCCCTCCTACTGCAGCCCAAGTGCTCAGTCACTTGCATTCTCCAGTTGTCTCCACCACCCAAAGAGCACTTCAGCACACCGTGCCAAGCACCTGAGCGGTCAGGGAGGTAGTGGCTCAGAGATAAGGGGGTTCTTGATCCCCTCTCTGAAACAGGCAGGCACACACGTACTTTAAGAGTGCAGTTCTGAGTGGAACGCAAGGGACAGAGGAAGGATGCTCACACATGGTCTCTCCAGACCTTGGGAAGGATGCTCACACATGGTCTCTCCAGACCTCGGCGGACTCCAGGTGTGGCAGGGAGGTGGCCAGTTGCTCACACTACAGCATCTATGCTTCACAGAGGGGCTGTAGGGGGGGCACTTGAATAGTCAAGGAGGAAAACACAGAGCAGACATTATCCCACTCAAGAATGGGACATTTTTTTATAGTTGCCTACAACCACAGCTCACTGGCCTCTGCCTTGCACAGCCCTTCAAGAGCACTGTGTTCCCTTCTGGGCTTCTTCGAGACCATCCAGACAGAGACTCTTAACCTTTGTCAAATACATCCATCCCATTACTCAGTGACTACAGAAGCCACATGCAAAGACCTGACACTGCAAAGTTTAAATAAGAGGGTAAAAATGTGTTGGGGGCTACGGGGAATGAGAGTCTCATCATCTTTATTCGATCTTTCAATTTTTTGAAGGCCTAACTCCAAAATTTCAGAGGTGTGAGCTCAGCACTCTCTCAGTCCTGATCAAGAGGCTTCAAGGTTCACAAAGATCTTGAGCTGAACTCTGCTGTGACAAGGAGTAGGCAGCCACAGGTGCTGGGGCAAGGGATCAAGGCCATTCTCACCAGCACAGGAGCAAGTGCACCGGGGTGAGCCCCTTCTGCTCAGCACAGCATTCAGCTGACAAAAAAAGGGGATTATTTCAGCATTGCTGTACTCTACAGGTGCAACTGAAGGTTAAGAGCAATGTTTAGGAGTGTGGTTTTTTCTCAGACCCTCCTCACACCTTCTCCTGAAGGTGTAATATTTGCCTGCCTTGGAGAAGGACTTTGGACTTGCTCCGTCTCAGCTCCCACCCAGCCCAGCAGATCTACGATCCCCACAGCAGCCACTGTATATTACTGAGGTGAGCCCTGTTCTCCTGCATACCTGAGATCAAAAACCACCCCAGGTATAAACACCCCTGTGACAGCTCCTCTTCGGAAGCTGCACATGCCTTCACTGCTCCCAGACAAGAGACATCGTACCCACGTGCTCTCGAACTCATTTATCTTCCAGGGAGTCAGCTCCCCCGGGGCCAGCGCTGCTCAACGCCACAGCCACCAAAAGACAAGCACTAACTCATACACAGGCTGCCCAAGTCCAAGCTGCTGGGCGGGGGGAAGAAGAGAGGCTGAGAAAGCAAAGCCTTCAAAGCCATTCGTGCAGCTTCTTTCAGCCCGAGAAGCAGCCCGCTTGAAAAGCCGCCTGCTCCGTCCTCCGCAGCCCTGCCAGCATGAGCTCTTTTCTCGAAAGAGATGGCAGTCAACCAGCAAACGGAGGGAGCTTCAGATGGCACGGAAGGGTAGCTGTGACAGGCAGCTTTCCTCGCCTCTGATCTCACAGGAATCCCAGTACTGACACCGACATCTGCTCCGCCACATGCGAGCGGTGCCACACCAGGCAGCCCCCTTCAAAGAGCCAGTCCGGGGCCACCTGCCAACGTGGCACCTCAGGTGAGCTGGGGAGGCAAGGGTGGTAAAGAGCACAGCTTTAGCACAAGCCCTCCCGCTTCCCCGCCTGGGACCAGCTGTTTCTCCAACGTTTTGCAGCAGCGCTGTGGTTGTGCTTCTCTCCACAGTCAAGTTAAGACACCTTCCTGCAGCCCCACCAGCCCCACCTCCTCTTCCTTCGGCAGCAGCCCGCGGGGCAGGCGCGAGGTGCAGGAGCAACTGGGGCAAAAACCCAGGAGTGTGGAGGAGAAAAAAAAAAAAAAAAAAAATCAAAATAAAATAAATACAAATCACGAGGCAAGCAGAGCACACAGCCGGGGGCTTGTGCTGAAAGGTAGGAGTTGGGCTTTTTCACGTTTCTAAGGGGAGAGAAAGGCTAAAGCCTACCCCTTCTTCTGAAGCAGATGGTAATTTCAGTTAATTAGCATGGCTGTTCCAGTCATACACCTCCGAGCCAGACCACAGCATTCACAGGCAACATCAGAGTCCACCAGCTTTCTCCCCACCCTTCACATCTATTCATCACAGAGGGTAAGGCACCCAAGACCAAGCAATTACCTGTAGGGCATCCCATTCATCATCACACACAATTAAGACTTTGTCACTGGTGACTCACGGGCTACATGAAGGACTGGGGAAGAAGAGGGAGAGAGAGAAAAAAAAATAATATTGGGCTGGAACCTAGTTCCAGGAGGTCTCCTCCTTATAGAAGACTTACTCTTTTGCCAGCAAGCACATAAAACACTGGATTAAGACTGTTTTACAAGACTCCTGGCAGCTACAGGGAGGCAGAGCTAGAACAGTGAAAACTTTATTTAAGCAGATCCTTTCGAGGGTATATTTTTAAGCACAGTACAAAACCAGAAAGTAGAAGGATTTTCCAATATGCCATGGAGGTCCATCCCACAGCAGGGAATGGGACCACCTGTACAGGCACGTGCAGTGCTACTGAATTCCTGCCAGGAAGATGCTTTGAGAAATGCCAACCTTGGTCTTGTAAGGAGAGATGAGAAGTTACAGCCCAGTCTCCTCAGGAAGAGAGCTGTTGCTCCAGACAGAAGTAAAAAAGGGTCATCACTAGATTTTGGTGGTTCTATAAGGTGAAGGGTACTGGTTAACACATCAGCTCTGCTTACAGCTTCACACGCAGCTCTGCCAAACCCTTCCCTCCTGACCCCAGGTTGTTCCTCTCCCCTTGTCACCCTCCCCTGTGCCTTTCCCTAGCAGAAGCTGGCTGTCCTTTCCATAGGAGCTAGCAGAGCATCAAGCTCACCTTCCCCAGCAGCTTCCACATCCAACCCCGGCTGGAGAACTGTTGCTGTTACCCCCCAAAACACGAGCTCTATTGTTTGCAACAGGATCCACATCCTTTTCAACACTTCCTATAGCACATATAGAACCTGTATTTGTCCTATAAATAGGCGCTGCCTTCATAAATCTCAGGGCAGACCAGAAGCAGGCAGCCCAGAGGACTCAGGAGAAGGAAGGAGCAATGGCAGCAAAGAGGGTGGATGAGCAGCAGTACCACAAGCTTGGGAAGCAGAGCAGCCCAAGAGCCCCAGTTCCCATGTCAGGTCCCTCAGTGAGCCAGCACATCAGCCCATTTCAGAGTTAGTTCCTGGAGTTCTGTCAGCCCATTCTTCCTTATTATTCATCTCCTCCAGTAGCAAATTAATGGCTGGTGGCTATTTATGGGTGTTTATCTAACATTAACTTCACATTTCTTCTCAGTTGTAATGTGCTTATCTTCATCTATCAAAGGCTTCAGCTGGGAGGGTTTAGACTTTAACTAGGAAGAACAATACACCAATGCAGCACTCGCAGATATTCACATGCCTGCTCCCTGGCAGACCACCCAGCACCAGTAACACTCGCTATTTTGGGTGTGGGCTCTAGGGAACTCCTACCACACACTTGGCCCTCGCCTTTCCTTTGCAGATAAAGAAGAACCTGACAAGAGATAACTGTGGTATCTGGAGGTAACCCCAGGGCCTAAAGAATGCTTGCTGGAGTATGACAGCCAGGAAGCAAGCGTGTTTCCTCACCAGCTAACCAGCAAGATTCTGCACCTGGGCTTATCCCAGCTCCACAGGGCAGCAGGAGCCAGTGGTCAGGTTCAACGCCCAACGTGCCCTTTTAAAATGTAGGTGCTTGGTTAAAAGAAATAAAAATAAAAAAACCCAAAACCAAAACCACCACCAAACTGCAAGTGTGACTAACCCTGCAACCCAGCATCAGCAGAATCCACAGCAATTGCAATACTTTGAGAGATCTTACAGTGCAGAAAGGCCAACAGCTGCTGCAAAGCTACACCCTTACAAGTCACGAGCACCACACCCTGCTAAGTCACACTTAAGAGAGATTTATCTGCTTTCAGGTGCTTAAGACACCCCAAGATCCATTTCAAAGTTGGTTGGTTGTGTTTTTTTCCTGCAAACGCCCTATGAACATCACATTAAAAATTAAATGGAAAAAGACTGATGTGTAGGTAAAGGGACTAAAGAACTATTGCTCAAAGGAAATCACCAAGTGTCACAGCACGACTGGAGAGCCAGCAGCACTGCCACCATGAGATGCAATGGAACAGGCACTTCCATCCAGAGCAGGAGAGAAGGTTTTTCTCCTTTCACTTTCTTTTACGGGACTCCAGACTCAAAACATATCTTGGGAAGGTTCTGGCCTTCAGATGCTGTTGCTACACTAGCAATCATCAGAAACTAAATCCCACAGCTAACTCTGAAGTAGCACAAGCCTTCTCCACGGTCTTGCTTGGGATGGTTCAGGGAAAGGCAGGCGAGAGACTCTCTTCTCAAGTGGAGCAACGCAAACTGTGTCTCAAATAAAGCCATCACCAGCAGACCAGGGTCCTCCTCGCTAGCTGCTCTTACTTAAGACTTGTTCATACCCTTTCAGAGGCAGAGCTGCTGAGCAGGCAGGTTTCTCATCACAGGAGCACAAGCAAAACGGTATGACCAGCCCCGAGTCTTGCTCTGATGCCGCAAGATGAAGCCTGGATTTTTACGCCAGCCAGGCAGACACCTCGCTGCGTGTCCACAGCAAGAGTAAAGAGCCCCGTTCCCTAGATGAGCATTTCTGCCTCATCACTAGCCTCACTGGACCACCTCCAGCCTACTTGCATGGCAACCCTTGCCCCAGCGTCAGGTGGCCCGCATCCATTCAGCCATATGTGCCCCAAGCTGCTGCAGGACACCGGCTGCTCGCAGCAGCTTAGTAGTTTTCCACGTAGCACCCAGGATGTGCCAGACGCTTTGCAAACATACGGTCTCTGCACCAGCCTGGAGGGTCCGTGATCTAATTTGCAAGAGCAGGGTACAGATTGTGCCGCGTGGTATCACAAGGGGCAGAGCAGTGGGAGCGAGCATGAAGCAGCAGGCACCAGCTGGACAGACAGAAGCCGTTCAACTAGTTTACTGGGCTGAGAGATGCTCCAGAAGAGAGGGCAATGCCATGGTATAAAGTTAACCTTCCCCTGCACCGCTCTCCCACCAACGCAAAGCCCTGCGCATCACCCCGGGCCCTGCTTAGCACGAACCGCATCACTTCGTACTTTTGAAGGGTGGGCAGAAAGGGGACGGGGAGAAGAGTAAAAGGCCGTGTAGCAGCATGTCCTCACAAGTGAGATTCCTGCCCCGGGAAAGGGTTAAGCCATACAGCACGTTTTCTGACAACCGGGCGGATGGTATTTCAGGTTCCTCAGTACTTCACCGACTCCCAGCTTATGGGGGAGAAAAAAAAACACAGCCAGAGGCCAGATTCGTAGTTAAACAATAGCTTGAGCTGGAGGAACTCAAGATGCTGCTAAAGTAAACAGGGGGCTACGAGCACAGGCAGCAAGCGGCTCCGCACACCTTCCCCGGCAGCCTAAACCCTGCCCGAGCAGAAAGTTGGAAGTCGGCTCCGCATCACGGCAAGGAGGGAAATGCCCATAAAAAGCAACCTTGAGAGATTCCCCTCGACACAGCTGTGGGAGAGCTCCAGCGAGGAGAGACTCCGCGGTCTAAAAATACATAATTACACGCCAAAGCTCCAGCGCATACAATAAAAACCACATGCGCTCGCCCGAAGCAGGCGGTCCGTGGGGGCTGAAAGTTTCCCCAGGCGCCCCAACACCCCCCCCCCCCCCCCACCTTACCTTGCAGGAGTAGGTGTGGTGCACGGGGTCCACGTTCATGATCTCCTCCACCGTGCCCGTCAGCACCACGTTGGCCTCCTCCTCCCTCCGCTCCAGCTCTCGCTCGGGGCAGGTCGCCCGGCCGCCGCCCATCGCCAGCCCCAGCAGCCCCAGTAACGCCAGCAGCGCCCGGGCACCCGCCGCTCCCCCCGCCATGGCCCGCCGGCCGCGGCGGCTCGGCCCGGTCCCGGTCCCGGCCCGGTCCCGGGCACCCCGACGGTGCGGGCAGACAAAGCGGCCCCGCTCGCTGGCGCAGGGAGAAAGGCTACTTTTGTTCGAGGAGGTGAAAAGGCGG
>WUAM01000359.1:47763228-47806812 GCA_024336885.1 Actenoides hombroni | reverse complement strand
AGTCAGCAGTGAGCCCGTGGCCTCGCTTGGTATAAGGGGAAGGCTTCAAGCTCACAAAGATGGGCTGCATTTGGCATTGTGAGAGGGAGCTGGTGTCAGCACAGAGCACACACACACATCCAGGTGCCATCTCGCCGTGTTCTCAGTGGCCGTGAACCTCCAGCATGGTTTAGGACTTAACCTAGCAACCTCTCAGCTTGCAGGCAAAAGCATCCAGTGAACCACAATGACTCTTTTAATCAAAAAAAAAGAAAAAAAAAAAAAAAAAGAAAAAAGCAGAAAGAAAATTCAGCGTGAACTTCAGGGCAAATGATCCTCCATTATCAAATCCCATCTTAAAGGGTGCATGGGGCTAATTGAATTACTCTTGCTGGATTTCTATGTAGCCATGAAGTCTTCTTAATGTGGATTGATAGCATAAATCTGTTCTCCATTGAGGAAAAAGCGAACACTGGCCCCTGACATCTATCTTTCTTTCCAGAAATCCCATCTAACTGGACGTCTCCCTAGGCCACTTCCAAGAGAAAGATGTCTCTATCCATTACCCCTGACACGCAGCAGCGAAAGGAAGTGAGGTCCGTTCACATCTAATTACTCCCACTCCTGGATTTATTACAATCATGCCAGGATTAATTGAGAAAGTAAAAATGCTTAGTTGGGTGATCAATCTTCTCCGAGTTACTTACCTTGTCACTTGCTAATAACTGTAAAATAAAAATGCCCCTCTTCGCTGCATCTCAGCAAATGGATTTCTATAATACATTGCTAGGAATCTTTAAAAGGCATTTGAAAGCAGTAAGGAGACAAATTGGATTAGCTGGAGAGAAAGTGCAACCCAAGCATTTTTTTCATTACCATAAAGCAAAAAATTTCAGCTCTCCCGTGCTCAGGTGGCGATGCAGAGACAGCACCAGGCCCTGTGCCACGCTGCTGGACACTGGCTGCCCTGCGGCACCAGCACGGTGTAACACGGTGTAACACGGCGTGCCAGTGGGGACCAGTTGCATAGCTGGGTGCCGAGGGCTGCAGCCATCCCACGTGTGCCCTGCTGCAGCCTGGGGCCAGCACCCCTGGCACTGGCAGAACCCACAAAGACCCAGCTTTTGGGAGCCCTCCTTTAATGGAAAGCGTTGAGGGTGCTGCGAAGCAGGACCCGAGCTGAAAGAGAAGAGATTAAGATTCAGGGCATGAAGGGATCGGGCTTTATCCCTTTTCCCCCTCTTTTTTTTTTTTATTTGAGGAGCCAAGGTTTTAGCACTTGGTTAGAGGGCTCTTGGCAACCCTGCAAAGCTGCTGCCCAGCTTCTCTCTGCTGGGCTTCTCTGACAAAAGGTCTGCGTGGTGCCCAGCGAGGCTGCGGGGCTGGAATGCCCACAGGCCGGTGGGGAGGGACCCAGCCCTCCCAGCTTGTGGTTTCACACTCCCCTAAACCCATTTCATAGTTAAAGGCAGGATTTATTGGGCTGGACTCTCAGGGAGATAGAGGCTTTTGTGTTGAATTTTATCCAAAACAGTTAATGCAGCTGCTGTTGTTGCTATTAGTGTGGGCCAAAAAAAAAGGTGGTGGTGGGGGGACACGACACCAAACCAACCAAAAAAAGGAGAAAAGACATTGAAACTATCAACTATTAAAAGATTTCTTCTATCTGAAAATCAGTTTCTTACTGCACTCACATAGAAACGACCAGGAAATATTTCATGCTCTCGGTGCCAAGCTGAGAGAAGCCAGGACTGGGGCGATGCTGCCTCGCATTGAATCTCCCAAATGCTCTCCTCCGCATTCATTATTCCGAGCACACAGGAGGAGCGAGTGCTGAGTTAACCTCTTGCTGCCTGCTCTTCCTCAGCCGAGGGAAGGGATGATGCTGAGACAGAGCAGGGCCACCCAGCCCCTAGGCACTGGGCAGGTCTCTGCCCTCCTTTGTCTTACCTTTCCCTGGGGTAACTCGGAGATAACATCAAGGACTGTGTTGCAGAGGGGGTGAAGGAGAGGCCACAGCTTTGTGTGAATCCCGATGACCCATCAGGCTGGTGTGGGCAGGGCAGGCAGTGGGGCAGGCAGTGGGGCATGCAGACAGAGCTGCCAACCAGCCCTTCGACTCAGCACAAGCAATCACAGAAGGGCATCCTGCTTCAGTCCAGACTTTCAAATCGAGCAAGATCACTTGACATCCTTCTCCATCATCCAAATATTTATTCGTGTATGGAGGTCACTGGTTGAGTCAGGCCCTGTGCCATGAGAACCCCTGCCCAGCTTAACAGCTTGCTTAATTCAGGTTGAGTGGGGAGAGAGGAGCAGGAGACCTGGGAGCTGAGGCTGCTGGGTGCCTCCTGATCGGGGATGTAGCAGCCCAGGCTTTGAGTCCTCATGGAAAGCTGAGCTTCACCTGGAGTGCATTGCCAAGCAATTGTCAGCTGAAGGTCCTGCTGTACCCAGCAACTCCATCAAAGAAGATGGAGGGAGGTGACCTGCCCTCCAAGCACCTCTGCCCAGCTGGAGCCTCATGGACTCTACAGGATTCTCCTCTCCCTGAATCTCTCTGCTGGATGCAAAGAGCTGGATCCAAATAAAAGGCCTGATGTCTTTGAAAAGTGATGAGAGGGAGAGAGAAACTAGCCACACACCTGAGCAAAAGGGGAGAGTCAGCATCATGCAATGGACCAGGTTAGAGCAGGAGTGATGGATGGACACAGCACCTCCAGCAGATATCCTGCCTCTCCCCAGCACCCACAGTGACTGGCCACCCTGCACTCCTTGCTGGCTGGGCTTCGGCAGCTCCCTGTGTTCCAGCCTGACCAAAGCAACTGCTGCTCCCACAGCACTTCAGCATTTGAGAAATGAACTCCCTTTAACACCCTTCTCTTCAAAACTGCTCCCTGAAGCAGCTTCTGTACAGTTCCATGCGCTCCTAGTTCTACCGGTCTAGGAAGCACTGGCAACAGTAAGCAAAATGATAAAGGGAGCCCGAGGCACAGCACCAACCAGAAAGGTGCCCTCTCCTCCAGCCTCCTTTGCTAATCCAGTCTGAGGCGAGGAGAGCACACAGCAGGGAGAGATTCTTCACAGCACCTAAACTGCTGCACCCGGGGTGGGGAGCACTCAGCTCCCTCCCATCTGTCTGTCTGTCTGCCTAGTGGATGCAGGGCCATGGGGAGACTGCAGTAAAAGACTCCAGGCAAGGTACTGCCTTCCTGCCAAGGCCACTCAGTTTGCTGCAGGGAGCAGGAGGCGAGCCAAGGAGCCAAACGCAGCAGGGTTGGGGACTGAGCCTCCATATATTGTGTCATCTACTTAGGGCCTGTCAGGGGAACCACATTCTGACTCCTTTTGGCAGCAACGGGCAGAGCCTTTCAATTAAACAAAGTGCTTCAGTGAATTGCCGCCTCATCCATTAGGCTCATCTGACTCAGGCACTTGCAGACTGTCTGCTCCCCATTGCACTTCATCTGGGAAATTGGTTTCTTTAAAAAAGCAGGAAAGAAGAGGAAAGAATCAAGTCTGTGCAAGGGGAAAGAAATAAGCCCACCATGAGACACCAAATCTTGCAGCCCCAGGCAGGCTGGGCTTTTAGCTCTTTAAGAGCAGAGGCGGCCCCTGGCAGACTGGTGCAATGTTCAGGTCAGTGGGAAAGCCTGATGCTGTCTTCAGTCAGGTAAGACAGATGAACTCACATGATGCCAAAGCAGAAGGCGTGGTGAGTTCACGTGTGCAGGTCTCCTCCCGTGGGCACTATCAGCTCCTCCAGGGTGGGGTGGTGCAGAGCTGGCAGGTCCTGGGTGATGCTTGCAGCAGGGTGAGAGTGACCACACGCATGAGCTCAGACCCTTGGTGGGCTGAAGAGCTGTTCCTAAGTCACGCTACTCTCAAATCAGATGGCTGGTACAGAAAAAACGAGTCTTGTTCTTTTCCTGTAGTCATAAAAGTTTTCTTTGTTAGGCAATAGCTGGAAAACAGCTGCTCCCGAGCTGAGGGCTTGTTCAGACACATAATCCTTGCTGAGGAGCCAGACCATTTACAAGGGAGAACAGCTCAGTGCTAAGATCTTAAAACTGAGCAGCTCCTCATGTCCTGTCTGTATCAATGCGCCCATGTTATCAGCTGCCAAGCTGGAGGCAGTCTGGACAGTGTGGGCATTCACACCCCGGGCAGCCAGGCAGCGGTTAGAGCCCTGGCAGGCAGCTGGGAGCCAGGGACACTCCTGACCTGGCACTGTCACCGTAGAGAGGCCATCAGCCTCTGCCAGCAATGGCTGGGCCCTGCTGGGAGATGGCAAGGGTGGAGATTTGGGCAGGAAGGAGGCCCCGCTAAACAGACACGGTCTGGGGCTGGATGAGCTGTCTGCAGCCGCCAGTGTTCTGCCCCCACTAAAAAGGGGGCTCCTGGTTCTTCTCATCCCCTTCCAGAGCTGTACAGAGCATCAGAGATAAGATGCTGTGTTGCAGAACTATTAGAAATGGGGTTGACCTCATCTTATTTACCGGATGTTCAGCAAGGTAAAACTGAAGTAAAAAGTGCCAAACTAGTGCAGAAATGGAGCAGAACCGGAAGCTTTAAGTCCAGAGATTTTGGTAGTGGGGAGGTAAGGGAAGCTAATTGGTCTTGTTGCCCTTGGTTTAGCATCTCAAATCAAAGTTCAGACCCGGGACCAGAGATATGCCCAGGGCTTACTTATAGCCTAGTCACGCAGGATTTGCTGCAAGCAACTTACTCTATTTTGGCTTTATAATTCTGTTGGTCAAATCCACTTTTGGAATCGATTAGTGCCCCGGATATCTCTAGAGCAAGCAGGAGGGGTCTCCCTTGTGGATGCTGATAGCTGCAAGAGCAGCAAGAGCAGGGCTGCCCTCCGCCTGGGAAGGGCTGGTGTAACCCATCCGCTTCTCCCCGGCAAAGCACTATTATTAATTGTACTTAACGCTTACTATAGCACGCGTGGCCAAATCAGGCTTGCTGGTGCTAGCCCTCGTACGAAACAGGCTCACAAGGCTCTGGCCTTAGAAATCCTCTCGCATAACTCTGATGTCCTGCTGTTACAAGACCTGCTTCACCTCAAGCCAGAGCACCACTCCAGGCAGAACCAGTTTGAAGCCAAGACGATCTTCTCTCCTGAGATGTGTTTTTCTCCCAGCTCAGGCAGTCTGATCTGGGCAATGTCAGCCACTCCAGTTGTGCCTGCAGGAAAGAACAAGATCTGTGGAGTCTGGAGGCAACGTCTCTCTCCCCTCACCTCCCACCAGCATGGGGATAAATGTTGCCAAAGCCAAGGAAGATGCTTCAAAATGAAACCTATCACAGTGGATGGGCAGGGATCAGGAGGCACACGTGTTGTTGCCCGCTGTGGCCAGCCAGGAGATGTGGCTCTAACAAAAAGCAGATGTAATTCCAGCATCCTGGGATCTGAAGGCAGGGGCCTTGGCATGAGTCTGCCTCTGTCTGGACCAGAGGAGGCAAAGCTTTCTCCAAGTGAAGTCCCCCTCACTTGTCTCCCACTTGTTTTCATCAGAACCTTGCACTTCATTCCTCTCCTGGCCAGGGAGCTGGTTCTGCCGAAGGTGGGTCCCTCTCACAGTTGCTATCCCTGGGTCAGCCAGTGCCTGGAAGAACATCAAGGCTGAATTTGCAAAAGTGAGACAGGAAAAGAATGTTCAATTAGAAACACAATGTAAGCAGAGCTGACCCAGGAGAATTAATATACCTAAAGTAAAAGGCTGGCTTGAGGCTTTGGCAGCGGGAAAGGTTCTGTGAAATGAAATGCCATAAACCAAGTGGGGAACAATAATAGTGCCAAGGTGCAGTACTTGGGTATTACTCACACTGATTGAGTTATTGACTGGCTATTGCCATGCGGCCCCAGTGACAGAAACAGGGAAATTGAGTCCTAAGTAATTAACATGCCAGCACAGGGGGAAACTCAGGAGAGGAGAAGGGAGGAGCCAGGAGAACAGAAGTGTTGCTCTCTACCACAGTGAGCACCAACCCAACCTCTTTCTGCTCCTGAGCAGGATGTTCCAAATAGACAAACTCTCCCTGGATCACCACAGAGCAGCACGTGGTGACTGAAGGCATTTAGGAGAGTCTCAGCCTGTTCAAAGCCCATGGCAAGCACGAGTGGCTCAGATCTTCCTCCAGAACTGCAGGCAGGGGTTCTGAGGGACAGGTGAGACCGGGTCTGCTGAGGCAGCTTAGTGATTCTTGTCCTGGTCTTGCTTTGGGCTGAGACCCAGACATTAGAGCAGTGCTGGTGTTGCTCTGCCTTGTTGCTCTGGCTGCTGGGAGAGAGGGGCACAGCCCTTCACGTAGCTCCCAGTCCTGCTCCCTTCCCGCAGACAGGAGGTGGCTTTTCCAGCTCTAGTGCCCTCTGCTAGGGTGAGCCTTTCTGGGCTGCCATCCAGATGCATGGCTGGAAGGGGCAGACAGTGCCGAGTATCCCTTTGTGAGTGAGCTGAAGCTCGCAGGGCCCTGGGCCATTTGCCTTTCCAATTAACCAGCCTGTCTCCTTGCCAAGAGCTGACCCTGCAGCCTGCCAGGCAGCCGATGGCCATGGGTGGCCCCAAGGCTTCCAAGTGTTCCCACTTAAACTTCTAATCCTCTGCTGAAAGCCCTTCTCTGCCCTTTGACACCCCCTGAGCCCAAATCCACATTATTTATGGGCTTGAAGAGGTGAGATGACCAGTTGCCCTCCTGTGGGTTGGTATCTGCAGGACATGGTGGGAGTGTGACTTTTTCCTGCCTGGGCAGTACAGACACAAGTAGAGGCATCAACAACATCAGAGGTAGGACGCAACCCTGAGACCAGGGGGATATGGGGAGACGAGGGACATAGTTTAGTGGTGACCTGCAGTGCTGGATTAACGGTTGGGCTTCATGATCTTAAACATCTCTTCTGACCAAAACGATTCTGATAGGTTTGTGCTGATGCTTCTCTGGTCCCACTCAGCTCCCTCAGGCACCCTTCAAGGCAGGCATAAGGTCTTACCTAAGCAAGCCAGGCAGGAGAGATGATTGCAACACCATCACCAGTGTAGTTTCTCATGAATTGCTCTCTTGCTTGCATGGCGCAGTGGAGGAAAGCTGGGAAGGAGCTGGCCTTAGAAAAGCAGAGCCAGCCACATACTGGAAGAGCCACCCAACCCCAAGCGTGGGGAGGGCTGTCCTCCGCTTACTTGCCCAAGTGAGCGCACGTCTTCCTTCCCAGCGGTTCCCAGCTTGAGGAAGGCTTTTCTCTTGCCGCAGCAGCAAACGCTAGAGGAAAGTGGCCTCTCGTGGATGGAAGCTGCGGTGCACCGCGGGCAGGCAGCGCAGCGCAGAGCCCAGCGCACAGCTCTGCACCTCGCGGGGGCTGGGGCAGCAGCGCCCGGGGACCCCGGGCTGGCACCTGGCCCTGGTATCCACGGGTGGGACGGACCTCCTGCCACCGGGGCCCGAGCAGGGACGTGAGCAGGGAAACACGGGCACCTTACGGTGCCCGGGCCAAGCTGGGCATCACTCACGGGGGCTGCCCGGCAAGAGGGGAAGCGGCAGGAGCAGATGCGGGGAAGGACAAGCTGGGGCAGATGACGCTTTTCACAGCTCATCCTGAGCCTGCTCCTCTCGCCTGGCACAGACGTCGCACTTGGGTGCTCGCCCGCGCTCTGCAGAGCACCCCGCACCCCAGGGCACCCCCCACACCAAAGCATCCTGCACACCATGGCACCCCGAAGCACCCCACACCCCGGAGCACTCCGCACACGAGGCTACGCGCCGGGCTAAGCCAGGTGCGTGTTTTCCACAAAGCAGGGAGCTGCAGACGAAAGCGGGGCGATCGCCCCGAGCTTCGCGGAGCCGCATCCTCGGCAAGGGCAGCGCACGGCCGGTCCCGCTCCGTCGGGGGGAACGGGGGCAGACGGGGAGCACCGGCGCGGCTCCCGTGCCAGAGGAAGGACCCGGGTGCTGCCTTCTCGTCCCTTCTCGCCGCCACGACCGGGCAGGGGCCGGCAGGGGGCACGAGCGGCCCGCGGTGCCGGCGGGAGGGAGCCCGAGACCGGCGGCAGCTCCCGGAGGGGTGGAACCGGAGCCCGGCATCGCCGCTCCGCGTCTCGCCGCTCGTCCGGGATGGAGCCGCCCCGTCCTGCCCCGGGAGGAGTCTCCTTAAGCGGGGCACCGCTGCCCGGAGCCCTGGCACAGCGGGATGGGGCTGTGCTACAGCCCGGGATGGGGCTGCGCTTTCCTGAGCTTATAAGGCGAGAAACAGCGGGGTGGGGGGATGGCCACCGTGAACGGCTGGGGACATACAGTCATGGAACCGGTTTTGTCGGAAAAGACCTTTAGGATCATCGAGTCCAGCTGTTAACCCAGCACTGCCAGGGCACCACTAAACCAAGTCCCTCAGCACCACATCTCCACAGCTTTGAAACCCTCCCAGGGTTGACACTCCACCACTGCCCTGGGCAGCCTGAGCCAGGGCTTAACAACCCTTTTGGAGAAGAAAGTTTTCCTGATATTCCACCTAAACTTCCCCTGGTGCAATTTGAGGCCATTTCCTCTTGTTCCTTGGGAGAAGAGACTCACCCCTACCTGGCTCCAACCTCCTGTCAGGGAGTTGTTGAGAGCAAGAAGGTCTCACCTGAGCATCCTTTTTTCCCAGGTTAAACAACACCAGGTCCCTCAGCTGCTCTTCACAAGACACGTGCGCTAGACCCTTCACCAGCTTTGTTGCCCTTCTCTAGACACACTCCAGGATTTATACTTTTCCCCTCAACCTGAATAAAAGCAGTTCTAAACCAAGCTTTGTTGCCTTTTGCATACAAGAAGCTCCAGCATTAGCTCACCCGCAGTGGCAGCAACCTTATTAAAACATCAGAAAGGACAGACAACCAGCAGGAGACAAACTGGTGGAGTCAATGAGCCATACTGGACAGAATGTGTTGGGGCAGCTCCATCTGAGCATTCCCTCCCTCTGCACTCCCAGACCTGCTTGCTGCTTTGTGGGGGGACAGGGTTCACTTTGTCCAGGTCAGAGCAGAAGGCTGAGCTCTGCATTCAGAAACCATTTTGTCCTGAACAGCAGGACAGTGCTCTGTGAAGAAGGTTCCTGCTGGTGCAGTTACCGTTTGTTGCAGGCCATCTTTAGCAAGGATTATTCAGGTTACAGCAATCATCAGTGGGGTGACAGGATACATCCCTGGCATACTCCTGTCCCATAGAGTGCCCAGCACCTCCAAGCAGTCTAGGTGCTAGAGGGTGGTCAAAGCACAGAGTAGTCAAAGCACATCCAGAGCAAGCCAACAGCACAGCTCATTAAAGCACAGCTCACAAGACATTGCAGTAGCATGTGCCTGCCCCTTGCCAGTGCGCACAGCGCCTAAAGAAAACACATTGGGCTGCAAAACACAAATATTTGGCACAAAGAAGTACTTTGCTGTCGGTTCCAGACCATAGCGACATTCCAGCCTGAAAGCCCCTGTGTTTGCATTTCTAAGAAAGCCTAAGAAAGAGCCACAATTTCGTATCCTTCTCTCCTTCCCTGGCACAGCCAGCTGCCAACTAGGATGAGGGACTGGGATCCCATAAGGGGGGTGGATGCGATGGAAAGAGGCGGGTGCTGCTGAACTGCCGTGCTGGAGAGAAATCCAGCCTCAGTGCCCAAGCTGGATCCCACACCCCGCACAATGCAGGCTGGCCCCGCTATTGTCCGAGGGAGGCAGAAGGGGGTTCATAGCAAATATTATTCCCCTGGCTGAGATTCATCAAGTCAGTGGCTCGCTTATGGGCATAGAGTCATCAAAGCGTCCATCAGCGCTAACCGGCACTGACAGCCGCACAGCAGGAACAATGGGGCCATAACACTTATTAATCATATCCCTCCCCATTGAACCCGACCCATCAATCAGTCGCCGTGGTCTTGTACTTTGAATTCCCCGAGCGGCAGTGAGCTGCCGATCCCATGGCTCTCCCAGTGGGGGACCAGACAGAGGGACACGCCGTTGCTGGGGCAACCCTTGCCGCCGTTTCCTGTTTCCCCAGATGTCAGCCATGTGTTTCCCTAAGAACTGGGATTGTCCCCAAACCAGATGGAGCCACGGGGCGCTTTCACAGGCGCTGCGGCAGCTGTGCCAGCCCCTCGCACACAGATGTTGTCGTGTGTTCTCTTATCACGGCTGTCCCTGTATCCTGGTGGCCGTTCTCACTGGTCTGTAGCCATCCTCTCTGGCTTGTGTGGTAGCACGGGGAGGAACGAGCAGGTGCTTCCAAGAGCCTCCCAAATGCAGCGACTGCTCTCAACAGCTCACGGTCAGTCCCTGTCTCATCTGCAGATCTCCAGTGGAGGGTGCCACAGAGTACTGGGATGGGGATGCTGAAACGTGTCTGACGTCGTTCTTCACAACTTCCACCCACAGCAGGGGTCTGGATAACTCTTCTATAAAGCATTGGGCCCTTCCGAGAAACTGAGTCTGATCCCTCAAAGCTTCAGCCCATCTGCATCAAATAGCCCAAGGTTAGGCTGAGTAACACATCAAAGTGTGGAAGTATGAGGTCTGATTAAAGCTTTTTCAACGCAGGCGTTTGTTTTTTCTTTTTGGTCTTTTGGCTTTGGAACCATTCCCTCCATGTGCTTGAGACATATGCAGAGCACACGGCATGGGAAACTGCACATGCTGCTCACATGGATGGCTCCAGAGCTCCCCAAGGAGCAGAGGGCAGTCCAGAAACTCAGAGAGCGTTGCCAGTGCTACTGTTTGCTGAGCAGGGCTACGGCTGCTTTCTCTGCATGCCTCTGTGCTCAGCTTCAGAGGCTGTGGGGAATTCACAGCCCATCTTATCACCTGAAGTTGCTGCCTGTTTTCCACTCAGCCATCTGCCTTCCTTTGCGCTTTGTCCTTTGGGCTGCCAAGGCTCTGGTTCAGAAGACACTTAAAGCCTCCTTCCCCATGGCCACGTGGGCAGGCTGGCTGCTGAGACCTGCAGAGAAGGGAAACACATGAACACACAAGGAAACCATGGCTGGAGACAGGCCACTTGGATAAATAAGAGATGTCCTTGCTGGAACCTGTAGCCAGTTTGCAAGCACTCCTTTTGCTACAGACAAAGGACTTGGCCCCACTGAAGGGATCTCACCATCCACCTCTGCTGAAAGCCCCTAGGCAGAAACTGGTGTGTGTGAATGTTGTCCCTTCTTTCTGCCTAAAGCCAAACTGAAATGTTGGGTCCAAAGCTCAGAACTCAGGAGACAGTCCTCCTGCATCCAGAAACTGTGCCTTGGCCATGTCTTTTGTTGAAAGTGTCCCAGGGAAAGGTGCCCCAGAGTCCTGCTAAAGTTTTGAGGGCTCCTGAGGGCACCCACCCCTCTGCTCATTCATTAGGCAAAGGCTGTGTCTTCAAGTGCAAGCCTGGAAAGCCGATGGTGAGGGACACAGGCAGCCTGGGCTTGCAGTCTGGTTCCACCTCCAAGTCACTGGTTTGCTCCTTCTCTCTTTCCTCCAGCCATTTGCTCTGGAAGGACAAGACTCCAGGACAGCCTCTCCCATGCAGATGATGGAGCTGAGAAGTCTCACCCTGCTCTTGTCGCACAGACCTCCTGGTGCCAAGCGGTGCCTGCTGGAAACCACACCTGGAAGAGGCTGGCTTCAGGCGCTGCTTAGGCTCTGCTGATAGGCACAAAGGAAGCTCATTTACAGCCCTGAAGAGTGTGAAAGGTGGGTGCAAAACAAGCTGAGGAGCAGCATTCAGCACCCAGCACCACATCTGCCTGGTCACGGATGAGTGTGGCCAACAGGCTTGAGTAGAGACAGAGCTGCTGAACTCGGCTGGCTCTCTGGCCTTTCCCTCTCTCCCGTGTCCTTCCCCACAGCCCAGATCCCCCTCCCACAGGGAACCCACTCCCCCTCGATCTTCCAGCAGGGCGGTTCCCAGGTTAACTGGCCTTTTAGGGCCCGTGGAGTGGAGGGTGCGAGAGGCTGGTGAGGCAGAGCCGCCCTTGCCCCGCGTGCAGGATTAGTGCTGGGGAGCAGGTGGCCAATTCCCCCCCGCACAATGCAGCGTGGCGACCCAGGCGATGCTGCTGCTGACCCACGGGCCACAGGAACATGTTAACAATTTCCAGGTCAGTGGAGGAAAGGAATGGCGATTTTTTCTGCTCCAGAGGATAACAGGATGTGGTGTTCACAGCCCCCACCACCGCCCAAAAGGCAGATTCAAGGAGTGGTAATGTTACCCTCACCTTCCTTCACCCTCGTCCCCAAGGAGGGCCAGATGCCTCCATGGTGCCAAGTGTAAGCACAAGCCCTGCACACTGGTCCCAGTCCTAGAGCAGTGCAGATGAAAATAAGAGGCAAAGAGATGCTCCTGAACACCCCAGACGCCCAAGATCCCCTGTCCCTTCCTCCTGGAGACCTCATGGGGCAGTCACCTCCATGGTATCCAGACACGAGCCAATGTTAGCACCATTCCCATGCAGCCACACCTCAGGCACGTACCTGGCTACGCTGTAGCTCACCAGGACACAACCTGCATCCCCTGTCCTCTGCTTACAGCGGTCATGGATTTCTTCAGGTCCCATTCCCATGGAGCCCTTTTAAAAAGCTCTTTCATTTCCACGATCCCTTTATGCTTGAGCTGGCAAACACCAGTGAGGCCAGCGTTGAGCCTGGTCATTATGCCTCCCTTATTCTGGTTTCTTCTTTGGAAGGAGCTCTTCTGGACAGGCAGAGCTGAGGAGCAGAAGGAAGTTTCTTAGAGAAGGTGAAAAACAAAGACAAAATAAACATTACTCCATTTCCTCATCTTGCTTTACTCTTCGCCTGAGTTATACCAGAACGTCTGTGTTTGCTGGGACTCGGGAGGGTCTGGTCTTGTCCCTCTGGGCAGTCATGGCATAAATTTTATGATGCTGTTGGATGTGAAATAGCTTTGAAGTGCTTCCCAGCAGCAATAAAACAGCGAGGCTTAGAGAAGAGCTAATGAGAGCTAGTCCAGTTTGAGGGCAACCCCAGACACCACGAGTCCTGTCCCTGGATTTGCTTCACATATAATGTGCACCTGGATGTTTTGCACCCCTCGCTCAGGCACAGGCACGGTGGGGCAGGGGCTCTCTCCGACTGCAGTCATACTGCTTAACCTGAGGGGGGAAAATGTGGAAATCAAGGGGTTAATCCCACCTGTATCACTCTGAGGCTGCAAACCAGCAAGCCATGAAGGCAGGGCAAGGGCAGCCTTCTCCTGGCATCAGGACAAGTGTGTGGAGCCCCTCTGCAGGGCACGTGGCAGGGGGACTGAAAGGACAGATGCTTCCCAAACCTCTGCCTCCTATAACCTGCTCATAACAGCACAGGGATGGTTTCCTCAAGTGCTTAACTGAGCTTAAAGAGGAGCTGCTGCTGCAAGGTCATGGCCGGTCTCTGTCCTGCCTGACACCTGGCTGATGAGGTTGTGACACTTTCCCCTCTCCAGCCCTCTAGCAATCCCACTCTCCAGAGCAACGTGGGAAAAAGAAAACGGCAGCAGGACCAGGTATAAGAAGGTGTGGACACTCTGGGTTCAGGTCCCAGCTCTCACTGACCTACCGTGCAACCTCAGCTACCCTCCTCCGTGCCTCTTTTCTCCAGGCAGAAAGCTGGGGTGGTGATACTCAGCTCCCTGGAGTCCTGCTGCAGAAAGCGGTGCTGGCAAAGGACAGAGCAGTAGTTCTCCTCCCATGCCCTGTGTTCCCACACTCAGTTCTCTCTTGCTCTCTTTTTCCCTTTAATGAGATTAAGTGAGAATAAATTATGCAGAGCCCACCCCTCTCTCCTCTCCCCCACCTCCAAGAGGCTGCCCTGCATGGTTTCTAATTAGCATCATTAATAGGGGTGGGGGCTGCCTTGCTGCCACAGTGCTTTAACAATCAGAGCTGTCAGCGAGGCCCTCGCTGCTCTTCAAGTGTCCCAGAGCTTTTGTCCCTGGGCAGAAGGGAGCCCTGGACTTAAGACCACTTTCCCTTTGTGCTGGGAAGAGGGAGTAGGGGGTGGTTCCCCTTCTCCTGCGTTGTCCCTGAGACCACCAGGAGAGATCCTGGTGATGCCATCAAAGCCCCTTCTCCAGCCAGGTGACCCCTTGTTGGGCTGGATTTTGCCCAGAGCTCTGGGCAGGTGAGGACCAGTGAGACCCACTGCCCATTCCCATCTCTCTCATTTTCCCAAGGGATTTCAAGCTGGGCTTGGCCTCGCCAGGGGATGAATACAAGCAGGTGGCTGCTGCTGTGCCCCACTGGCCCCAGGCCTGTCCCAGGGGTGGGCACTCAGCAGCGGCCATCCCTGCCACGGCTCCTAATGAGCAGCGAGAAGGGGGCACGTCGGGAGCGGATGTGTTAACGGTTTCTGGTTCAATGGAGGGAAAAATCCCTACAAAGGAAGGTGTACAAATATTGTGGGAAATCTATTGGCCCCTTAATATTTGATGAAGGCCCGGGCCATTCAGACAGGGTGAATTCCCCGGCAAGGTCTCATTCAGGCGGCATCAATGGGAAACTTTTAATTGAGAGGCACTTCATTCAGGGCCTGTGGGTCATTCAGTGTGAGGGGCTTTCAGGGAGAACAGAGAGCCATGTCTTTCCAAGTTGCACCAGAAGAAAAGCCACTGTTTCCTGCGCTGGGAGCTTGAATGCTGAGGGCTCTAAACCCCCCAAAGGGAAAACTGATTCCATTTTTTAAAATTCATTTCTCAAATAACAAAAAGGGAGGAAGGACAAAAAGGGGGGTGACAAGGGATGGGCCTGGGCAGGGGAGCACTGCCCTGCAGGGGCAGGTCTGCTGCCGGGAAAAAGGCTGAACGGCCCCGGATGCCCTTCCCCGGGCCCGGAGCAATCCCCCTCCGCACTCAGAGGGGCCGGGTGCTCTGGCACAGGGTGCCTACCTGCCTCTGCGGGGGACCTGGGCACCCCAGGGTGCAGCTGTGCCAGGCAGTGAGCTCACCCTCCAGGGTCTCAGCCAGTGCCCTGGCATCAGCAGCAGTGATGACAAGGGGACCGTGACTCCGTGAGGCTGTCATCCCTCCCTCCTCCTCCAAACCTGCATTTGAATCTGCCTTCAGACTGGAAGAACATACATGCTTTCAGGCAGGGTGAGGGAATGTCCCATCGCTCCATCCCTTCAGACGTCCCAGTCTCGAATGCATCATTTGGGTACCATGCTTGTGGGAAGTGCCAAAGAGCTGGTAGCCCGCGTCTTTTTCCTCCTCTGGCTTTTTCTGAGGGTCTCCTCTGGGACACACAGCACCCTTTGCATGACCTCCTTTCTCCTCCCTCCCCCCTCCGCTCCCGAGCTATAGCAAGGCATTGCAATAAGTTATAGCGGCAGCTGGGTTAAAAATGTGCTCTTCTAAGGCTAGGTGTCATAAACTCACAATAGGCTGGGCTGAGGGGGACACCCTGCCCTGCCGCTCGGCTCGGCACTCCCCCAGCTGTAAAGAAAGATGAAGAAGGAATTACAGAGCGGTTGGAGGGGAGGGACACTCCTCATTATGTCTCCTACGCTGCGGTTTCCAGGGCGACAGCTCCTGGAGCTGCATCCCTCTCCCATCCTGCTGCGGCCCTTTGCAAGTTACAGTAGCGGCGGCTGCTGTTTTCCCTCTGTTCCCAGCTGTCTGCCAGGCGCTCTCCCAGGCTCTCCAGCACAAGGTGGACTTGACACCATATGGAAGAGAAAAGAGACATCCCCCCCCCTCCCCGGTACATATGACCTATTTGGAGGGGGAAGGAAAGGGAGGTCGAGTTCATGTCTGAGGGACTGACATGCACTTACATACAGATAAATTAGGCTCTTGCCTTTTTTTTTTTTTCTCTGTAAGTGGTGCAAAGAAAGATTTCCCGTGCTGGGTGATATGGCTGTGCTGGGGAGTCGTTAAAATGTCCATAGATCAGACTGTGTGCTGTGGGAAGACAAGGCAGTGGGAAGCATACGGTCACTGCTGGTGAGCCAGAGCTCCTCCTGCAAAGGTGTCATAGTCAGCACTGGGAGGAAAAGCTTCAGCAGATGCTGGTCGTGAGAGCAGGTGAGTGCCCCAAGAGCAGGAGTGGGAGTTGGGACCCCTGCAAGCTCTCTTACCTTCCATGGCCTCACTACATCTGTGAAAAGTCTCCTTTCCATGTCTCTGGATGTACAGGAAAAGACAGGCCTGGCTTCCAGGAGTCCAAGGAGCAGGAGTAGGTGACACCCCATATGTGGAAGATGTAAAAGGAAATCCTTCTACTCTGGAGAACAGCGGAAAGCTCACCACTGGACAGAGATTGCAGATCTCCCGTGCAGCCCCACCCCAGCTCTGAGCGAGCTACCTCGAGTAACCGCAGCAGCAACCAAGTACCTGTCGTGCGGGCAAATCCTGCGTGGAAGCACAGGAAGCATATTAATTATACATTAATTAAATGTAATTTACTGGTGGGGTTTTTAACTCATCATCTCCCCAGGTGCCGGTGCGTTGGTTTGAACAGCCTGGATCACCACACAGCAGCCCACACCGAGAGCCAGGCAGAGCTTCAGTGCAGGTCGTGTTTGTAGAACGACAGTGGGACATCTTGGTGTGGCTGTGGCCACAGCGGTCTCCAGGTCATCAGTATGTGCATGCACAAGGCTAAGGTTGTATACGTTAGACCAGAGCTATAGGGACATGCCTGAGTTATCCCTCACCCACACTTGGTGTTTCTGTAGGGAGCGTTTTTAAGAACAGATGCCTGGATACAGTGAGTGGCTGGTGGTGACCGAGGTATCTTGTCCACACAGGAGTTTGTTGGTGTAACTATTAATGAAGAAGTGATACCCAAACTTACAGCCAAGACCTGACTTCTCCATCACACACACAGGCCATGGAGTGTGCCGTGGGGAAGGGCAGTTCAGAGCGTGGCTCAAGCCCGCTTGGGAACTGTTTGAAGCCGGAGTGGCTGCTGGTTTGGAGGCTGAAATCTCCTGCATGCTGTGTACCCTCCCCTGCCTCGCAGAGCTTGTGGGCACCCACAGAAAGGAACCCACAGAGTGGGGGGAATCCCAGTCAGCCCCCACCCACTCCATCCCCCACTGGGCACCTCTGCTCCAGCTGCCACGGGGAAGAACCACAACTCCCGGCATGCCCAGTTGTGAGCACGGCATGCCCAGGTGGCCTCCCAGCCCAATTCCTTTACACATGAGCACCCAATCTGCTCATGCATGAGCGCCCGTTTTGCACACGCATGAGAGCCCAGCACGTTCACGCATGACCGCCCGGCTCATTTATGCATGAGGGCCCAATGAACGCGCACACGGCACCTGATGAGTTTCACGCGAGAACACCCAATGAGTTCACGTTTGGTCGCTCAATTACGTCACACATGAGAACCCAATAAGTTCACGTAAGAGCTGCTGGCTCACGCCTGAGCTGCGGATCAGAACACATCTGAGCGCGCATCCGCGTCACCCCTGAGCGCCCGACCGGTTTTATGCATGGGTGCCCAGCAGCGTCACGCCTGGGCGCCCGATGCCGTCGTGCATCAGCGCCCGATCGGTCCTTGCATGAGCGCCTGGTTGTTACCTGCATGACTGAGCCATGACTTCCCGCCGGAGCGCTCCGTTAGCGCGCCCCTGAGCGCGCGCGCGCTTACCTCCCGAGTGAGCCTGGCGCGGGACATGCAGGGCAGGTATGTCCCCCGGGGAAAGTTTAGTTCAGAATCGTAGAATTGTTTAGGATGGAAAAGACGTTTAAGATTATCAAGCCCGGAAGAAGGGCAGAGGTATTCCAAAAACCAAGCTAAAAACTATGCCGGCTGGCTCCATATTTCACTTCTCTTCCTCCTTTGGGGGCTGGATGGTGGAAACATGTTCTGGTGATCAAGTGATAAACGGGGCCACAGTTTCCTACATCCACAGACGGGCAGAGTTCACACGCAGATCCCAAGAGCTCCCTTTACTTCCAGCTGTGACGCTGTAAAGTGGATCTGTCATTTAGCAACCCGAGCATCCACTGAGCAGCTCTGTCCAACTTTTTTTATTGCTCTGCTTTCTTCCTTTTCCCTCAAAACACCCTTGCCACAGCTCCCGGGCAGACGTTATCTTCATTCTTTCTTTGGGGACGCTCCAGTGAGAAAGATTTCTCTCATCCTGGCTGCCTCGGGACCGACACGGGGTCAGACGGCCAGCGTGAGTGGCACACGTTCACCCCATCTCCCCTCGCCAGGGCGCTTTGCGCAAGAGGGGATTGCAGCTTTAATGAAGTCGGGATTTAAGCAAGTTAATCTGGAGGTGACCTGTCTGCGTTAAGCGGGTTGGCACACACCCGGTGCCTCCTCCCACCGGCTCTTCTCTTACAGCTCAGCACAAAGAACCCCGGGAGGAGGCTGGGCCAAGGGTTGGCAGAGAGGAGCAAGGGCAGGAGCTGTCAGTTGGCCAAGTGCAGCCCGGAAACCTGTGAAGACCCGTCCTGGCCAGGGCACCTCGCTATACAGGGAGCTCAAGAGGTTCTCCAGGATGTCCCCAGCACCAGGCTGGTCCTCCAGCCATGAAAGGAGCCCTACAGTGATAGAAAAGTCTCTCAACACATGGGATTAAAGCTCCTTTTGTCCCAGGATATCTTAGGCCAAGTCCAGAGCCCTTAACCCACCTCCCCAGCAGCCACCAGTGGCAGAGACCGGTTAGGAAACTCTCTTGACTATTAGCTGACAGATAGAGCAAGTCACTCACCAAATCTCTTCCCCGAACTAATGCAGTGTAGAGCTTCTCTTCTGCTGCCAGTCCAAAAGAAAACCCTCGTCCATCCCAGCTACTGGCAATGAAGGATTGTCCTCCTGGCTGGCCTGTGTGGGAGAGGGAGCACAACAGCCCAGTCACTGGGAATCGGTGCCCACCTGGGTACCAGGCAGGTAGACAAGCCTGGCAGACCAAAGCAGGCCTGCCCAGGTGCTTAAGCAGAGCTCCTGGATTTTAAACCGGGTGGAGCCCTGAGTCTAGGCTTGGCTAAACCCATCAGACCCTACATTGAGGGCAGGCCTCAGTTTGGACCAGTTTGCCCAGTGAGAAATCAGCTGTATGCACAGAAGCGTGCACTTCTCCAGTTGCTTGCTCCAAACACAGGGATGCTGGGGCAGAAAAGCAGAAGGAATGTCAGGCAGGCAGATGCAGGGGCTGCTTGCCCAGCAAGTATCTCAATGTTGGGTCCCCTGGAAGTAGGTCATGCGTCCTCTGCAAGCTCCTGGCGACGTGCAGGGGCTTGGGAGGAGAGGTCTGGGCGAGCCAAAAGCCAACTGGTAAAGGCCACCAAAGGGTCACTGAAAGGAGAACAAGAGCAAAGAGAGACAATGGAATGCTGCTGGAGGAAGAAGGTGCAGGGAAAACAGAGAGATATGAAGAGCACAAGAGAAAACCAGGGTATATAAATACTAAAAAAAAAAAAAAAAAAGAACAAGAGAGGATGGAAGAGGGAACGTGAAGCAAGCAGAGGAAGGGATAAAGAGCTGTGCCAAGTATTCTCCGTCTTGTCCTTTCAGCCCTAAGCTGATCCATCAGAGGCAGGTATTTACAGGACAGGCTCAGCTTTCCCAGCTTGTTCCCAGTCTTGGCACAAAGGCCAAGAGCAGACGAAGAAGAAGGACAGAGAATGGCAACAGGGCCCATGAAAGCCCCCCGACAAACCCCATTGAGGTGGCAGCCCTGTTCCCATCTGGCAGCAGCCACTCAGTGAAAGGGTGTGAAGGGGAGGGGGGCAGGCGGTGTGAATCAAGGGCTGACACAAAGAGGAAGAGACTGATTATGCTGTTATTTCTCCACTTTCAAACCCCATTAGGGGACATGCCGGGCTTTTCTCAGGGTCTTTGGGATGCTTAAGCTGCCCATTTAGCAGCAGGAACGGTCCAATTAAAAGAAAGACAAAGGAGGAGCCCAGCCTGTCTTAATTGAAATGGGTTTCAGTCTAATGAGGATTAGGTTCAAGAACAGACCTAAGGGAGCAATCCAATACCCATTACCCTCCTGGACTGTACCACGCTGGCCATGCCTCGCCAGCCTTTTAGCCAGCACACGGCAGGTCCCACGCGCTGGTGTGATGGGAAGGAGAGCAGCCCCTTCCCCAGCCACCAGCCCCTTCTCCAGCCACCAGTCCCAGCAGTCCAGGCTTTCAGACTTTGCACTTGTCCCGCTATTTGGAGGTGAGCATCCTGAGTTTACTCCCCCCCAGTGTTTCTGCTGGGCAGAGAGGAGGGCAGTGGGCTGGAACAAGGAGTGTTGCCCACCTCCCCTTGCACCCTGCCAGCTCCACCATTCCCTGCAGAAGGGGAATGCCACTGAACTTCACTGGGAAGCCTTGGCTGCTGGTCTGGGAACAGGCTGAGGAAGGGTCACCTGTCCTCATTCCACCTCTCCCTGCCCTACAGCTTTCTCCCAGCAGACAGTCAGGGCTTCCCTTAGCTCCCCATTACAGCAGCTGATCCCAACCTCCTGCCTTTCGCTCCCCCATCACCCCCTTGCACACCCAGTTCCTTTACTGGGAGCTCTACCCTGCCATCTCCACACTTGCATTGTCAGCAAAGTCCTGTTTATCTTGGAGTGGATTGTGCAAAGTGCTGCTTCGATTTGCAGGCTTCTTAATTACTAAAAATCCTGCAAAATCTCCACTCTACAGCTGTGGAATGAGGTTGCATATATAATACATATACATACATAGAAAACTTTAACGTTGTCCAAATGAGATGGGAGTTCCACAGGGATGGCAAAAGTCACATTTCTGGTACAGGATTCTTCCTCCTTCCTCCTTCCTGTCTTGGTGTAAAGTTGGAGAGTGTTGGAACAGGACAACAGAGAAACACCAGCAGTCCATTTTTCTTTCTTTTTTTTTTTTTTTAATTAGTGCAAAACCTGGTTCCCTCCTTTTGAGGGCCAGCTGCATGATTTTGATAGTGTGTTTTTTTCAGCAGCCCTCCCACCCCAGCAGAACAAAGCAGGAAAAATATAGCCTGTTTAAGATCATCAAATCCAACCATTCCCCCAGCACTGCCAGGGCACCACATGTCCCTCAGCACCACATCTCCAGGGCTTGGAAACCCCTCCAGGGATGGGGAACTCCACCGGTTCCCTGGGCAAAGGCCGGACAACCCTTGCGAGGAAGACATTTTTTTCCTCGCGTCCAACCTCAACCTCCCCTTGGCACAACTTGAGACCTGGTTCCCGTGATCGTCACGCTCTTCCCCGGCCCCATCCCGAGCACCGGCAGCCGGCACCGCGCGGGGGCACTCGCAGCCCGGCCGCGCAGCCGGAGCCGGAGCCGGAGCCGGAGCCGTGGGGGTGGCCCGGGCGCGGCAGCCGGAGCGGGAGCCGGTACGGAGCTCAGCCCGCTACGGATGGGGCTTTGCTTGTACCCGGCTGCCGGAGAAGGGCCCCGGTCCCCGGAGGAAGAAAGGCGGTGCCACGAGAGGGCAGCGCACACCGGAGCCGGTACCGCCGGGGAGAGCTGAGGGGCAGGGGTTGATGGAGCACCCCGGGACACGAACCCTCCTCGGGCTGAGCTGGTGTCACCTGTGTGATCTGCAGAAGTCGCTGACAATCTCTTTGCCTTCCAAATGCAGCCGGCAGTGGAGAGGAGGCGACCTCGAAGCCCAGAGGTGACCTCAGAGCCCAGCTAGAACGGGTCTCTCGCGTACTGCACGATGCTTCGCTGCCCGGAAAGCCCCAGAGTGACCCTGAGCTCCTCTGCTGATCCTCTGGTTGCACTGGGGTTCCCTGTCTGCTTAGGCTAGAAGCAGTTTATGGCTGGCAGTATCTGGTGCTATCTAGCCGTGAACAGCAGTAATAAGAAGGGCAGGACCACTTATTGCTAATATGGCACTTAACTCTGCTACCAGCTCCTGTAAGGGTGGCCCAGCCCAGGTCCCAGCACAGGCAGCAGAATCACAACTGGGTGCTGAGTATTTCAGAGCTGCTCTCTCTGAATCACATCTGTTCCTCTTCTCATCTCACACCTCCCCTTCCCCACACCTGCCCTCCACTCTCTCGCCAGCAGCTGCAGAGAGAATTTGCAAGGACCCAGCTCTCCAGAGCCCCAGGAAGCAAGGCTTTAGCGATCATCTGGATTCTCGTGCGCTTCACCTCTCAGCTGCCAGGAGCAGGGAGGCAGGGAGCGGAAAGCAGCAAGCAGGCTGGGCAGCCTGGGAGGCAGCTGGGATGAGAGGCACATGATATTTTCCATTTTCTCATCTGAATTATGAGCTCCAATAAATAACGCTGGAAATCTCACATCGTGCATGCGCTGGCCTCTCAGGTATCCCATGGTTTGAGTCAACAGAGGTGGAAGCAGGTGGCACGCACAATTTATCATTTCCTGAGGGGGTATTTCTTGCGGTGACTGACAAGCGGGTCCTTTCTGTTATTGTCGTTCGTCTCTGTCAGCCCTCCCTTATCAGCACATTGCTGGGTCTCTCTCTGCCTCCCCCCAGCATTAATCATTCTAGTGATGCTGCCCACGCCTCTGCTGGAACCAGGTCGTGAAACTCTCATCCCACCCACTTACCACAACCCAGCTCAAGTCACGTTTCAGCCTCCAGCAAAACCATGTGGGGTTCTGCGGGGCTGGTGCACAGTGGGAAAATCCTGGCTGCTCTTTAACCCCTGCGGCCCCGAGGCAGGCGGGGACTGGAGTCCCTGCTGCCTGGGGGGTCCTGCGGGTGGGAGAGGGCCAGCCCAACGCCAGGGTGACGAGGAATGCCATCCGCACACCGAGACACCGTCCTCCTTGCCTCCGCCGCGCAGCCAGCCAAGCCGCTGGCGATGCCGAGGCCAGACTACAAGTGATTATTGTCTCTGCGTGTGGCCACAAAATGTGTCTGAAGCTGCTGCCTGCTAAGTAGCTGCAAACCCAGAGCTGCAGGCAGAGCTGGGAGAGGGAGGGCAGGCTACCCAGGACCTCCTGGGGACGAGAACAGAGGGAGATGCTCTGAGGTCACCAGTGGTTATCTGGGACAGGGGCCCGGAGCGCTGCCAGGAAGGGGAGATCTGGGGCAAGGCTGGCAGCTGCTTGAGCCTCACAGTTCTCTCTCCTCTCTGTCCTGGCAGGGGGCTTGGGGTCCCTGGTGTGCTGGGGATCGGGGCCAGGGAGGAGTGTGTGAGAGGTGCATAACACAGGAAAACTTGTGTCAAGGCAAAGGGTCTGGTTTAGCACCCAGAGGTGAGAAAAAATCCAAGTCACAGATGCAAGACGCATGGCCAGAGGACCCTGGGCTGCTCTCTCCCCTTCTCTGGCAGGCCCTGTGCTCACTAGTGTGAGATCACCCTGGTAATCTAGTGACCCCAACAGTTCTCACTCTCCTGTACACAGGAAAATTCCCTCCATCAGGTCAGGGGATAAAATAAGCCTAGCTGGGAAGCCAGAGCATTCTCACCTGGACCTGGGCCCCCCTCTGGAGTGGGAGCTGGAAAATGAGATTAAAAGTAGCGATTTGCTTTCCCATGCTGAGAGGAAAATAGAGACAAGGGATTATCCCCGGAGCGAACATGTCCCACCACACCTGCTGCTGCACGGCCAGCCACGAGCTGTGCTGGAGTGAGGGACAGGGACCAGGCTCAGCACTGGCCACACCAACTGCCCTGCCCCAGCCCCTCATCCCAGTCCTTCCACCTCCCCACCAGCGGGTCTTGCACCCCACGGTCACACACAGCGCGGGGCAAAGCTGCAGGGCTTCGTGGCCCAGGCTTTGCTCGGGACAGTCTGAGGGAAGCAAGGCTTCTGATGGTGAAAACACTTTCATCATATCCCTGGTCCCAAATTATTTTTCTGCCTATTTATCTGTCCAGGACATAGGGCCAGAAGCGTTCCCAAGCACCTGGGAAGGCCTGGAGAATGTCTCTTTCCAAAGGGGGTATCAGGCTTTGCATTAAAATACAGCAAGAAGCTGAGAACGGGCAATAAAAGAAGATGAACGATGTGCAGGTGCTGGCTGGGATCTCCCAGAATGAGCTGCACTAAGTCCCCAGCTCCACTCACCATCCTGTGTGCTTTTCCCACTGGCTTCTTTAGCAGGGACTAATTTTTTATTATTTTTTTTTTTTTAAGCATGAGGCTCATGCACTGAACGTGCTGGGAATTTCCATCCTCTGGTCCCAAGTTAATGGATCCAGCTGCAAAGACATTGAACGTTCTGGTCCCAGGTTTGCTTGCTCAGGTCTGTCTCTCGTTTTGTTGTTGAGCCAAGTGAAATGTGACAGATTTAAAAGTGAGACTCAAAGCGAAGCTTGCTGGGGAAGAACCTGTGGAGGTTTGAAAGCTGAGTAGGAAGTAAATGGAGCTGCAAAGATAGGTTTGCACTCTACAAAAAAACCACTCTGCCTTTTCCAGACCCGTTTTAGTTCCAAACTGCTGTTAGTCACAGTCCCTAAATTATGGTCAAACTGAAATCTTGAAACTCTAGGACATGGGAACTCAGCATCACTGATAATATACTGTAACACAGACAGTACAGCAGTGCTCAATGGAGACACTAAACATTGCAAAGAAATGAGACACTCTGCAGCTTTTCCACAGCACTCCCACCTGCGTTATCATCATGCTGAGCTCTCCCCAGCACCCCCATTTCCCTCTCCCAGGCACTGCCTGCCTGATTCCTCCCAGCAACGGAGGATGCAGGCACCCAGGAGCTGGTGTGCTCAGCCCACTGTGTCCCAGGTCTGCTCACAAGCCTGGCTGGCACCCTACCCCCGCAGCCTGTGCACCCATGGGAGCCAGGGGAGCCAGGCCTCCTGGGAGAGCCACTGTGGACAGGCTCTGGCTGCCCCACCAGACTTATTGGATGTGACCATCAAAGAGCAGGTGACAGTCACAAGGCTTTTCACCTCAGGGCCTCCCTTTCCAGCCGCTTCTCTTCCTCACAGCCCGTGCACATTTGCGGCTCTGCCCATCCTTCTCATCCAGCTCTGCTCTCTCTACAGGCAAGGGAGAGCCATGGGAAACCGGGGCTTGGGCTTCCCGCACGGCAGTGGGGCATCCTGGTGCACCATCCCCCCTGGATCCCGGCAGCTGGTGGGATGGAAGGGCCAGATGCTCAGCTGGAGAAGCAGGCGCGGTGCCACCAAAAGCAGCCTCCAGCTGATGGGCGAAGCCATTGATGCAGCCGCAGCCGCGCAGGGGCGAGAGCAGCTGGGCTGCCAACATATGAACCCCGCGGGTCAACGTTGCCCTCGGCGCTGGCACCCGCTGCCCGTCCGCGTGGGTTTGCAGGGCAGGCGACTGCAGCCGGGTGGATTATCAGCTGCTGAGGAAGCTGCACAGGGTGGGAAGGGGCCCTGATCCCCTATCGCTCCGGCAGCAGCCCGGTCCCTGGTTGCCTGCCAGGCTGGGAGGGTGGGGAGGGCTGACTCAGCAGCTGGATGGAGCCTGATAATGCAGCGTTATCGCCGAGACCCGATTTGGTTGATTGTTGTCTTGGGTGCTTTCCAGATCTTGATACTTCAGGGAGCTGCAGTGACTCACTGGGGCGCGTCGGGAGGAGGGCGAGCTTCCTGCAGCGTGTTTCAGTGTAGATTGCCCCCGTTCCAGTAAATGAGCGAATTTTATTTATCGCAGCGGTGGTGTGCTGCCTGCCACCGCCACGCATCCGAGGGGAGCGTGCCTGCCTGACAGAGACATTTCCAAATTGATGCTGACACGAGCCCGTATTTCAAGCCGCAGCGCAGGCGCCAGGGGATCAAACAGCCGCCTCCCCGTTCCCGTTCGTGCAGCGAAGGCAGGGACGTCGCGTGTGTCCCTGTGTGACATTTATCACCGAGGGAAGGCAGAGCAGCTCCGCAAACACGTTCTCAGCCCTCCGAAACGCCTCAGAAGGTCTCGACTCTTCCTGCACGTCCTTTCTGCACGCGGCGCTGCTCTCAAAGGATACTTGTCCTGTGGCTGGCTGCCCTTTGCCTGCCAGGGTTTGTGTGTTCAGTAGCAAGAGATATGTGCACAAATCCTTCATCTGGTGAGAGCACAGCCTCCCTCCGGTGGGATTCCCCTCTCAGATGCTCTCACATAAAATTGGCACTGCTCGGGGATAAGTCAAGTGGTCTGAAAGTTCTCCAGTTTGGATAGCAACTGGCTGACTCACAGGCAGCAGCAGCAGGTTTGCTGGGAAATTGGTTCTTTTACACCTGCTTACAGGGGACAATGCCTCCCTCTGGACCTTGCCCTGCTGAAAGCAGCCAGCCTCTGATAGCCTTCCCTTGGCTGCCTGCGTGTTGGTCCTGTGGCTCCCAAGATGCAAACTCCAGCTTGACAACTCCCCTGGGATGCCCTGGGAAGACATCAGCAAGAAAAACCTTCCAGGAAGGCTGGTATTCACAGCCCCATCCCTCCTGCCCTTTTTCCCACAGGGCAAGATCTGAAGATGGGTTTTTGCATGTGCTGAGCACATTCCTCCTGTTTCCTTATCAAATTTCATCTCATTGATCAGAGGAATGACTCCTAGCCAAACTCCATCTCTTCTTAATGCGTTGCTGGTGGAGAGAAGTGCCCTAGCAGGAGCCAGGGCCTCCCCAGTCCCATGACTCTGCTCAGACACGCAGATCTATTCAGTCTCCCCAGAAAGGACACAGCTCCCGAGAGAGCTCTTTGCAGAGCCCATTCCCTTCCCAGCTGGGTCAGCTGGGGTTTGCCACTGCTAAACCTGCACCTCGGCGAGATGGGTGCTGGAAGCTCACAGGCAGGAACACGTCCTCCTCTCCAACAAAACCTGTCAAGCCCCACAGGGCTGCCTTGCAGGTCAGCAGCTGAATCACTTCTTTCCAGTTTCATGCCTGCTGGAGCAAATCTGTAGCACAAGGACAGAGCCGGCCCGGCTTGTTTGGACATCCCGAATTCATTGTCCGCTCAGAAAATTAACCTTTTTGTGCCTGCCACACCCCTCCATCTCATTAGCCAAGTCATTGCAATGGGCAGGGCGCCTGGTGTCCCCGGGGACCTTATGAACAGCTCTGTGTGTAGCCTCAGAGACTAGGGGCGTGGAGTGTTGCAAAGACATGATTGCAGGGTTCAAACACAGGCCTGGAGACCACAGAGCCTGAAGGACCAAGCTCATCACCCACATTAACTCAGGTCCTGACGAGCAGGTCATTTGCTGCTCTGCTGAGACACCTCGGAGGGCTCACTGGCAACAGCCACAGTCAGAGGCAAGATGCACAGAGGGAGGAGAGCTGAGCCCCGCTGCAGGCAGAAGTCATGGTCGTCCTCCCAGTACTGCTGAGCCTTGGATCAATGCTCCTAATGGGCTGGGGAGGGATGGGAACAACATGCCTTCCAGCTGGGAAAGGCAGAGGAGCAGCAAACCATATAGATATGGACTGAGCATCACAGGGCTCCAGTCTCTGGTAAATGAACACCTCAAAAAAATTGTTGCCATTGGAAGAGAAGTCTTGAAAAAACTCAAAGAAACCATTCCTGATAAAATCTGGGAAATGCAAACCAGATTTGGGGAGGGAGGGGTGTGGGGGGGTATTTTTGCACCCGGCATCCCAGGGCAGATGTCATTAGCAAGAGTGTGACACAGATGTTCCTGCAGCAGGGACAGCAGCTGGGGAGTGTCTGTCCACAGAGTGTTTATCATGAACAAAAGGAAGGAAAAGGGGAAAAGAGAAAAGGGAAAAGGAACGGACTCAATCTCAGTCAATCTGCTGCTTGCTCCACTGCAGAAACACCTCTCAGGGCCTCACTCTGCACAACAGGTCCAGTCCTTGGGCTACTTTCCAGTGACTGCCAAGGGAGCAAAACAAGGCTGCAGGTAGAATTTATTTTGCCTGAACAGAGCAAGATGAGGTGATTCAGTTCTGAGCACCCTAAAAACCAGACATCAGATGGCAAGAGCATCTGGCTTCTAGTGACCTTGGCTGATCTGGCTACTGCAGTGCGGAGAGCTCCGTGCTCTCACGCTGTCTGAATCTTGCTACTAGAAAGCAGAAAGGAAATACGTTTCAACTTCCCATCCCTGTGAGAGGATGTCTCAGTTCTCTGCCTGTTCCTTCCTAACATTCCTTGGATTTAATGTTTGTTTCCAGGTTCAAGGTCTGCTTCACCATTACAGAACTCCCCAAAGCTCAGCAGCCAGGTAGATAAGGACCATCACACTCCACCTACTAATCACTACTGAGCATCTCAAAAGTAGCCTTGAACAACGCCCCCCCTCAAGAGAGATGACACCATTTGTCATCAGCCTGTTGCCAAGAACAGGAAACTTGATCCGTTTAGTCCTCCACGTGGGAAATGGTTTGCAGGATGGAGCTGATGGAAAATAATGGTTATAGATCACTGTATATCATGGTGAGGAACGTCTGCTTTGGAAGTTTGCAATAGCCGCAGTTTTCCCGGTGTGTCCTCCAGGAAGAGGTGAACCTCAGGTACCAGTTTTCAGTCAGCAATTAGCACTCAGTGCCCAGTGAGCAAAGCAACCTTCTCCTAGTCAGAGAATCCCCAAACCCCATTAGTCTCCACTTCTCCTTCCACCCGGCCTCCTGGTCGATAGCATTGTGCCCCCCAAGCCCAGCTAAGGGCAGCGGCGAGAGCAGGGAGCAGCAGCAGCACCAGCAGACAGTGAGTCACTTCTGCTCAGCCCCTGGAGGTCGGGGTTTCCAGCAGAGAGGTGTGTCAGAGCTGAGCCCAGGCATTCCCAGACGTTCATCCACCCCAGACAGGCTGCGACTCTCACACGCCCGGACTGGCTCTGAGGTGAGGTCTTCTAGATGTTTGGCTGAATCAAACCGCGTGGCAGGTAAGCAAGGGAATGTCAGGAGCAGGGTCAGAGCCATTTGCCACATCACTGCTTGGACACAAACACAAACAGTGGTGAGGAAAAGGTGGTGAAGGCAGTAATCCTAAATTAGGAGCAGACGTGGATTTAAGTGCTTAGGTTGGTGGTTAGTTGGCTCTTTGAGGTTTCTCCGGATGAGCTCCGGTCTCCCAGAAGCCCTGGCCTTCCTGCAGTGCTCTCCAGGAAGTTGAGAATGCCTTCCAAGAGCTCAGGCAGCCCCTGGTAATACCCCCATGCAGGGGGAAGGTGCAGGCTCCTCCACACCCCTCAGAGGTGACTGGGCTCCAAACTCTGTGTCCACAGAAAAGGCCAATTGCAATGTGTGAACTGCTAATTTGTTCTCAGTGGTGCAGCCACGGAAGGAATTCCAGCTGAATAAAGTCCTTTCTGCACTGATTAATTGTCCCCCCTGGTTATGAACAATGCAGGGCCAAATAGGGATAATATTCATGCTAGGGAAATGGGGAAGACAGTCACCCAAATGCTGCCATTAACGAGTCCAAATAATCGAGGCTGATCCTGAATGCATTAAAGTCGTGGAGGAAGTCCTGGGAGGAAAGAATGTCCCTTATTAGCCAAGCTCCTAGCGTCTCGGGTATTACAATAGCGGAGCGATTCCTCGCTCCTCACTGCCTGCTGCTGCCCTGGGTTCAGTTAAATGTCAGCTCAGCATCGACAAACTACAAATTACCAGAGGGCGTGTAGCTCTTTCAGTCCCACTGAACCCTATCAACTGGGAAATAATAATGGGTCCCCCAGGCTGGCTGGGATAGAGGCACAGCCCCGGTGGGATGGCACCGGGACCACTGCCTCCTGCTCCAGGCAAGGGAGGAGGGAGCAGCCCTGGTCCCTCCAGACTGCCCAGACAGCCGAGAGCTTTCCCCTCCCCAGGGAACATGGGAAAAGCATCCCCGAGGCCTGACCCAGCAATAGGCCAGCCAAGAAGCAGCGTCTCCAGTGCAAGCTCTGGTTCCCTGCCCAGTGATGAGAGGGAGCGATGCAATACCTGCAAAATGCAGAGGCAAATGCTGAAAGCTTGGCATGACTTTTGCTCCCCAGCTGCACTGGAGCTGCTACAAGGTTCAGTCTCATGAAAGGGACAAGGGTTGTGGCTGGAAAGCTTTTGGTTTTCTTTGGTCCCAGGCTACTGTTCAGTTTAGTTTCTCCAGAGAACTTGTTTCAGAAACTAGCAAATATCGCTAAGCGGAAGGCAAAAGAGAGAATAGCTGATCGCTTTCCTTGGGGGGAGTGCTGGGAGAATAAACCCTCTTGCGATGTTCCCACCTGCAGGTCAAGCAGAAACGCACTGGGGCAGGTCACCAAAAGATGATTGGAAAGCTTGGCTGAAATTTCTGAGCCCTCCTACAGCCGTGGAGCCCCCGAGACAGAGCCGGGTCCCGAGAGAAGTCGGTGCCTCCGGCTGCGGTCACCCCCAGGGCAGGTGCCCGTGGGCAGTTGTGTGAGGTCTCCTGGGGAGCTGGCCGAGCTGTCCTGCCCCTGAGCCCCGAGCTCCTTCATAAAAATGCACAATTTAGAGCAGTTCTCAGGAGAAAAGAGATGCTGCAGGCAATCGCTGGTCTCATCAGGAGAGCGAAATATGCTGGCCAGGGTGTTGATACACTTATTTTGTCATTGTCCCTGGAAAAGGAGCCGTAGTGCTTCCCTGCTGCTGGTTTTAAACTAATTACGTTCCCTTTAAAGCGGGAAAATAAAAGGCACTTGGTTTACTGGGAAGCCTGGTAGCATTTTACAATCGCCGCCAAAGCGCTGGGCTTTTAACCGCAGCCCCGGCTCACGCTGCCCCTGCCCCAACCCGCCCTCGGGCAGCGGCCTCCGTGGCAGGGGAAATATTCCAAGCAGTTGAAAAGTGGTGTAAAGACGGCGCTTTATTTTTAAATGCCGGTTTTCAGCGCGTCATCTTTCATTCTGTGGGTCTGTCTGCTCTCCCCGAGGCAGCCCCTTCTCCTTACCCTCGCCCATTGTTCTGAGCTGTTTATTTGTTTTCAATAGATGCATTTTTAACTGATTGCTGGGATTCTCCACACCCCCTCCCACCCCCGGTGGCATAGGAGCACCCTAAAAGTGCTGAGCTGTCTCTCTACAGCTCTGGAACGTGTCTCATCCGACCTGCTCACCTTTGTGTCCTGGACTCCGGCTTGCATGCGAAGGGGTGATGTAGATGGCCATGGATTTGTGATCCAGAGGCGTAGGGCTGAGGTGTCCCATCCCCAGGCAAGCCAGCTGTGTCCTCCTAAGGTATGCGGTGGAGGTGGTTCCTGGGGTACCTGACACAGGAAGGGTCAAGCTGGAGGTTACCCAAGTGACCCTCCTATCAGTCAGTGTGGCAACGTGTCCCAACCTGATCTGCTTCCTATTCCAGCCTTGGCTGGACACAGGGACAACCGTTACCAAGGCCTGGGCAAGAGAGCGGTCACCAGCACGATGCTGGAGAGGAGGCAGAAGAGCTCCTCCCGTATCTGCCCGCTCTTTCCCCTGTTCTGCCCCTTGGAGCCATCTGCTTCGTGGTCACTGCCAATGCTGTTTTATACTTCTTCAAATCATCATGGCAAGTCCCTGGAGACCCAAACCTTGCTGCTTCCCCTTGGCAGGAAGGAGAAACTAGGTAAACATCAGCTTTTGAAAGCTGTGGTGAGCGGGCACGGGAAAGGGAAGGCTTTATGGTGAAAGTGGGGGACCCCGGCCGAGGGCATCTGTCACACAGAGAGGGCTTTGCTGCTGCATTCCCATGAGAACAAGGTTCTGTGCTGAAATGCCTCAACCTCCCCTCCCTGCCGCTCTCTCCCCTTCTTAATTGGTTTGCAAATGTTAAATGTTTTGGCTCTGTGTTCAAACCGCTGTCTGGCTCCTGTAGATACGGCCTAACCCCAGGAGTTCACCCGGGGCTCCCGGCCCCTCCAGCTCCCCCTCTTTGCCATAGCAGCGAGCCCCCGCCGGGCTGGCCATTGTGTCCTCCTCCCCTAGCCCGAGCACCTGGAGACCTTCTTGTAAAAACTTCATTTGCTGGGGAAAGCTTTGATTAACCCAGCCTGGCGGGGGGCTCCCCCACTCCCGAGTCAATATTGGTTTTGGAACAGATGGGGGTGACGACAGGACGGGGGGGGAAGAGGAGCAGCCAGAGCCGCAGCCCCGGCGGTGCCAGTGCCGGGACTGGGTTTTGCTGTGCGTGGATGCTTCTGTCCCCAGTGCCTGGGGAGTGGCAGGAGGCCCTTAGCAGCGCTGCCGAGATCAAAGTGGAACAGCCACGGAGAGGTGGAGCAGCCCTGTGTGCTGGAAACCTCGGGGAACAAAAGCATCAAAGTAAATCAAATGAAACTAATTGAAGTGCTTTAACATTAAATAATGAGGGAGAGGCTTTCATGAAACGCCAGCTTCTTCCCGTCAAAATCTAGGGACGTGCTTCCAAGAAAACCAAAGCGACAACCCCCCCCAACAACAACAACAAAACCCCGAACCCAAACATCTTGCACAAAAGGGCAGGATAATTCCGGCTGGGTGGCTGCACGGTCCCTTCCAAAGCACAGAGCTCTCTGCTTTAGCAGCTGAGCAGCTCCAGAACGGGTGGTGGGCTGCAGGCAGCCCAGAGACCCAAGAACATGGCCCATTTTCCCAGACTGGGATTGTGGGAAGTGCTTTCTGCTCACTCCAGGCACTTCACTGGTGGCAGAAGGATCTGCATGGCTCAGGATGCCTGGAGATGCTGGTACTCTCTGGGAGCATCAGCGAAGGCCTTGCTGGAAGTGCCAATGGCTGTGTCTGCAGCACATCCCAGTGCTTCATGGGTGCAGGGCATGGACCTGGCAGCCTCTCGGCTTCTGGGGAATCCTGTCTTTGCAACACAAACCTCTGAGAGGTCTGAAAATTGCTACAACTTAAAGTTCAGCCTGTCCCCCAGAGGTTCCCAGGACAGCCACAGTGACCATGACCTGCCATTGCTGGAGAGCAAAGGGAGGGCTTGGCCAGTCCACTCTGTGCTGGCTGGGAGCAGAGGGCTCCAGGTAAGGACCTCTGACTGTGGCTTACCTACTTCTGTGGCTCACTGTCTCCAGCAGCTGAAAGGAAGGACACTAATGCCCGTTTCTTTTTCTTTTGGCCAGAGCTTAGGACTTGCATGTTTACCATTACTCCCAGACAAGCAAAAGGTAGAGCTGGTTTTCCCTCCCTGCTGCCTGAGAGCAGGATGTGAACAATGAAGCAGGTTCAGTTGTGGAGGTCGGTCTGTTCTCCCAAGTAACAAGTGCTAGGACAAGAGGAAACAGCCTGAAGTTGAGCCAGGGGAGGCTTCGGTTGAACGTAAGGAACAATTTCTTCACCAAAAGGGCTGTCAAGCTCTGGAACAGGCTGCTTAGGTGGAGTCCCCATCCCTGGAGGGATGTAAAAGCCTTGAAGATGCAGTGCTGAGGGACATGGTTTAGTGGTGCCCTGGCAGTGCTGGGTTAACAGTTGGACTAGATGATCTGAAAGGTCTCCTCCAACCCCAACGATTCTATGATCTATACCAGCACTCACTGGAGAGGCAAGTATGGTCCCTCCACCCTCCCCAGTTTCTTGGGTGCTCAGCCTGGCTCTTCTGAACATACCTCTTTCCCCTTCAGAGAGCTGCCACCAGCCCTGCCCTGGGAAACTGAAAGAGAAAGAAGCACCAGAGATGGCCTAGACCAACACCCATTGAAATGTCCTCGTTAGCCGCTGGCTAAACCGGATTGTGGCCATGATGAAAGAAACCCACATGAAGACAATTACACTAAATTATGTCCAGTCGCAGAAGACAAGTTAGCAGTGAAATGTGAGGCAGTCCGACTCCAGCCAGGCTCAATGTCTGGCTTGCCCCATCGCTGCCACTCATACATCACCGATCAAGGGAAGCCCCTGCAGGTTGTTTTAAACCAGGGCCAGCAGGAGGTTGGGCTAATGAGTAAAATCTGAACATTCCTCAAATTTCCCATCCATCCCGAGTGAGGGGAGGGTGGAGGAGGGGGATGGGGACAAAGTGCCTCTCTCCAGAGAGAGGCTGATCCTAACAGAGGGACAAAACGCTTGTGCTGAGAACGGGTAGCTGCTAATCCTGGCCCATGCCAAGCCAGCCCTGGTCTGCACCATGGAGAGGTAAAGAGCTCCTCAAGATGGGGACTCAAATCCCCCTCACCTTTCCCTCTCTCCTCATGCGGAATCCAGTCTTCCCTCAGCTCTGAAACCAAACTGGGAGACAGCCCAGTCAGTCCCATAGTGGGAGCAGGGTGCTCCACAACAGCCAGTTCATCCGCCAGAGCCTCCTTGGAGCATCCCAGGAAACCTCCAGGCTCGGGGCTGCCCCAAGGGCTGTGTGGAGCAGTAATGGGGCTTTTCAGCCTCTCCCAGGAAAGCAGCCCTGGCCCCCATTATTGCATTATTCCCCTGAAGATGACTTACTGGAGGAAGAGGCTGTTCAACACCCAGCCTCATCCATAGCAAAGCCAATAAAGAAACCTCACCCACCTATTCAGAGTCCTCTAAAAGGAGGGATGGGGAGGAGGGGGAAAAGGTAATTAAAAGACATCAAAGAGATGTCAGGAAGAAAAAAAAAAAAAGTCATTTTAAAGAGGAAAGAAGAGGGAAAAAAAACCATCCCTGCTCAACACAATCACAGGGCTTCAGAGAGCTGCTTTAAAGCACAAACGTGCAAGAGCCCAGCACCAAGCAGCTCAACTCGCCTCTCTCCTAAGCACACACCAAGTTCTCCAGCAGCACTTGGGATCCTGAGGATGCAGAGTTTGTGTGCCAGCCCCGAGTGCTTTAAAAGGACATAGTAAACGTGTTCCCTGAGGTTTCTGTCTCCGGCCAGTCACTTAGGAAGCTGAGGCAGCTTTTTAAATCTTAGCTTGGCTTTTGCAGCCAGCAGTCACCATCAGCTCCCCTCCTTCAGCAGTTAGGGTGGCAAGGGCTGGAGCCAGCCTGTTCCAGAGCTTCTGGAGGGTGGGAGGATGACCAGCTCTTGCTACAAGAGAGCAGGAGTAGGGATGTGGGGTACCAATTGGATCAAGAGCCTTGGAGAGTTAGGTTTGCTCCTCCTGTGGTTGCCAAAGGGAGAGGAGAGGCATGGGACGTGCTGCTGCTGGAGTCCTTCTGAAAGTGCCTGGGTTTCTGTGTCAGGTGGGACCCATTCCAGTAAAGCTCTTTCTGCTGAAAAAAATGCCTGCCCCATGTTCCCAAGCACTTTGCTCACATGCCTATGAAGCAGCGCCTGACCCCAGCCTCTCCTCACACAGACATCACTGGAAGAATTTGGGAGATATTTCCTGCTGACTTCTCGCAGCTCATCACTAGCAGCACCTTAAACCAGGGATGCTCCAAGGACAACAGTTTCTTTAATCCACAGGCAGCACCATGGAGCTTTGCAGGGCAAAACCTCATCTCTGGATGCAAAGCCCACTGGGGCTGGGTGCATGTACCAGGTCAAATCAGGGTTATACTTGTCCTTCGGGCTTTAAATCCATTACTTTATTTAATTTATTTTTTTTTAAAAGGCAAGTAGATGAGAGGAAAAGACAAGAATTTACCAGTAATAAGCTTCTCCTCTTTTTCTTCATTAATGAAATCAGCATATGGTCCCTATCCAGACTAGCTGCCTCCTGTTATTTGCTTCCTCGCCCTCCACCGCTCTTTCTCCCTCCACTGCTCTTCTGTGTGTCTCCGTCTCCATCGCTCTCTCCCTGGGATTTTAATTACATTCATCTATTTCCACTCACTAGGTCTGTCACTTTGCAGCAGGACCGCTGTAATTATATTGTGGGAAGCACCGTTCACTTTGCTGAAGCCTGAGCGGATTAAGGATCCTCCGCGCCTTTTCCCACCCCTCTCTGCCAGGTACCTGCACAAAGATGACAGATGGTCAGGGGCCATTTATTTCCCCTAATGAGCTGGTACAAAAGGAGATGGCTCCCAAAACACATGTATATTTTCAGTTAACTAAAAATGCCCCAGACTCCCAGGGCTTTGCCTGAAAGATGGGAATGGTCTGAACCCAGGCAAGGAAACGTGCCAGAAGATGGAAACAGGGGTTTTCAGGGGGTGCAGGAGGAGTCCAGCTTTGGGTTCAGAGAAACTTGGACTGCGGGAGCATGTCCTGCACTGCTCAGCACCAGGGTTACTCCAGCTCAGTTGCCCTCCCACATTTGCTCTCAGGGGCTAAGAAAAGCTGACTCATAGAAGGGTATTAAACAAAAGTGCTGAACCTTGCCTGCATCATAGATGCCTCTTAAACACAAATAATCTGTTCCTCTGAAGTGATGAGGAAGGAGCTCTTCAGCCTTCTCTCCACACTCCTGTTCACGTGTGATGAGCTCCAGTGCAGCTGAACTTTCCCAAGGAGCAGGAGACACCAGGCATGCTCAACAGCGGTTCAGCAGAAGGTAACAGAAACATGAAACTTCAGCCAGTACAGATGAGAGAGGGTGGTTGGTGGGCATCAGAGGGTGTCATGGGATGAAGAAGATAATTCCAAGCACTACAGCATGAAAAGAGAGCGTGGCTACCTGCAGCCTGAGCTGATGTAAAGCACCAGAGCTTTGAAGGATCCGCAGAGATTTGCAACAGCTGAAAGCTTAGCCTCAAAAGGGGATTCAGTTTAACCCTCAGGAAGCACGCTATTAGCCTGTGAGGCACTGGAGATAAACTAGGCACTGCACCCTTCCAGTCTGCTGACCCTAACCCAGCTGAAGCCTAACAGTGACTTATAACACAGATACTGTCTTGCAGAGGTGAGGCCTGGCAGTGGTGAGGACTGAGAGTTCCAAAACCCACATAAACTGCCCCATTTCGCCCCCTCTGCCAGTACAGCATCCAGTGCAGGAGTTGTCACACACACCACACACCACCCCCCCCCCCCCCAACTGCCCAGCCAGCCACCTTCTCACCTGGACTCTGAGGTTAAATTTGCAGGTCATTCTTCTCGTTCCAATTCTGAGGAAACAGAAGCTCAATTGTCCCCTTGCTTTACCACAAAAGCAGTGAGGAGGTGACTGGGATCTCCCCTTCCCAGGCTGCCCATTGGAAGGGAGAGAAATTAGGGCAAGGAAGAGATTTCCCAGTCCCCTTCTGCATGGCCACCACTTAGCCCTGCTTTCAAGACCCATGCTGGATAGGCACTATTTCCCCAGGGGGAGAGAAAATAAATAAACCTGGAGTTTAAATTAAACCCCATCAGTGGAAAAGTACTTGCAGGGCTCAGAGACACTCTCCCAAGTGTCTCCAAGTGCCCTGAGCTCTATTTAAGCTCACGAGGTACAGGTGGACCCAAGACCTCAACTTGCATCTTCGAGGCTTCTCATTGTTACCTGGCCATGGCTTACGTGGGGAATACAGGCTCCAGTTGCTCAGCATTTCCTGAGGTCCCACAGTGAATGCAGGCACCAGGTTCTGGTGCCAGATCTCCACATGCAACTTTTTTTTTCTGAGACAAGAGCCTCCCCTGTGCCCCTGATCACGGAGAACAGCTCCGTGGAGCAGTCCAGGCCGTGTGGCTGATTCAGAGGCTGCCTCGGGACATTTACCTCCAACCCGTCTCTTCTGGGGATGGGCAAAACAGATCCTGAAGCAGCGAGCCTTGTGAGAAAACGCTTGCTCGCTGCTTCCGTCTCTTTTCAAGAGGTGGCACATGTAAAATAGGCACAATTCAGTGCTCCAAAACTAACGCAGCGGCTGCTGCCGTGGGCCCCTGGGCTGCCAGCGATGCTGTCTTAGAGATGAAATGTGCTGGTAAAAACCAAGGGTCTTGACCTGCGGCGGTAATTAAAGATCCCACAGCAGTTTTTGCAAGAGTAAGGGAACTAGCCCTGCTGTCCTGGCCAAAGTCCAGCTTGGGTAATTATATTCACCCCCTCGACCCCACCGGGCTGGGTCCATGGCAGCTGTGACATGACATAGTGTGTGCTGGGGCTTCAGAGCCCAGCGGGAGCCCGGCTGGCCACAACTGGGGGGACCTGGGAGCAAGATAAAAGGTGAGTTGAGGGTATTCAGCACATAACCCTGCTGCTAGCTCATTAAAAGACAACATTTGCAGGTCCCCTTTAAACTGTTTATCCATTATTGAAAATACCATATGCTACATGTCCATGAAGATCAGCTTTCAGCCGCAAGATAAGCTGCGTCCATTTATTGTTCTTCCCTCTCTCCCTCCTCCCTCCCTCCCTCTGGGCTTTTAATTACATCCATCACCTCCCACCCCTCTGGTGGAGCTGGCTTCATGTCTCACCAGCCCAGCGAGGGAACAAGGCCCATTTTTTTTTTTTTCTCTTGGAAGGGAGCAATTGTTTCGCTTCCCGCTCACAAGTCCTAGAGCGAGAGACATTTAGCAGCCGCTGTGAAATTTCAGCCAGGATTGGAATTTATTTTAAGACGCCGGCCTTTAAATTTTTCATTAAACCTTTTCCCCCTGCGATGCAGCAGGCTTCTGCAGGGACCAGGGGAACGTCGTGTTTATATGCCTGGCACGTCGGGAAGGGATGGAGGATTTCACACCACCCTGGGCAAAGACTTCACGTGCCGCTAACAAGGCCCTACAGCAAGAGCTGCTCAAAGCCGAGCGCTGCAGCCCCCGGCCCGGGTGGGCAATTCTGCCCCTACAAACCACCCCAGCCTGGCTTGGTGTCAAATGCCACCCACCTCAGGAGGGTTAAACACGCTTTGCTGGAACAGGGCTCCCTTGCGGGAGTGGTCCTTGCCAGTTCCCTTTACGGTCGCCCCATTTCCAGGTGCTGCTGGCATCCCGGGCAGTGGGCTCTGTGGTTTTTGCCTACGTGGGTGCTGAGCCCACAGGATGCTGCTGTGAGCTGGCAGCCGGTGCCAGAGCGGTGGCTTGGAGTGCTGCCTGCCCTAGGGGTTGCTCGAAGCATCCTGTTAGAAGACCTCGGGTTTGGTTGCTTGTAACTCTGCCAGACCTCGGGTGCCTGAGCTGAAATTTTCCGTGCGAGGTGTTTTGCAGGAAAGGAGATGCCTGCAGCAAACTCAGAGGGGATGAAACTGCCTGGAGGAGAGTTTCCTTCTTCTCCTCATGTGTCCCTGTTGCATTTACCTTCCAGCTCCTGCTGTACGTGAGCCAGGGGCTTGTCGAACACCAGCCAAACCCACGTGCAAGAGGAGCTGGAGCTCCTACAGGGACATGGCTCACGACCACGGTGTTGAAGACACCACCACGCACCAAGGTGCTGAGATGGGGCTGCCTGCACAAGCTGAAGCAGCTTTTCTAAAGTGTTGTGGGCCTGACTTTGCAGCCTTAACCAAGTTCTCTCTTTTCAGCATGCAATAATTTTCTAGTAATCGGCTCTTTTAGATCACTGGCTGGTGATTTTCCTGAATATGAGCTGAAAAACCCCTGCAAGGGAGTGCAGTAGCTCCTGACCGAGCAGCTCTGCAAGGGAGTGTGGTAGCTCCTGACCAAGCAGTCCAGCACGCCAGAAGGAAAAGCTCTTATTAGAAGTCCACTGGCTGAAATTTTGGTTGCTCTCAGACTTGTCATGTCCCCAGAGAGCAAACCAGGACAGCCTGCCATGAGGGGACTGCTCTACCCGCAGATTCACACACAGACGGGACCAAACCCCACCTCCACATGACACCCTCCAGCTTCCCGGCTCTGTGGCCGAGGAGCATGGTTTAAATATAATCCATCCCACCTCCTCAGGCATATCACGTTAACAGGGTTTCATCTCCTTTGCAGATGAAAGGTGCCCTGCATCCTTCCCGTGGAACACCCCTGGCCGGAGCCAGCTTTCCACGCACCGCCCCGCAGGAACCAACCGAGCTGCCCGACCCAAGGGCTCCACCAGGTCCTTGCACGGCAGCAGGTTTCAGCTGCAGGCTGCCATTGTGTTTAACGTACAGCAGCGAGGTGTATCATTAATTTATTAATTATTCATGGAGCGCCAGACGGGCATGCAGGAGATCAGACAGGAAGAGCTGGCTCCCAGCGAACTCCCAGACTCTCCTTATGTCAAGACTTGCTCTTCAGTCACAGGCACGTTGTCACTGGCCACCTGCACGTGACAGGACAATCTTTGTTAAAATCCTAATTAGCACATAATAAGGCAGTCACAAAACCTGACTCTCCCGAGCCAGAAGGGTCCCCACTTCCCTTTCTTTCCCTTTCTCAAACAAAAGGTTTCCTGTCGTTAAAACTGGGGGGTAAGAACAAGGCTTTTGGATTAGTGGTGGGTGATTCATTGGAGGAGAGACCCACTGAGCCTGAGGCCACAGCCCACCCCTTGGGAGCCCAGGGAGCCTCTGGGCTGACCAGCCAGCCTTGCCACGGCCACCAGGACACTTGGCAAGAGCCTTGCCAGTGGAGCTTCCCCGGTGTCCCGTTGAGCTGGCCAAACAGCCCTGGCATTCTCTGGAGGGACTGGTTTTGTTATCCAGCCTGGGAAATGAAGAGGGTCATTCAAAGACCCTCGGCAGCCAAAGCAGTTTCCTTTTCATCGCTTGCTTCCAATTGCCATAAACCATTAACGTTGGGCGATAAAGGGTGAGTGCTGCAAACAGCCCAGACAGCAATCGCAGCCCTTCCATCCACACGTAAACTTTAAGGGTGCAGGCTCAGGAGCCTCCTTCCCAATGACCCAGCTGAAGCATTGACAAAGCTGCTTGGCCAAGAAGGGACTTGGTAAGGGACGGGCAGAGGAGCCTGCACGGACAGTCCTGGATGAATGGAGAGGACTGTCTGATCGGTGGTCTACAGAATGGGTTCCCACTGGTAAACAAGTCCGTGCAAGGGCAAGATTGATGCTTTGCTGACCCAGCTGACAAGAGGGAAGGTGCTGTGGTTGCTGTGAGCTGAGGTCTGTGATCTGCTGATGGGGGTTTTGGAGCCATCTCCATGCAGACAGCTGTGGTTCTCCAGGAAACTGCCTCAAAACGAGCCCGTCCCATGCAGTGCACCGCTGCACTGGGGATGGATGCTGCAGGGTGACCCTGCTCCGAGCATAACACATCACTGCTCTCGGGGTCTCACAGATTAACTTGTACCAGGATCTCAGCTACTTGTCTGTGGACTTGTCCATTTTCCTTCCTCCAGTGCCCCACACATGCCGTTCCTTAGAGCAACCGGTTAAGAGTAGGCTTAAGAATGATTCATTTGAGCCCTACTTCCTTCAAAATACAAATCCGAGACTCATTTTTCTCATCTTCTTTTCAAACAGGTTTTTAATCCAGGCATAATGTCTTTAGTAAGAATAACAGGCGGAAACTAGAAGAAAAATTAATATTTTGCCTGTTCACGGGAGGCCTGGAGCATTTAGGTTCAAAGTAGGGAGAGGAAAAAGCTACATGAGAAATGTCTGGAGATTCTCCCTGAGATGCTTAAGGGAGCAAATGTGTCCTAAGATCATGAGCTAGTGAGGGACAATAACTTGTTATTTGGCAGGGAGTGGGAGGTGTACCAGGTTGGGTGTCCTGTCTCTCCTGCTTAATTAAGACAACTTTTTTTTTTTCGCCATTCAGTGCAATTTTTAATATAAAGCTGTTACCATGAAAAATTATGGTCTTCTTCCTGGAAGACAATAGGGTGTTTTTCAGGGAGTTGTTTTGCTCGTTGTGTGCACTGTGGGACCTTCTTTGCTTATTTTTAACTGGGGCAAGTTTTATCAAAGACATGAAATGACTCTAAGTCACGATGACAATGGCAGGGGGATGAAGTCACAACGTTAATCTTCTCTGTGCAGCTCTAAAGGAGTGGAAACTTCCACTGAATGCCATGAAATCCTCTCCACAATGAAGTTGTTCAGACATGCCAATCACAAGCTCGCAACAACTACAGAAAATCTCGGAAGGAAAAGGTCCGACGTGACGCTAGTGAGAGGATCTCTAGGTGTCAAAACGTGTGCCTGGATGGTCTTGGTTTTTTTTTACAAGCACAAGTGACAAGTTGTACTGGTGTTGAAATGGGAGACTGGGAGAACGAGGGTTGGCTGCACTGGGGCTGCCTGCAGTGCTGCATTGGAGCGTGGCCACAGCCAGACCTGTTCCTGCATCCAACCTGCCGAGGAAAAGGGCGATTTCTGCCACTTGTCTCAACCCTGCCCTTTGTAGGCACGTCCATCTCCAGCTAAAAAGTAAAGGGACAATCACCAGCATTCTTTTTCCCAGTCGTGGTGCATCAGAAACCTTTCCCTTAAGCACAGCAGATCCGTTTGGTGCTGGAGAGCACTGGTGGAAGCAGGGAGCTCGGGGGCTCCGGGATGCAGAGGTGTGTAGCTGGGGGGGCTTTCTCGTGGTTTCAGCGGGATGGAATCAAAACCCCAAAGCAAAGGGAGAAGTCCAGGATGTGACAGCATCACCGAACGCCTCTCGGAGCAGCGAGGAGCCTCTTGCCCACACTGGGGACAGTGCTGTGTTAAGGTCCCAAACAGATCTTTTCCTGACAGAAAAAAAAGCAGCGTGGTCACCCAGAACTGTAAAAACCAGTCCAAGAGCCACTGCTTTGTTTTCTGTCTTCTTCTGAGCTCCTTGTGGGTTTGTTTGAGGGAAAGGGTGGGCTGGGTAAAGACCAGACCCCAAAGCGTGTCGTAGCACCCAGAGAAGTCCAGAGGAAAGCAGCTTATTTCATTAGCGTTGTAAACAAGACGGACTTTTTCAAAATATTTATTTTAGGAATCAAATTAAATGTTCCAGCTATTTGGGAATTCAATTCCCTCTTTCTGCGGGTGCTAGTCAGGGCTCCCAATGCATCAGTGCACGGCTTTAAAGGCATTTCTCCCCTCTTTTGGATTAGTGACCCATTCTAACAGGTCTTCATTGACGGGGAGTGTGGGTCTCTCAAAGAGTCCATTGGATACAGCTTACAAAAGAGTTTAGCCGGAGATGAAGAGTTTACAAAAAGTTTGTAGGAAACCGTGGAGTCCTTTTAAAAGAGAATAAACTGCCACTGCTGTGTCTGGGTTGAGTTAATCTGATTAGGCCAAGCTCATCAACAGGCCCACTGAAAAGAATGAGGCGGGGGGAAAGCAAGCTGTGGACGGGGCCAGGAAAAAAAACTAGGGACCTTTTTACTAGAGAAGTCAAACAAAACCTATTGTTGCAGAGCATGCTTGCCTACAGATGGCAAAATGACAAATCTTTTCAAAGGCAAAGCAAATATAATTGATGGCTTTTTTTTTTTTTTTCTTTTTTTTCTTTTTTTTTTTTTCTTCCCAGGTATGGGAACAGACACTTAATAAGATTAAGGGAAACTGAAATGAAAGGGGCTGTGAAATACCGCAAATACCTCCCCTGGGCTGGGGAGGGCTGCAGCAGCCTCCTCTTCCTCCAGCCAGGGGGATGCTTTGGGCAGGCAGCCCCAGCCAGAGCAGAGGGGAGCGATGCAGAGCCCATCCTGCTGGGCATTTCTCCCCGGGGCAGGTTTTCAGGTCTCTGCTGTGAACCTGGACAGGTCCTGACTCTGAATCACTATAGACTGGTTTGGGTTGGAAGGGACCTCTAAAGGACACCTGGTCCAACCCCCCTGCAGGGAGCAGGGACATCTGCAACTAGAGCAGGGTACTCAGAGCCCTGGCCAACCTCACCTGCAATGGTGCCAGGGATGAGGCAGCAACCACCTCTCGGGGCACCCTGGGCCAGGCTCTCCCCACCCTCAATGTAAAAAATGTCTTCCTTCTCTCCAGTCTAAATCTCCCCTCTTCTAGTTTTAAACTATCAGCCCTTGTCCTGTCCCAGCAAGCCCTGCTCTAAAGTTTGTCCCCATCTTTCTGACATGTTCCCTTGAAGTCGTGCAAGGCCCCCAGAAGGTCTCCCCGAAGCCTTCTCTTCTTCAGGCTGAACCCCCCCAGCTCTCCCAGCCTGGCCTCCCAGCAGAGGGGTTCCAGCCCTCCCAGCATTGC
>WUAM01000359.1:47743748-47754964 GCA_024336885.1 Actenoides hombroni | reverse complement strand
AAAAAAAAGATGGGGCAAAGGCTGGGGGGGTGTGGCGAGGGGGGTGGGAGGAAGGGGGGGGGGGGGGGGAAAGGGGGGGGGGGGGGGGGGGGGGGTGGAGGATGTCTGGCGGTGTTAAATATCTCCTGAGAGCTTTGCAAGTGTCCTGCTTCCCCCTCCCAAGAGGCAGATTCCTAAAAAAATCTGCTCGTGGAACCCGAGGAAAGGCTTTGCTGCTCGTTACCTGCTCGGAGAGCTCCTGAAGCAACGCTTCAGGTTTCGCTCCTTCCCACCTTGCCGCAGGGGTTGCGTGGGGGGCTGGTGTGCTCAAAAGTTACTATCTTGCCTACAAAAGAAGCAAGAGAGTCTGTCCCTATTGTGAGGAGGGTAATTAGAAGGTATAAAGGGTCTCATCGAGTATGCAGCGGGCTCTTTGGGAAGTTGGGAACCCTATTGAAACGCCTGGGAACTCGGAGCTGAGGGTTAATGTGTGTCTTTTTTTTTTTTCTCGCCACTCTCATTGACAGGGCCAGATAGACTCTGATACTCAATGCTGTTGTAAATTCAATTGCCTGGCCTCACAATGCCTACCTCATAAAAGAGAATAACTCGGGGTTGTGGCTTGCTTTTTTTTTTTTTTTCCCCCCTTTCCCTCCAGTAAGCAGGGGAACCGAGGAAAAGACAGTTTTGCCACCCATTCTGACTCACCCCCAGTACTTGAATCCTGGCCAAGTGGAAGCAATTGCAGCCTCACACACACAGAATTAACCACTTCCAATTGTCACCAATTAATAAGGCCGTGGTGTGGAGAAAGACCATTAAAGAGTGAATGCACAGTATGGAGGGGAAAGCTTTGTGTGCTTTGCTCCAAATTTATGAGGTGGGGCTATCTTGTAATCTTCAAGAGAAAAGCCAACAGATGACATGTGTGCATGCCAAAGCCACGGCCAGGAGCCTAACCCATCCTGGTTGGGCTTTCTCCATCCTCAACTCCAGGAGATCCCCGTAGGCAAAGCTGATTCGCCCGGCCACCCCCTCCCCAGTTCCTAGGGTTTTTCCTGGTGGGTGGGCTGGGTCGCAGTGGGACCAGCAGCATTTCGCAGTACAGGGAATGACTTGATGTTTCCAGAACATCCAATTAATACAACAGGCCCAGGGATTTTTTTTCTTATTTCTTTTTTTTCTTTTTTTTAGAATGGAAACGCAATTTCACCTTTCAAGGTTGCACACATAAAGGAGATTATCTGCTCCTGAAGGCTTTTTATGCCTTCATAATATTTTGCCCGTGGTTAGACACAGGAGCACAGGCTGCTTGGAGCCTGGTACTGATCCAGTCCAGCAATTCCTCTGCACCAAAGCGTGGGCAATCGATCAGTGCTGAAAGTCCTCCATCGCACCACCAGAACTAGGTATCCATTTGAATCAGGAGGTTCCCAGGAGGTTTTGTTATGCAATCACAGACATAAAATCATGTTACAGCAATTCTCTTCCATCCCCCACAGCCAGTTACTACCCCTCCTCTTCTGTCTGAAGAAAGCTTGGAAGAGCAGATGAAAGCCTGCCTGTCGCCTGCATGAAACTGTATATCCCCCCGGGGCAGCACTGTGGCTCTGGGCTTGTCCCTCACTGCCCAGTCCCCTCCAGATCCCCCCCCTAGATCCAGCAAATTTCTTTTATAGACAAGGTACCCAGGCTAAAAGCAAACCTGCCAAGCGCTACGCTGCTGAGTTCAGGCACCAAACCTCCCCCCCCCCCTTTCCTGAGTGGGTTTTGAATGATGGCAGCAGTGCAAACATGACACACACCGCAGCGTTCCTCTGGGACGCTCATCTCCCAGCGTGAGAGGAGCAGTCAGTCAGTCACTGCTCTGCCTCTTCAGTGACACCCTGAAATGCAACCAGGTAAGGGTACCACTGTCATTTCAACCTCCACGCAACCGCTGAGGAGCTCCAGCGCTCAGCACCCTACTTTTATGTCCATCTGCTCTCTTTTTGGCCTAGGGCGAGTCATAGACTTCTCTGTGCCTAGGTCGGGTGGTGCAGAAGCTGGACACAAGGTTCACGGCACCAACAAACTTGCCTGCCAGAAGCTGCAAATCCTTCCAAGGGATATTGTTGCTGTTAACTCCAGACCTCTTCAGAAGACATACAGCTGGGGTTCAACCACTGTGTCTGCCCTTGGGTTGTACCCAGACCCTGTACTTCTGCTGTTCTGACTCTGCCAGGCTGTTCATCGACAACTTGGGGGGGGAGGGGGGGGCTGCCATGCTCCTTCGAGGCTTTCTATACAGCTGCTTTTCCAGATTGTGCTAAATTTGGTCTTATCCCTTTAAAGGTTCAGTAAAAGAGCAAAGTGTGCTGCTGCTGCTGCTGCTGCTGAAAGGTAAAAGTCCACAGGGATGGACACAGAGCCAAAGCGATAATGGTTTAGGCAGAGTGTAGGCAGCCAGAAGTCCATGGCATGATCTGGGTGTGGTGGAGCAAGGTGAGGTGGGCAGAAGACAGCAGTAAAACCCAACTAGTCCGTGATGCCCCCTTCAACTGCAACAGCTCTACCTCGATCCAAGGGAAAAGATATGGGGGTAGCTGGCAACTTAACTAGCCCTTTCCAGAGCTGGCAGAAGGCTGCCCAGGGCCGGGACCTTAGTTTCAGACACAAAACTCAGTGAAATGTTTAGTGGTAGTTGAGCTATGTCTGCACAGCACTGCGGCCCCAGCAGGCATCCCCTGAGAGAAGTACTGCTTGGTGCAAGGAAAGAGACTCTTCTGCAAGGCCCCGGGCAAGAGGCAAAGGAACCACCTGGGGAAAGCACCTGAGGCTTTGGCTGAAGTCTTTTTCCCCTCCCATCTCCTGCCCTGGTCCCTTTGCATTCTTTGGCTTATGAGTTTCCCAGAGAGGAAATTATCTGGGTTCACCCTCGTGCCTGTGCTCCTCTCCCTGCCTCACACAGCGGTTTCCTTGCCCGCCACCTCCTCCCACTACAATGTCATCTCCTTTTCTGCTGCTGCTCAGCCGGTCCCCATCTGGGAGGGAGAAGCCCGAGGGGGTCCGAGGCCCATGGGATGCAGGGGTGGGAGCTGCCCACCCCTCCCTTTACACGTGGGGTCTCGCTCCCCCCCCCCGTCCCGCTGGCAGCCCTGCTGGAAAGCGGCCAAGGGCCGCGTGAGCGGCGTTACGGAGAGGGGTGGGGGGCTCCGGGGTCATCTCCCCGTTATTCCACCAGCCGAGGAGAGGGAGATGGAGGTGTCCCCAACCCCCTCCACCCAGGGTGGCAAAGGCAGGCAGCCCGGCGCACACCACCTCATCCCTTTGGATTGTGCATCCCAGAGACCCTCTGAGGAGAGGGAGCGGTTCCTCTGGCTCAATGGATGCAGCCAGATTTACTCAGGCTGTTAAGCTGATTAATTGAAATGAAGTTCCTCCAGAGAATCGGCGTGTTCTTTGAGGTCAGGGTCACAACACTGAGACACTTAATCAGATCTTTCCATTTAGCCCCTCTTAGGCAGGCTGGAATGCAGGCTCTTTCAAAGCAAGGCAGTTGGCGCCAAATTTCTGCTCTGCTATCTTGCCTCTTCCATTACATTTAACCAGCACATCCATCATTATGAAATAAAACCCAACGCTAGAAAATCCAGCTCAGGTGATCTTTCCGCCACCAAAACCGGTAGGAAAGAAAAACAACAAAAAAACCCAACTCCGTCCAAGCTTGATACTGCTGTTGTTTCCGAAAGCAAGGCAGAACGGCGGGGAAAGGGTAACTGTCACTCCAAGCCGGCCCTTTCGGAGGAAGGGGGCAGATGTTTCTGCGCGGATAACAAATTCCTTTATCTGACTGAAGCGTTTCTCTGGGGAAGGTGGAGGAGGTTATTAGAAGGTTACCCCGAACTATTGTTAAAGAAAGGGGTTTTCATTGCAATTCAAGAGCCCGTCATATTACCCCGAGATAAATCACTCCTGTACGGCTACGGAACAGCTCTTACGCAACAGACAAGCCGGATCCCGCACGCATTAAAAGCGCTGAAAGCTCGTCCATTGTATAACTGATCGGCCAAGAAGTTAGCATACCCAATTAGCACGTCCACTTCTGTGGACTTCTTCTGTTCCTCCTTCAGTCCCTGTCAGCAGAAGGACGTTCCTTACATCTGAACGCTCTGACTGAAAAATAACATAATTGCTCCCATTCCTTTATTCTGCCTGATGATGTGGGGCCAGTATCTCCGTCTCGCTGCAGAGCGAGATGTTTGCAATTCCCGTGGCAGGATTAGAAATGCAATAATCGCGCATCGCATCTTGGGGCAGACCTGCGTAAGCAATTAGGGTTGTGTTCCCCCCTCACCGACATCTTGATAATGCTGTCTGGGGGGTGGGGGGGGTCCCCCCAAAAAAACCTTCCAGCACTTTCCCGTTCACTAAAGTTTCAGACGACAGCCGCAAAGCGTAGTCTGTAGCACAGACACCTATGAGAGGTGGATCTTTATCAGTCATCACCAGGCTCTGCAAAAGCTGGCAGGGCTTTAAGCCAGTCCGATCTTCACAAGCTGCTGCTGAGTTTTGCTCTTTAAAAATCAGCCTCTTTAAGGCACCTTAAACTGAACAGCAACATAAAAAGTGTCAGTCCTTGATAAGCCACCCATCCTTAGCATAAGTTTTTTAAAGCCTTCATAGTCTATTTTCAGCTTTCATTTTTAGCAGGTCCAATCCCACCGGGCTCCTCCAGCCCCTGGAGACACCTCTGTGCAAGGTGGGACTACCCCGTGGGGCTGGCCACAAACCGGGTGAGAAATGGCAAAACTCGGGGCTCCTCCACAAGTATTTCCATTGGAAAAGGCTACTTTACATCCTTTTAAGTGCCCTGTCTCACTTCAGATGTAGCACAGAAAAGTCTGTGGGCTATGTAGCGATATATTGGTAGAAAATGACTGTAGAATAACTACCCTGTTGTTTATAATTCTTTCATATTAATGAATAAACAAATAAATAAATAAACCCACGTATCCACAGTTTATTCCTCAGTGCATCAGATAGCGAACAACTCACATCTGCCTTTGCATCCTTTCTTCCACAGTCTAGGCCTTGCAAGACCATCCACATCTGGATGTATATTGCTGTCCCTGCAGAGATGAGCAGTTTTTCCTCTCTGCCTCTTTGAACAGCAGAACGGTTCCAAGCAAATGTTTGTAAACAGACTTGTTTGCAAAGAAGGGAAAGATTTCAAGGCCAAAACATAAAAGCAGACTGCAGCAGATGGAAAGAAGGCACGAGAATCCACGTAGGTTTAACAAAGGCCCAAATCAGGGGCTCCGAGCAGCCCGTGATTTTTTTTTGACAGCATTTGGGTGCTAAACCAGCTGACAAATAGTGAGTGCAGAGGTTCTGCTACCGATTCCCCATAACTCAGGGAGCGACAGAGGCAGGTGAGGAGCTGCCGAGCAGCGTGGGTGGGATGGTGTGAAGGCAAAAGCTTTCCCCAGACATCTAAAATCAATTAGCAGCATTTAGAAGCTATATTTAACTCTGTTTCTGAAAGCAGGCAGATCTTGGTTTTCTCATTAAGGCTGTTTACATGTCTAGAGTTTTTGCTCTCCCTCCAAATCTGGAGAAGATAAAACAAGTATGAAGTACTCTGCTCACAAAGGGGCGATTGCTAGAGCACAGATTTTTCTCTGGGAAGACAAAGAAGCATCAGTTTGGAGAGAGCGAGTCAGATTCTGATTGTGCACTCATGTAATTGAGTTTAGAACCTGGAGCCTAACACAGGAGGAGGACAAAAATTAGACCAAAATTCCATCAGAGTTCCACCGCCTCTCCTCAGCTGTCCCCTTGTGACGCACTAGACGTATCACGACATTTTTCACACGAGCAACAGTGTAAACCACAGCGACCCACCCTGATCTGGTCAGAATATGGGCGTTTTTGCATCCTCGCTATTCCCTTCCCATCTGCTCTACAACCTTCTCCCCACGCTGCTCCTAGCATGCTGGGTGCTGTCATTCAGCACTGTGCTGATGCCGTGTGTGATGCGAGGAGGCAGAGCTGCCTGGGTTCTGCAGGGCCCCCTCATGTACCCTCCAGTCCCTCCGCATCCTAGGTCCTGGGGCAAGAGATGAAGCAAGAAGGTGGAACAAATCCAGATGCTGATTCCAAAGGCAGTGACGTGTTATCGCTGCCGTTACCTGCATGCCGTACGTTAGTGTTGGCTTAAACCTCCGGTCAAGGAACGGGAAAGGCACCAACACCCAAAGAAATTCGAGGGGATGTGAGGACCAGCCATAGCCAGCAAATAATTTTTTAGCATATTTTGCTTCGTGAACAGCTTTTCCCACTTTAAGTCCAAACAGGAGCTCTCTTTCCCTCACTGTTGACCATCAAAAGCTTCGTCGCTTTCTTTGCATAACAACTTTGGAAAGACCGCAGCGTGGAACCACACACAAAAGCCATGAGATGGCACAAACTGCTGTTTAAGATTCAAATAGACTAAGACACATCTATTGCCGCGTTATTTTTAGTGGGGACCAAAGTGCAGTGACCTGGCTGTGGGGAGAGTAAATTCAACTTGATTGGAAAGAGCAAAGCTGTTAGAAGCGATCCTGGATGGTGATGGTTTCACCTACCAATGTGACCTGTGCTATAGACCTCACTGCCTTCCCCCTCCTGCCAAAGTGGACTATCCTTCAGTACCAGCATGTTTACAAGTCTTGAAGTGACCTGGCCCCTGGCTAGGGGAGAACTGAAGATGACTGTGCCCCTTGCACACATGTGATTCTCGAAGCACAAGGTCAGCCCACTAACAAGAGATGCAGCAACACCCTTTAGAAGCCTTTGCTTCTTTCCCATCGCCATTCACTTACTCCTGTTAAAATAGCTGACAACCCGCGTTAACGTACGGCAAGGTAAGGCAACTTTGCTGCAAATGGAGGTCTGCTCTCAGAGGAGTGTGACTCTGCCCCATGGCTTTGGATCTTGCTTGTGCCCTACCAGCCAGGAGGATGCTTAGTTAAAAATAGGCAGTCCGGAAAACACACAAGTAGAAAGATTTGTTTCCATAAGTTCCTTTTCTATATGTGGCCTTCAAGGGTAGGACTTCAAGTGGCTCAGTCCCAGGGGGAAAACAAAGCTCTACTTAATGCATCGTGCAGCTGCGGCGTGGACACAAACCGGGCTATGGCCTGCAAGAAAACAGCATCTGCTCCCCAGGTCCAGGCTACCTGCATGTGCTCTTGACCTGCAGTGTACCAGTGCCACCAGTGAAACCTGCCCCACATCCCTACCCACGGCTAGGGACCGGCCTTGGCTGCAATGCTCTTGCTGCTCTCGGGAGGTGGGCACATGAGTACCCCGGGGTCAGCTTTGCTCTGACTAGCAGAGGTGCAGCAAGCCTGGGATCCTGGCTGGATGTTCAGCGGTTGAAACCCAGGCTGTTGTGGCTTTACTGTTTACATCCGAGCTAATAGGCTAGGTTAGCTCATGTCTTACTGACACATTCCTGCAGATCTGTTCCCCCCAAAACCCAGGGTGTTCCACGCTCTTGAGGTCCTTCTGGCTGCTTCACTGACAATGGACTAAGAGGGAGCTGGACCACTCCACTGGCAGTAGGGGAATGAATCCAATTTTCTAGCTGTGAATTGCTATTTGGAATTTGTCTGCCCTAAGGTCAGGTATCAGAGACATCAGTCCCACCCGAGGTGAGATGCAAGTTCTATGAAAGGATACAGATCAGTGTCTGTCTTAGGATGGATAACTCTGCTTTCAGCAGTGAAACTGGCAACTCACTTTTTTTCTGTCTAATAGTTCATGTGGAGGCTACATGGTAGAAAAGATCCAGTCTTACTGAATTACAGATTGTGGCTTTGAAGGCCACAATAATAATTGTGGGATTCTCTCTGAGCTCTAAGGTTTCAGCAGCTTTTGCTGCAAAATCTCAGAGGACCAGTTGGAGAGACGTTATGCCCTGCTGTTGGAGAATTGATTTCCCACATCGGCTGATTTGTTATTAAGAGGAAAGCTCTCAAATACAGAGTCCTCCTACTTGGAAGCAGAGCAGGGCAAGAGTTCAGGCTGTTGGGTGGGCCAGGGTTTGAGGTACATTTCCCTGCAGTGCAGGGCTTCACAGGAAAGGCTTCCTTTGCTGTTAGCTTTCCACACAACTTCCTCTTTGCAGAAGGCAGAGGGGCTCAAGCCGTCTGGTCTCTGTTTGCTCCCTGCACCCTCAGGCAATTACTTGACCTCCTCAGAAGCAGAGGGTACCAATATCTACAGTATTCCTACCACGGTGGTCAGCCTGTGGAAAAGGTGCCAAGCAAATGCACCGAGCGGGTGTATCACAGACTGACCCTTTGTCTTCGGCGAGGGCTAAGTCCCGTCAGCATCAGGTCGCTGGTCCTTGGAGCCATGAGGAGTCCTGCCTGAAAGAAGCAGCTGCCGAGGAACGGGTGGATGCCTCACTTTCTGCAAAGGAAGGTTCCTACCCATTTTTGAGTCCCGGGGGAATGTCTCTCCGCTGTGCTATTTTAATTTGCAGAGAATGTGTAAGGCTGGCAGCGCGGTGGCTGAAATCGATGCGGGGATCGTGTGCCCCCCGCTCAGAGACCGGGACCACACGTGCTTTGCCAAAGGTGTCTGCTTTTCTTCGCAAGAACATGCAAATGGCTTCTCGGGGAAGGTGACAAGGGATCTCTGCCAGCCCGAAATTACTGTGGATTAGCGAGCACCTGCCTCGTCCTGCTCCCGCAGCTCTTGAAGCAATTTAAAAGGCACAGGTCCTCACCGACTACGTGAGCACTTCTGGGGCGTAGGCAGGAGGGGGTTTAGCAGCCCCGTGCACATCCAGCGTGGTCTGCAACGCACAGAACCCCCCGCTGCTCAGCACCAGGGGAGGCAGCGGGGCTGTGCCTGCTGCTGTCGGCAGCTCTAGCAGCGCTCTGTAGGTGACAGCCAGCTGACGGGTGTCTGTCTGGCAAGAAGGGGGCTCCTTGAGTGGGGAAGTAGGGCTAGAAAAGGTGTGAGACCAGCACTGACAGCTAGAAACCAGGGCAGTACAGACCAGGGCACGGTCCCTCTACGTGTCCTGCTGTGGGGGCCCAGAGCCCTCGAGAAGAAGGCAAGGGCACCGGGCACTGTGAATTTTAGACTGGCCCATTTACTCTTCTTCCCCAGCCCCTCTCTCCCTCTTTATTTGTCTGATCATCTGCTTACTTAGCTAGCTACCCATCCATCTGTATTTATGTACCTATAGATAGTCTAATTCACACAGGATTTTATAAAAACTCACCCTTATTCACTGGTGTTTGACTAAAATAACTGGAAAAGTATCAAGTACCTTTCCTCCCCTCCACCTCACGGGAAATCCACGTATCCAAATTTGGTAGCTTTCAAAATACAGCACATCAAAGTGTTTGCAAACGTTATTTTTAAAGGGGAGAATTATAAAGCCAGTTGTGGATTTAATTCTGCATCTGCTGGGTTTAAACTTCTCCTGAGCCAACTGAAGTTGTTATGATTGAGTTGCAACTATAAACCTCACTAATTTCAGTCCAAACAAACCTCTGGGTCTCTTCATCAGGAAATCAAAACACGAGGCTTGTGTGGGATGAAGGAAGATGGTTTTATGATTTGCCTTTAATGTCTCTCTGATACGCGGTGTTATAAGCTGACCTCTGTGTTCATAAACTAATGTGTGCTTGGCTTCCCGAGGGGGTCTCCGTGGACCAATCCCATTTCTGAAGTCACAAAAAAAGTCTAGATACAGGTATTATTTCTCTGTAGTACCCAAGCAGGGATGCAGGCAGAGAGATCTCCCAGGTACTGTGCAACAGGCTGATAAATATTAGTGTGAAAACTCCAGTGGCTTTAGCAAGAATTGAAACCCAGCCCAGAGTTGCTAGTGCTATAAAATGGGTAGGAAAGTTTGCAGGGGACCAGAGATCCAACTTTTCCCGAGCCTGATTAACTCCAGGCCATGAATTTGCTAGTGGTTATGCTTCCTTGGAGGATGTAATTTCTACCCTAGAGGACATGTAGCTTTTCTACCACTCTTTGGATGTAATTTCAATTCCAAATCTTAACAGAGAGCCTTTCAAAGGTCCTCAGGAGGAAAAAACTTACGAGAAATATTGTTTTGGAAACAATCTTTCTAAGATCTGTCATAACACATCTCAGCATCAAAACATTCATGTGACAATATTTATAGTATAAAAAAAATAAATAAAGAGAAAAAGAAAAATAACGCCCCCTAAACAATTCGTTTAACAAGTCACTGTATTTTCAGATCACTTGCAACTGTAACTGGGGACATTCACTCGTGCCTGATTGATTCCCAAGTCCTCGCTGTGTCTCCCATCTCACGTGCAGCTGTTCTCAGAGGTGAGCTGCCCTGCTCCCCTTTATCGGGTCGTGGAACGGGCACCTCTTTGGGATCACATTGCACTGAAGGCCCGACTCAAAGTTTATCAAGATTAACTGGAGTCTTTCCATTCCACTGATTTCTAAGGCCAGTGAACTAGTGTATGAAATCAATTAAGCAGTAACCCAAACTTTCATTCAGAACACATCCCGACTCTCTTCTGGCTGACAAGCACGGGTCGCTCTCTACTTATCGCTTACTTTTTCCACACAGTTCTTTGCAAAAGAGGATCTGGGCTGGTTCTTATGGAAAATCAGAAAGCAAGAAGCCAAGAGAGAGGGCTCTTTTCAAACTCTCTCAGTCTGTGTAAAAAATTTGCTAAGCCACCGTATCCTGGGGCTTTCTAATGGAAGGCCTTCAGAGGTCTGTTCTTCTGCAGTGATTTTCTTCCCATACTCTGTTTCTTTGTGAACCTGCTGCCTCAAATTCCTTCAGAAGAGTTAGGACAGAAATGGATATAGCCTGTTTTTATTTGCTGACCCTCCAGGATTTGTCTGACCAAGGTCCATCGGCCTCTGCCCCCTTCCACTGTCAAATCCTATATCTCAGCTTAACAGGGTTGCAGAAGAACGCGTGTGTCTGAGTAGCTGAAAAATGATTTGTTCGAACCATCTCATAATATATGGATGATGGAAGTCTCCTACTGATGACCTGTCAGGCAGCACTCCAGCACCGGGTGCTGGATGGGATGACACATTCACAGATAACAAACTTTGCTGTCAATCACTCGCGGCGTTAGACGTGGACTTGATGTGACAGCTATGGCTAACAACAGTTTTGACTGACGTGTATATGAATTGCAGAATATGGAATGTGAATAGAAACAGGACTCATCTCC
>WUAM01000359.1:47727480-47743590 GCA_024336885.1 Actenoides hombroni | reverse complement strand
TTTTAGGGCAGGGAAGAAGTGGCCTGCCTTCTTCTGATATGTACAGGACTTGGAAGGAGGCAGAAGAATGTGGCTGGGCGTGAGGCAGTGCCGTGCTGACAGCACAGACCGCTGCAATACGCAGCCTTCCTCGGGTCAGCCGCCCGATACCGAGCTGTCTCCTAACCTCACCGCGTAGCCCCAGGACTGCCTGCTTCCTCGAAAACTGAAGCAGCCATCTCTCTCCACCGTGGAGGGCAGGGTGGCTGCTGCCACGCTTACGTTTGCATCTGGTGCCTTCTTTGCCCTGCTGCTTTGCACCCGCGCCTCTGCCAGCGGGTCTGACTTCGCTGGCTGGGGCCAGCTACGGCCAGGGGTTCCCAACGTGGAGAGCACGTGATTCTCTCGAGCAACAGACGCTACCGCTTCTTGCTGGCACCCGAGCAAACGCAGCTCAGCAACACCAGCCAAAGCTTTAGGTTAAAGCGGGGAGAGCAAGGCCAGAAAGGACAGCCCAGCTAAAGCAACCTCTGCAGTTTTTGCTGGCAGTAGCCCAACCGCTCATTCTCACTTAGCTGCCACTTCTGAAAGTCCCACTCACAGAGCTCATTTCTTCAAGCACGCAGGGCTGATGCTTTGCAGGGCTTGCTCTCCGTTTCCCTGTGCCTGTCCTCTCTGCTGCCTTTCCTCTCCTCTCTGAACCCTCTCAGTTATTTTAGGCAAGTGACGGAATCCAGACAGGTCTGTCTCCCAGGAGGGGAGCAGAAGGCGGTGGAGCAAGGCAAAGGAGGGGAAGTCAGCTGGTGAATCAACAGCAGGCCAAGGCATGCTCTGGGACGTGGCTTCAGGGAAGTTATTCATCTTGTAATTCACCCTTGGGTTCTCTTGGCCTCATTTTCCCATCGCTAGGTCTATTATTTCAGTCATTGTGAAGGTATCCTGTCGGAGCTGTCAGGCTGGGAGTGGCCCACCTCCCCGCTGACAGAGGGCAGAAGGCATGGGAAAGTGTCAGCCTGCCAAGATTGCACGCTCCGAGCAGAGGCCGCTCGCCTCACGCTGGAAACTTGCCGGTGGCAGATTGTTAATGTCATTACAACACTTACACGGGAGCAGCAGGTTTCGCCTATCAACCTGCTGCAGGCAGCCGAGGAGGGGAGCTGGGAGGGGAGCAGGGGGAAGGGAGAGGACGGCCGGAGAGAAAAGGCGGCAGAGAGTCGCTGGAGAGTCTGCAGACCTGCCTGCAGCAGCCGCGTGCCCTTTCTGCTGGGTAGCTTAACAGGATCCACCCAGACCTCACACGGAGGCAGAAGAGCTCTTCTGGGGCAGAAGAGCTTTAGAAATGCAGCAGGTGCCATGTGGAAGGAGCACGGGATGGGTCATCTGGGCTGGCTTCCCCAGCACACCCGCGGCTCTGCCAGCGCTGACACACAAGCCTCAAACAGAAGAAGAAAACAAGCATCGGGCCTCCTCGGGGTGTACGGGCCAGCTGGGCACTCCCCCAGCCCCTCTGCGCTGGGTAAATCCATCCACACCCCATGCCACGCTGCAGTGAAACCAGGGAGTGCTCTCCCCGAGGGCTGAGCCTGGTCCGGGCTGGTGCTGGGCACCCGAGCTGCTTTCTGCAAGGGTTTCCTCGCTTTCTGCGAGGGTTTCCTCGCTTTCTGCAAGGGTTTCCTCGCTTTCTGCAAGGGTTTCCTCGCTTTCTGCAAGGGTTTCCTCGCTTTCTGCAAGGAGGCTCCTACAAGCAAATACCCATCCTCTAAAACCAACCCGACACAACCAATCCCACCGCCACGGTCTCACACAATACTGTACTGTGGGCAGGTTCAGGCCACAGATGGGCTCAGGATTTAACACGTCAAGGAGAGTTAGGATGAGAAAGCACGAAGAAATGGAGTTTCTTTTCTCTCCTCTAATGGAGTTTCTTTTCTCTCCTCTAAGTTTAAATCTAAAGGACTCGGCACAGGACAAATCCCAGGGCTGAGCATCCAAGTTGTGCTGGGTCCTGAGCTGTGGGGCTATGAGACCCACATCACTTACCCGCAGCACTCTTTCCATCAACGCTCCACAGCAGTTGCCCAGTCTGGGACTGGAATTAGCAATCTAAATAACGCCCTAACCAAGCCACAGAAAAGAATTAGTCCCAAAACATTAAAGCAGGTTTATCATTGGCGACAGGCAGTGCTGCAGCAGCAGGAGGAGGGGTGCAGCACAGCTTCCATCTCTCAATGCAAGTGTCACTTCAATGTTTTACTTGTTTACACTGTTGTACCCTAACGGTCCAGCTGGGATCAGGGTCTTACTGTGCTGGACAGTATGGGAACAGATGAAGGGACAGTCCCAGCTGTCAGAAGAGGCAGAGAGCACGCAAGAGAGAAAGCAGAAAAGGAAACAACTTAGTGCCACCCACGAAGGTCACGGAAGAGGCAGGAAGAGAGTCCAACTCTCCTGAATTCCCCCTCTGAGGCCACACTCCATCTCCCACGAAGGAAAAGGAGGACACAGAGCCATTAGCTCTCCCAAGTCACCCTCCAGCAGAGGTGAATCGGATTTTGAGGGCAGCCACAACCCTGGAGCACACAGAGCCACGAGCCTGCAGGTTGTGCGTAGATGCAACGATAACCAGGGAGAAGAAGGGCTGGTGCGTGGGACCAGTGCCTGGCACACAGAGCCCTCCTTCTCCCTCTCTCCCAAGCAGGTCTGGGTGCAATGTGCATCGCTCCAGGGGAGATATGTGCCTGCACCCTGCTCCAAAACCCTGCGAGCCTTCAGGGCAGCGCTTTGAACGTTTAAGCAGGTATCTTTTCTTTTCCCTTGAATGCTTAGCCTCTTAAATCAAACCCCAACTCAGGTTCAGTGCAAACTGACGAGGGAAATCCGGAGCTGCTCGGGGCAAAAGCTAATGTGTTAAGCACGGAGATATAGTCCAGATGTAAAACTCTCCAGGGCCACAACGGGTCTTTGAGCTGCTTGTTTGACACCTCTGGTTTAGACATTAAAAGTCCCACCAGGGAGGAAATCCTCATGGCCTGAGTTATGTGCTATTTACGGATGGGGCTCTGGGCAGCCCTTGAAAGAGTTTGTAATAAAACCTGGAATAATAGTAAATTATTAGCATAGACTAGGAAAGGGGCTTTATTTTTTAAGGCAGCTGGGTTTATGGATTTTTTTATTTTTTTATTTTTTTTAATGCTGAAGATAAAAATCCTTCTGCCTCCGAGGAATAAGAGAATGCAGAAGAGGCAGAGAAGTGTGTGAAAGCTCCAGGTCCCATTTGGAAAAGCACTCGGCAGGCAATAAAACCATGTTAATCGGGCTAAATTGTTTGCATGTGATAGCAGAGGCTTTTCCTCCAAAGTCAGATCTGGGGCTAGCACAGCAGTTACTGGCTGGAAGCTTCAGCCTCCCATTCAGAGTTCTGTGAACCTCTTCCTCTCTCTGGTCCTCCCTGGCTGCCTGGTTTTTCCTTCTGTTGCCCTCCTCTGTGCTTCTCCATCCTTACTCTCCTGTTCTGCCCTGCCAGGTGACTCCCTGCAAGTCATGTCTTTCAGAAACCCTCCAGGGTTGGGCTCCTTCTGCCACCGTGTCGAGGCAGGACCAAGTGCTGCTGGCACTCTGCGCTGTGCCTACGGAGCAGCCGTATCCAGAGTTACCAGGGAAGTCACAGGTGTGGGATGCTGCCACCCCCACATCTCTTGCACCTTTCCCAGCTCAGGGGGGTTCTCTGTTCTCCAGACGTGCCTTGCACATATCCCAGCCACTTCCCCCAGCTGCCAGGCTGTGTGACAGAGCCCAGCACCTCCGTGCACCAACCCAGCCTGGAGGCCGGGCTCTTTGCGGGAGCACTTATTAGCTCTGACTGCCTGGGAGCTATGGGAAGGGGATCAAGTAGTTATTCATGCCTTTCCCAGCCCGCTTTCACCATCCCAGGAGTGAATCACAATGATTTTATTATTTTTGCCTCTCCCAAAAAAAGAAACTGACCCTTCATTTTCACAGAAATGAGTGACTTTCCTAAGCACGCTGTTGCAATTACAGGGAACCTCACCCTGACGTGGGGATCTCACCTAGAGGAAGGGTGTTCAAGCAACGCCTCAAGCTTTCAAGCCACGGCTGCGGTGCCCAATGGGTGTCTGCCCGCCCCGGCCTCGGGCACCTGCCACGCTCCCCACAAAGCTGAGCAGAGCACTCTGGAGCCAGGCAGCTGCCTGACAAACACGCTTCCCCCTCATCCCTCGGGCTGGTGCCACAAACCCTCCATCCCGGGGTTGTGTGGCTGGGGCACAGTCAACGACGCAGCTCACGAGGCACTCACACCTCCCCTCACCTCCCCGGCTGCCCAAAGCCGGCACATGAAGCACGTGCCAGGAGAAGACTGAGCCCTCATCAGCTCTTTGCCCATGTTCACATGCATTACCGACACAGTTGTCATAATTCTCCCTAACCTGAGTACATTAAGGATGGTAACGCACTGTCTACGTGGTTTTCCTCTCCCCTGATATAACTGGAAGTGGCAGGATTTCTCCCTCCCATCACTGGATGCCCTTGAGTTGTCTTCTAGACACATTGCTTTATTTTTTTTTTTCCTTCCAGGGCTTAGTTTTTTTCCTGTCGCTCTGTTTGCTTGTTTATTTTCCTCCCTGCTTGGTGTTAGCCATTGAGACAGAACATCCAAAGCAGCTACAGGGCTCGTTCGAAGGGTGACAGTACTGAAAGGCTGGTCTGTTTTTTTTTCCTGCTGGTGAGAGATGCTGCTTTAGAGCAGTCATTTTCTTTATATCAAAGAGGACACATCCAGTGAATGCTGTGGACTTCGCTGGTGCCAAAGACTTGCAAGGGAGGGTAGTGACAGCTACACACCCACCCAGCTGAGCAAGGTGCTGGACTGCCACCTCCTCAGCCGCCTCCTCTCCATCCCCTCTCTTCCCTGGGATATCACTGCACAGCTTCACCAGACTTCACAAGCCTGGGCTGTGATCCTGGCTACTGCTGGAATGGGCTTAATGATTCATGAGGAAACACAGGAGACCTAAATATATACATGAGGCTGGATTTTCCAGAGAGCTCTGCTCACATACAAGTACCAAAGTCACGTCAGAAAAGCGTTGCATCCCAAAGTTATGCCCAGAGCAGCTTGGATACACAGGCCTCTCGTGGCTGCCTGGTCCACAGAGATGAAAAAAGGAAATCTGATCTGCTGAAGGATTTGTTACCCAGGGAGAAAGGAATGATTTAGCTCGCTACATGAAGGTCTCCTCAGGAGCAGTGGAAAGAAACCATGGAGATGGAGGGAGAGGGAGGGAGGGAGAGAGAGGGCTTTTCTGCTTCTGAGCTGCACCAAAGTGTCTCCAGTACTCAGCTGTCCCCAGACAAAGCAACGCACCACAAGAGTCACAGACTCGGCTGGTATCAACCATCACACACCTCACAGTGATTTGCTGGTTTACAACAGTCAAGACCCATCCCATTCACCCTGCTGGTTTCAGCATTACACTGAAGACTGTAGAGGAATAACCCAGAGAGTTTTATGAAGTATGCAGAGGGACCACCAATAAAATGCAGCCACCATTGATGCAGAGCGTGGCCGGTATCCAAGAGACACAGTGGCACTGTGCAGAAATACAGGGGTGGGGGGGAACTCTGAGGTGTCCCAGTGGGGTACCAGCTCTGTCACACTTCGAGTCACTCCAAACAGCTCCTGTCGGAGCAGCTTCCTTGAGCTGATGGCGGAGGTGAGATGCCAGTGCCCAAATACTGATCTCCTGGGCCTGCTGACTCATTTGTGCTCACGCTCCAGCAGAAGGGAGCTGCTCATCTTGCCCATCCAGTCCCTCCTCAGGCGTGGCTGCAGTATTTGCTCAACGATTACTGAAATAAGACCATCATTAAAAGCAACTCCTTCCACCTTGCCACATACGTGGCTCCCCTCTCCACTCCCAGGAGGAAGCTTCCTAACATTTGAGCCAGCTCCCTCACTTCCACACCAGTTCCTCCCAGCTCAGGGATGCCTCCAAGGAGCAGCTGCTCTGTGGGATTATGTCATGCCCAAGCAAGAAGCAGGCTGAGGGCTCACTGCTCAGAGTACAGCTCAGAAACCTGCATGCCCCAGGTTTGTACCCAGTGCTACAATCTGTGACCAGTGCAGCTGATAGGGTGGTGTTGGGAAGGAGAAAACAGAGGAGGAAAGCTGGGACTGGTATAGTACTGGAGCCATTAACTCCAGACTGGCTCCCTCTCCTCTCTGTCATTGTGACACCTGCTTCTAGTGCATAAGAGAGGAGAAACCCCAAAGCCGAGAGGTACCCCAAAGCTGAGAGGTGCCCCAACCCCTCCATCCCGGCAGAGGGAGTGACCAGAGGGACAGACAGACAGAGCGTGTGGAGTGGCTCAGCGCAGGCCTGGATGGGTGCGTGCCCGAGCGTGACGCAGCCCGGGCCCCAGCAGCGGGAGCGAGGGAGGTGACGATATTGTTCCCAGGCTGCCAAGCACCCCGGCAGCAGCCAAGCACCAAGATTATATGGTAGAAGGAGACACAGCCCTTCTCTCGGCCTTTGATGTAGTTTTAATTGTACTTCAGGCAGCGACTGGAGAAAGACAAGTCACAGAGCCCAGAGATTAATTTGCAAGCATTCTGCAGGAAGAATTTTTTTTCTTTTGAAAAGCAGCTACTTCGCCCTTCCTAAGCAGCGATTCCTTCTCACTTTTATTTCTGTGTACTACTGTAACATCTTGTGACATTCCGGCAGCTGCAGAGAGAGGCAGAGCTTTTCTGCCAGCTCATCATGATGTCAAACCCACGGAGCCCCAGAGCTTCAGCTCAGGTGTATAAAAGGCTTTATTCTGCCTCTCCAAAGCAAGGGAAATTCAAAAGCGGGACACCGTGGGATCTTGCTGGGAAAGTCTCTTGGAACTCTCAGAGAAAGCAAGCTGACATTCACACCCTGTTTAAAATATATTAAACCAACAAGGATTTTTTCTAGGAAAGAGAGTAAATTTGGGTCACAGCTCCTGTTTGCTGGGAAGAGGGTAGGAAGTCTTTTGGTTTACAAGTAGGGATTTGTTTTTTCCTGTATCTTACCCACACAGTAGTCTCACAGCCTGATCCTGAAAACATTTTTATTGGCGAGAGTGCTTGCTATAGGAATTATCCTGTATGATACATAAAATATTTGGACTACAAAAGCTTTTACACGGATATGGAAATAGCAATGTGGAGCTGAGAAAGAAAGTGCGAGGAAGAATCATTTCAAATGCTTATAACACAAATATTCCTAAATTAAACCAGCTCAGAGAGGACGTCCAGGTTCAGAGACAAAACCCATTACTGTTAATAGCACCGAGCTGATTTTCACGAGGAAAGAAACCGTTTGTACTGATCTTAGAACCAAACCCAAATATTAAAGTATTTTCCATGGAGTCAATAGGTATTTAAGCCCTCAAATCGGTGGTTTGGACAAAGACTACAGCAGCACGTCTAGCAGGCTCTGTGGAGGACTGCAAATGAGTTTCACAGACAACAGTTTGCCTTGCTTCATCCACAATTTCCTGTGCCCACCTTGGAGACTAAATTAGACACACTTGAAGCCCTCTTTTTAAAAAGAGAAGGGATTCTTCTCTGAATGGGAGCAGCCATGCAATGGGGAGCTGGGAAATGCCGGGGATTTCTGGCTTAGCTTTTGATTCCCAGGGCAGCTCAGCTCTTCCTAAAGGCAACACTGGGTGTATGTCTGCCCCACGTTCCTGTTTCACCTCCCACCCCAGAAATGAGAATAGCTGGAACCTCCACTATATGTGCTTTAAAAGGTATAGATGTGCTATATCTTTTCCTAGAGGGGTGCAAAAAAATAACCCTGCACTACTCCATCCTTTGAGGAAACAAAAGAACATTTGTCCCTTGCTGTTGCTTTAAACTTTGCAAAAAAACCCTCACTGTGCAGCACCGTGTTTGATTCCTCAAGGTCTGTTCACAACTATTCCAACTAGTGACAGGAATTAGCCAAATGTTTGTTAAATATAAATTTAACCACTGAGGCTTCAAGGAGGAGGATGCTCCTGGGGATAAAGCTGAGGGCTTGAGCTCAGCAAGAGCACTTTCCTGCCACTCGTGGGGCAAGTGCCATTAGCTGCAGCTCTCCTAAGGCACTTCAGCACGTGGTCCCCTTTACTGGGTTACAGGAAGAAATGGCTCGAAGTGACAGAGCAGTGAAAATTAACAATACGGTGTAAATCAGGGGCAGGTTTGCTGAGGTCAGAATGTGGGACTAGTATGTGATGAGAACCATATCACCTGATTTCAGAGCCCTGGCCAGGCTGTTGTGGATGCTGGCTAAGATCACTGACACCTTTATGCCTCTGATTCTCCCTGGCAGCTTTGTCTCGAACCTTCACCTGCCTCTCACGCAAAGCCTAAATGAATGCTTTCCTCTCTCCAGCCCAGATGTCTTCTCACTTGCAATACTTTCCACCAGAAGTACCCAACTGGAAAACAAGGCTGGAGAGGGAAGGTGCACACTTGGCTCTAGAGGAATCCCAACACACTCTGAATAGCCCTTTCTTCTCGTTTGGTATGTCCATCCTTTGGGGCTGAGGCCACTTCCTGGCTTGCATTTTAAGCTCTTTGCCAGCACAGTTACCATCGCTGTTGGCTGTAAAAGTTTGAATCCAACTTTTGTCAGCTCACTCCTTAGCAATGAACCCAGTCACCCCAGCTGAGATCTGGAAACACTCTCCCCCATCTGACTTACATTCTAGCTAGCAGGGGTTGGCTCATCTGCCTCCACCTCACATATTTACACACGGCTTCTTGCCCAGACCAGGATCCCAGGTATCAGCTGCAGCAAGCCAGCCTGGTCTGGGCTCCAGCAGCCTGCCGTGTGCCCTGCCAGAGGCTCCAGAAGGGCAGAGAAGTTGCAATGCTACGCTGCAGCTGGGACCGTGCCTTGCCCAGAGCTGCCATGCTGTGCTGACCAGCACGACTTGGTCATGTTTACAGTGCAGGTGGGATAGACCCAGCTTGCATTTCAGCCAGGTCCTGCTGGGACCTCCTTTTTTTCTTTGGAAGAGCCAGCCACATAAGAGGTACCCTGATCATCAGAGGAGAGTTGCTCACGGAGAGACATCAGCGTTCCACGTCACTTGCCACTAAAAGCAGCCCCTGCAAGAGCTGCCTCCCTCAGCTCTACGGGAAGGAAACGGTCAGAGCACACAAAGGCTCACAGGAGAATCCCCAGCGACACCCCAGCCACACAGCCCACAAACCCCACAAAGAAGCACCAACAACAGACTCTCCTCCCCCAGCAGGTAATTAATTGGAGTTACTATTCGCTGTGAGGTGCAATCCTCCAGTTATTAGGGTTTAACAGCTTAGCTAATTCGCTTTCAACAAAGCTGTTAACCCAATGCGGTAGGAAGATTGGGGCTGGTCTGGCATTGGAGGGCACTTCAGAAAGGAAGGAGCAATGAAACGCGGAGCTGTGCTGAGAGATTGTGGGTATCTCAGCAGAGAGCTGTGTTAGGGCTGCACGCTGTCCAAGCAAACACAGACAGGCAGCCTGAAGATGCTTCCACCACCTGCACTGACTTATTTTGGGTTCCCCCCCCACCTCCCTTCAAATTGCTGGAGCGGATTCTGAGCAATTTTCATGGCTTCTATAGTGGTACCCGGACCAAACCACTTATGCTAAACCTTAAGTGCATCCAAAGGACACCCATGGGAGAACCACCCTGATTGTGGCAGGGAATGCACATACTAGGGGCAAGGGACTTTGCATCCTCACCCCCTGGGAGGAAAGCTGCCTCATAAGTGACCCACCATCACGGGCACGCAGATGAATTGGGAGTCATTTCTCTCCCAGGTGAGGAATACAGTGATACAACTAAAAGAAAGATGGCCAATATCCTCTCTAAAAGCTAGCACCCCACGTGCATCTTCGGTGCTGAACTGAGCCCAGCTGACAGGGACCTCACAGAAGGAATAAGCAGCTGTGTGGCCACATTGTCATCTCTTTGCAGAGTGACTTTCTTCACTACAAGGGGAGATGTGTCCAGCAGCCTGGGGCCCATCAGGGGTATTGCTCTGCTTACAGACTTTAAAATAAATATGTCTTGATCCTGCAGCTATAACCCTCAGCAGCATCAGTGTCAACCTCTGTCCGTCCAGGCCTGGGTGGACACGTCCTCCAGTCCCGCTCTATCCCAGGCCCGTTTGCAGCGTTTGAACTTTACTGACATTGTCAAGACAGAGTCCACAGGGCAGCAGTTTTGTTAAATGACTTTCTGAAGGGACTGCGACCCAGTGTGGGAGGGTGAGGGCAGCCATTTGGAGAGCAAACAAGAGCAGAAGAGAGAGAAAAAAAAAATGCAGTTTACGACAGGCACAAATGTTAAAGCCTGCAAGAAACACAGAGAACATTAATCCATTAAGGACCAAATGGATGCCATAAACCAGGAGTTTTTGGCTTATTCCGATTGCTTTGATTATAACTCTACTGAGCAACTACCCAGCCTGCAAAGGAGAAACTAAGCCTAAGCCTTCTGCATGGGCTTTGCAAACCAGACTTCACTCAGGGAAAAGCTTCTTCTGACAGTAGCTTCCTCACTGTACAAATTTCCATCGGAAAAATCTCCCCTCATCCATCCCCTAAAGAGCACATGACTGCTGTTGCATCTGCACTTTTAGGCAGTGGTTCCAGAGGCTAAAGAAAGACTAAACGGCGCAGTTCCCCCACGTCACATTCCAGCTATTTCCTCCCTCTCCATTTATAGCACGCACTAGCCTTGATTAGCAGAAGGGATGTTGGAAATACCTTGGGTAATTAGCTCGCGCGAGGGAAGGATTCATTCCTGAACTTTGAAGCGGCAGAGTGTGCTAAATGTCAGGATGTGATGTTGTATTGGCGTCACTTCCTCTCTTTCAGTCTCACCTTACAACCTTCCTTTTCTCTTTAGCCGACAATTAAATCATTCTGCAGAGGGCTAGTGACATGGTGTATTACCCAGATCCTGTTTAAAAATGAAACTCGCTGGATTTAGGGACTAGGATGTGAAAACCAATCCATTACATGACAGTTTCATCTTGGAGGTGAACGCCTTCTGCAAGATTTTAACCTTCCCTTTTGCTTTATGTTATTCTCCTGGCTCAGGTGCCACCAGCTAAATAAGAGCAATTTTCTTTCAAATGCAAGGCATGGCAATAAACTTGGCAGGAAAATCACTCCTAAGCAAATGGTAAACGCGTTACAGAGGGTGCTTGGCTGTCATGGGTGGATGTATTGCTGGTTGCCTGACCTCCATGGATCCAAGCTTAAGAGCAGGATCAGCCTCCTTTAAAAAGGGATTTTAAAAAAAGTCAAGCCGAATCAAAAGGGGCTAATAGACACAATGAATAAAGGCTTTTCATTAAGGTCTTCCAAGAATAAGAACGTGTTTTCCCCAGGAGAAGTTGGTAGCTTTCAACCTAAGGCATTAAATCTCAAGCTAAACTCAACTCTGGAAGATATTCATGAAAGCTGACACCAAAGAAGGCTTCCCCCCCTCCCAAATTAAGGGGATTGTACCAGTTTAATATCAATCAGCTTTAAAACCACATGGTGACCCTGCTGTAAAGTCATTTCCCTGCACCTTGGATATGCACAGACACCTGCAAGGAAGAGGGTAGAGCAAACTCCTGGGTTACCACCAATGAGCTAAGCTCTAGTCCTTAGCTATGGGCATTGCTGCAAGTTGTTAACATGGCTCAGTTCATCTGGTTTGCTCTCTCTGCTCATACCCTCTGGCAGGGAAAGCAAAAGGGTGGGAGAGGGCAACACTAAGAACACATAAAATAAGCTGATTTGCAAGTGCCTGAAATGCAGCAGGAAAGACCTGCTCTGGGATCTAGAAGGAAGGGCATCTCCTACAGCCCAGCTTCCACTCAAGCAGATGTTAGAACAGATCTCCTGGCTCCAGAAGAGCAGCCTCTGGTATGGCTATGTCACACTGCACTGCCAAAAGTTTCAGTCCTGACTTTCAGGAATTCCCTCTCACTTTGCGTTTCGACTGCTGTAACTTGTCAGAGACAAGAGCTACAGAGAACACTGGATTTTATTTTGCTTTCTGGGATCTGGTGGACTTGATTCCTGCAGCCTACCAAACTGCCAGGAAATCACTTCCTCTCGTCAGGCAGCTGTAGACAGACTCACACCCCGGAGATGAAAGGGGGAATGCAGCTTATCTCCAGTCCCCCTTTAACACCAGTTTTCTGTCCACAGCAGAACACAGGATGGCTTTGAAAGCAGAAGATGACTAGGGGTGGAAAGCAACGAAGAGCTGACTGATCTTTTGATATCATAGCATCCTGTCTCAGTCACTTTTGGAACAAATTCTCTTCTTGAGAAACAAACAGGAACCAGGTTGTGTTGTGAGAACTGCGCAGAGCTTGGTGAATAAGTTGCAGTGGTTGGAGAGATTTTTCATTTTTCCCTGCTCGTGGAAGGTTTTATTCAGCAGATTCATTATTTTCAAAGTAGTATTTCTTCCCCAGTTTTGCCAGCCCCTGCTCGTCCACAGCCCAGTCCCTGGGTACTTTTGACAACGAGCTGTTCAACTGGCTGCAACTGGTTCCCTTCCAGTTCTCCGACTGGTGCCTGCACAACTTTAACGTGGCAGCCTACGCCTGATGACTTCTGTGTGTCTGGCTTTTGGATTCATTTATAAATTAGCCATACCCCAGGCTCTCCCTCAGATGAATGTTCCTGGACGAACGCAACAGGCGACTGGATTATTTGTCCACATGCAAATACCGTTGGCTTGTGGATTCACTGCCCCTCGCAACCAAGGGCCGAGGAGAGCTGGCAGGTGGGGTGTGTATAGGAAGACAGGTTTCAGAGTTACACAGTTCATGATTTTGTCAGAGAGGTAAAACAATGCGAACCCAGCCGGTTTGGCACGCAAGTCACTTGGAAACAAACAAATTTGGGTGTGGGGTAAATATCCCCTCAGGCTCTTCATCCTCATCAAAAACATTTTATGTTGACTACTGCACCAGACACGGTCCAGAGCCAGGTGGACCCCCAACCTCATCCAGCTTAACCACTCAAATACCAGGGAACATTTCTCCAGCTCCTGCCCAGCATTCGTGCTGCTCCAATGTTCACGTTCATTCAGCTTCCAATCAAGTGGAAAGCAAACATCTCTGGGACATGAAGAGCCTTTTCTTTCCTCTCTGCCTTTACTACTTTTCTCTCTCTCTCTCTCATTCTTCCTTTTGCCAGACTCTAGTGATCAACGGCCAAGATTTTTTAGAAAAAAAATCTCAAAACACCAAAACAAAACAACAAAAACACCAAACAACAACAACAAAAAACAACCAAAAAACAACCACCCAAACAAGCAGGGGAGCAGGCTGGGCAAGTTGACTTGGCCCGGGGATGAATAGCCAGCGCTAAAGGGGGGACGGCCGGCGCGGTTGAGCGGGGCAGCGTGGTTGCCTATTGTGGGGCTGCCCGGGGTCAGGCTGGACCATATGTCACCATTCCTGCACGCGGGGCTGCGGGGTCTCCATGGAGCCCCATCAGCTGGGCCCTTTGTCCCCGCGTCCCCCCACATATATTCATGGCCTGGCGATGCCGTGCCCGGAGACAGAAACAAATTGATACATACAAGCGCCCACCCCGTTGGGCTCACATGACACATTTGAAGCAGACAATAAAAGGACATTTCAGACTGTTTAAAATCTTGAGAAAGGGCCGGTTTCCATGGCGATGGGATGGGAGGCCTGTTGCGGCCCATTAAACTCCAATCACATGTAAATTTCTCCCCAGGCCTTGCTCCACATTCATCGTGGCCTCCAAGAAGGGGGGACCGCCAGAGCTGCCGAATAGCCCCCGACAATAACCAGTTTGTTTATCAATTCAGGTGCCGTTTAATTGGCTCCATTCAGCCCCCTCTTTGTTTAAAGTAATAACCTTCACAAAGCCCCACTGATTTATAATTTCCAGCACTCTATTAGATAGCCTTCTTTAAATCCTTCGTGCCACCTCATCTCTGGAAAGGAATAAATCAAGCCGAGGTCCTTTACGTTGGTACCACTGCTCGTGGAAAGGCTGGTGATACTGGGAGAGCCTCCTGGCAGCAGTTGGGCTCCATGTAGACACGTCAGGGCTGTGTTTGCAGAAGGTGGCACCACGGCTCTGACCTCCTTTTAAACTTTTGCTCCTCTGCAGCCTGGAGGAACGCTGAGGTTTGTTTAAACACGGTTACCTGGGAGGCTTGCAAAGAGCCAGAGAGAAAACATCTTGAGCCCAAGCTGATGGGAAGCGTGGAGAAAGCTTATTTCAACAGCAGTGATCTCAACGGAGGAGGAGGGTTCCTTTCTTTAGATAGTTTTTAGGAGAAGCGAGCGCTGAGGAGGGTGAATTGAGGGGTGCAGAGGCTCAGAGTCTGCTGGCATGGCCGTGCAGCAAGTGGGCACAGGAAAGGCTGCTAAAGACCCCTTTGAGCACCAGGCTGCAGACAAGGGAGGCACAAAAATGCCCAGAGTTCTTACACATAGGCTGCCTCAACACCAAGAAGTGCAGTGTCTTAACAACAGTCCAGGACAGACAAGAGTTGCTAGATAAGATGGGGGAGTGGCAGACCCTTTATTCTACAAAACATAGCCCCCGACCTCTGAAAACATCCTCAAGAAACCTCCCAGGAATACCATCCCTGACAAAGCTCTCAGCCAGAAGCAGCCCTGGGAAGAAGAAATAATTGCACCCTTGAGACAGACAGTAGAAGATAAAGCTTATCCTGTGAAGACATAGTGACTTAACTAATCAGCGGTAGAGTTACCCTATCATCTTCTGCTAAGGAAAGGAACTCATGTGGCAAAAAGCACATGGGCCATCCAGTCACGAAAGCAAGTCACAAGTGCTGGCCAGAACTCTCACCAGCCTGCTGCACAGACGCACGATGTGGGGGAAAGGGACATTATCCCAGTACAGGTTAAAACTCCAGTTGGGGGACGACGATGACACATCTGGCACATGCCTGTTTTTTGATTCTTAATTGGAAGAACTGTCTATTAATAAGGCAAAAGATGAACCCTGGGTGAAATTCTGGTGCCTGTGCAGCCTGTGCCTCCTGTTCAATACATCCTGCTGGAACAGCTCCCTCAGAGCAGGGGCTGACGTGTCTCACAAAAGCAGCTTTAGCCAACTTGTGCTGCTTTTTCAGACAAAACACATCGGATATGCACTTCTCAGGTCTTCTTCAGAAAGCCCTTCATCCCCACTATGGATGAAGGAAGCACAGTCAGCCCTACCAGGAGCAGGACCTGTTGTGGGACACCTGGTTATGACAGCTGACAAACCATGCAGGAAGCTGAATAAAAGGGTAAATTCAATGAAGATGCCACAGTTCTACTGACAGAGCGTATGATTAGACTGGCTTGTCACCTCTGTGGGCTCCTCCTTCCTTGGGGACTTGCACATCCTGCAAATGTTCTGTTTGAGCAGTGAACATGAGGGGAGGGAAGCACTAATGAAGTTGTCAAGCTAACGTCCCGCTCACCCCACCTTACAGCGTGGAGTGGCTCCGTTTCCTTCTCGGTAGAACAGGCTACAGTTTGCAGTGGTACCAACTGATGGTACTGGGCACTTTTCTTACCTCCTGGTCTCCGAAGTCAAGAGATTGCACAACGAGCCCAGCTTTCAAGAATTAAACCACTAGTTCATCTGGCCATGGGGCAAAATTAAGAGCGTGGTCTCTAAAGGCACAGAAATGAGGTAAACAAAAATAACATCAAATAGGCCTCTTTTTGGTAGCAGTTGGGTTTGGTTCTTTAACCAGTCATCACTGATGATTAAGGAGCTTGAACATCTGAGTAATGAATAAAGTTCCCAATTGCTTTTTACTTGCCTAAAAAAGCTTATTGCTGACTTACACCAGTGTGCTTGAGAGGAGAGACAGATCCCACGCTTTGACCAGAGGATCCACTTTGGTAGGGGAGAGGAGGGAAAGAGAAGCAGAAGAGAAGGTCAGGGGTTAAATGGCAGGATTGGGAAGTTTTTTGCAAGTGAAAAGTGGGTTTTGCAAACCTGAGAGTAATCCCAATGGTTTGCAAAGCTTTCAAACCTGCCCCCCCGCGCCCGACCCGCCCGTGGCCCCGCT
>WUAM01000359.1:47693881-47710120 GCA_024336885.1 Actenoides hombroni | reverse complement strand
GAAAGGGGGAAAAATACCAGCAAAAAAAAAAAAAAAAAAAAAAAAAAAAGAGAGAGAGAGACTGCAACGGTGTTGGCAGCACAGACAGAGAAGTCAAGGTACACGGTGTGAGTCACCTGCTTGGAGCTTTCCAAAGGAAGCCAACAGCTCAACTGCTGTATTTCAGTACAGAAAGCAACGCAGCCAGGGCGCGGGGGAAGCCTGCGAAGTGCGGCACTCTGTTTACCAATGGGCAATCCTACCAGACCCGATTAAAGGGGAGGTTCTGACCATCGATTGCCACATCCCCATTGCCCTTATCAGTCTCCTGTGAGATATTATCTCTGCTTGCAGGCCAGGTAGCCTGCCAGACAGACAGGGAGGGGCAGAGAGGCAATGGGAATGATAAGCCCTATGCAAAGGAAACGTGCTGCCTCCCACCAGTTCTCTTCTGTACAGGGACTACGTGGAAACCAGACTTTTCTCCTCAAGAAGCCTGGAAGTTACATGTATCCAGAGCTGCACATCCTGGTCTATGTCCAGAAGCATGGTTTTTTCTGCTTTTCACCCATCAGCCTGGCAGAGCTGGAGCAGATTACAGAAAAGCATAAAGGGGAGATGGGAGGGGAATTCAGCTGCTCCTAGTGCAACTTTTAAGAGTTATTTTTTGCTCCAGGAGCACTCAGGGCAGAGTGTGAACTACATGAGAGTAGCACACATCCCTCGGAGCGCACATCTGCATGGTCTTTTGCTTGGCGCTGTGCTAACTGAGGCCACAAAGCTTGCGGTTTGGAGCTAGCTCGTGTCTGCCTGGCTCAGAGCTCACTCACAGGGGCCCTATAGGATATATGCTGCTGGCTGGTGCAACAGGGAAAGAGGGAAAGACCTTACAGCACAAGCTGCTTCCAGAAACTACAGTTTGACAAAAAGTCCCTCCACGTCTCTCCAGAGGAGTGTGTGTGATGTAACGCACATCTTGGGTCAAGGAGCAGTTTTTACAGTGTCCTCCCAAACCCCCAGGTTCTCAGATCTGATCTCTCAGAGGACAAAGAGGTGATGTTCTCATCCTCAAGCAGCACAGAGAAAAGGGTTCGAACAAACCCTTTTTTTTAAGAATCAAAGCCTCCTCGTGCAGTAACTGGGATTCATTTCAGAGGCTGTGGAGGAATCACTGGACCTTTCCTGCCCACCCAGTGCTGTAGCATTAAGAAACCCAAAGCATTTTGCTGCTTCAGCTTATATCCTGTTTCACCAACTGATGGAAGAAGAGTTGTGAGATAAAGGGGAAAAAAATCTAGGGCAAAACCAACCTCAAACTCCCCCTCACCTCTGATTTTGTCACACTGATTAAAGTTGCGCTGAGCCTGGCTGGTGTGATTGATCCCTCTGCATAATGACTAAAGCTGACCTATATTATTGAATCAATACCTTGGATGGGCCCTCTCCCAGGGCTGGCAAAGGCAGCCAAAGCTTTCAGAGCCACCCTGCTACTGCTTGGACAATCCTGCACCCCATTTTTGATGAGGTGATTCTGGCAAGAAGGGGACTTGGGGACGAGCATGAAAAATGCATCACCCAAAGTGAACCCGCCCTTGGCAGTTACAGATGGGCTGAGATCTGGGGGGGTGAAGTTTATTTAAAACCCCCACGCTAAACTAACCATAGAGGCTCTAACCTCACCCTGCCAGCCTGAAAACATTTGCGTTTGGTGTCCTGTAAGCCAGACACACTGTTTACCCCTGGCTTGGACTTCTTGTCCTCACCTGAGTGCCAAGGTGACAAGGTTATACCAGTTTGTACATTGACTGGGAAGAAGTATCCCCCAGCAGAACTTCTGCTCAAATCACCGATGATCTAAGCAAAGGGTGCTCTGCCCTGATACCTTTTCCTGAGCAGGCCTGGCTCCTGCCCGTGTGTTGGGAATTAATGATGTCATGTTCCTTGTCTGGCTGCCCAGCCACCATCCCAGCCCATCCCAGCCCATCCCAGCCCGGTGCGCACGCAGCAATGAGTCGGGTGGCTTGAGTGCTTTGAAAAGGCACTGAAAGAGGAGCTGTGACTGCTCTGGCAGGGAGGGGAGCCGAGCGGGGAGAGCGAGGTGGGAGCAGCAGTCACATAATGACCACTTTCTTTGTGCGGTAGGCTGGCTGCTTCGTGCCTGGGAAAGGCAAGCCAGGCACGCAGCCTGAGCTGCCACCCACGCAGCCCGGGACTGGAGCTGCTGGCGTGTGTCAGAGGAGCACCTCGTCAACCTCCCTGCTCACCCCACCTCCTCCTCTGCTTGCTCCTCGCTGTGCCTCGTGCTCTCCTCCCTTGCAATCGCTGTCACTCCCGCAGCACACGCCGGGGGTGCAGCACCCACGCGGCACTCAGACCTGCCAAGGGCCAGGGAGCCGGGTACGTCCCTCTTCCCCAAGCTGTTTGTGTTGAAATTTCAGTGTGGGAGGGAGTCGAGAGGACTTCTCCATCGTGCCCAGCTCATCCTGAAAGCGCAATGTATATTTATATGTTTGCACACATCCCCTCCCCTTCCTTCCTTCTCTCCCTTGCTATTTTTTCTCTCGCTCTGTATTTCTTTCTCTGTCAGCCTCCCCTCCTGCTTTGTGAGAACAAACATTGCACAGTCGCTAATTCCTATCTGCCGGCTCTAGCCAAAACACAGGGAGCTGCGAGGCTGGATAAGACTAATGGCCTGTTCAGTGCGGTCTCCTATCTCTGACAGTGAGCAGCACAAGTCTCTGCTGAGGATGGAGTGCCCCTAAAATACCCTTTCAGAACAGCAGCCTTCTCCGGGATAACCTACTGCCCTGGAGCAAAAAGTCTTCCTGCACACAGGCAAGGCTGGTTTAGTTCATGCCCTGAGCACGATGCTTCATCCTGCTTACTGTAACTGGATGTTTCCTTGTTATTCAAATGCCTAATCCTGGCCATTGCGTACAGGTACCTAATCCTCGGTCTAATCCCAGCTGCTCACTGCCTGCCTTGTGCTGAACGACCCTGCATGGAACATCTCACGTGGAAATCAAAGCCAGAGAATCACCGAGGCGTAAGCGCAATGCATGCTGTGTGGGCCCTGCTCGGCTGCTTCTGGGTATTCCTGGATGTTGGATGATGTGTTCCCAAGGGTCCCGTCATTTTGGGCACCTGACTGGAGGCACTATTCAGATCTGTGCAGCTGAGACCCTGCAGTCTTATGACTCATGGAGGCACCCGTGGGATGCAGGATGAGGATGCTCACTGTCCAGCCTGCTTCCCTGCGATGCAGCAGTGGCTGCAACAGTTTTAAATCCCTCCAGCTGTTGGATTTCAAAGACTTCGTGCAACCCAGGGCATGCTGGGCTGCATGTGCTGCAGCCTGGAGAGCGAGAGGCCAAACGCAGCAGTCTCACCCTGAGAACAGGGGGTGTAATAGGTCTAAGCAGGGGAGGCTAATTCTTAAAAGAGCTGCATGCAAATAGCAGTAGCTATCTTCAAAGGGAGGGGAGATTCAGATCTCTATGGCCCTCAAGGTACTCAAAGAATGGGGAACTGAAACTCATCAGCCCTGGCCTGACACAGCCCAAGGGTCAGCTCAGGCATGGGCAGCTACAGGCTGCAGCCTCAGCCCCCAGTGATTGATCGCCCGCCCGCTTCAGCCGCACTCTGAAGAGGTCGAAGGAGGAGTCCCCCTTTAATTACTGTCTAATCTCCCCTTCCCAACAGACAGGACACTGCCCAGCCTTCCTTTTCAGCAGGTGTGTTGAAATAAAAATGACACCCAATTAAGCAAATGACTTTTAAGAAGAAGCCAGCGAGCTGGCCCGTGGGCCCCGAGCGGCTCTGCACTGATGCCCCTTTGCCCACTGATCGAGGAGCCTGCCCCCGAAGAAGTTACACCCAAACCATAGGGAGTCGGGGAACTTTGGCAAGCAGAGCTCTTCATGCTTGGCTTCAAGGCTGGCCCATGGGAAAAGGGAAGCCTTGGGGTTTATTGTTTTTCTTTTTCCATCTCTTCCATAAAGGGAGTCGTGCCATTGGAGTGAATGCATCAGCCAGTATCCCAGAAAACTGATTCGTTTTCCAGCAACCTGAGTTTGCTTTTTAACTACAGATACAAGACACATTCCTTCCTCTTCTTCTTTTTTCTTCCTTTTTTTTCCTTTTTTTTTTTCCCCCCAAGGACAACCAAAACCTCCCTCTCTTTCCTGCTACTGCTCTGTCATTGTTGAATGCCAAAGGCTTCCATGCGAGTGTCTCCGGTGGATTTCCCACCACTCTTCAGCACAGACAAGCAGTGCCTGGCTCCAGAGCCACGGGCACTCCAGGGCTGCTCCAGGAGCTTGCAGTGCGCAGAGCTCGCTGAAGGGGAGAGGAAGAGGCAGCCACGGTGTGTTTAAGTTTTTATTGTTGCAAGCCGCTCCTGTCACGGCCACATCCGAGCATGAATGCCAAATTTGTCGTTCCTGATATAAACTTAGGTGCTAAAAATAAACAAGACAGCTTAGAGGAATGAACTCACACCGTGTCTACTGTGGAAGGCAAAATGTTCTCTTCAGATGGCACCGTCCCCCCAGCCTCACTGGTAAAACAAACTCCTAGGACTCGGGACTCTGAGGTTTATTCCCTGCTCTGGCTTTAACTTGCCATGTGGGCCCAGCATAAATCACTTCTACCCTCCCTGTACAGCCACCTTGTAAGTGCGTACAATAACCTCTGCTTCCCTGGGGTGTTGTGAGGTTTAATTGCTTGCAGACTGCTCTGAGGTCCTCGAAGATTTGCAGAAGCACAAAGTAATATTAATGCACAAACTCGGAGCACACGTATCGCATAGTTATCTATCCTGCCTGGCTGGACTGGTTCCCAGCATTTTGCTCAGATGATTTTGCTTCATTTAATCCATTTTAATTACCTTTTGCTAATTGCTTTTGCCCTTTGTTTAAAACATTTCAAATTCCTAATTGCATCTCCGGGTTCTCCCATCAGTTGTTGTCATGGCTGGTTCTTATCAGCAAGGCAGGAGTTTCTTGGGTTTGTTTTCAGATGCTCCCATGTACTGGTGAGCAGCGAGGCAGCTGAAACCCAGCTCTGGGTCATGTTTGTTTGTTTGCTTTACTAGCGCAGGAACTAAGCAGGTTTTCACAGCTTCTCCAGGAAAGGGGCCACCCATTTTGTGGTCTGCACTTTGCTAACAGACAATTTAAGGCTTGAAAGTAAACAGACGATTTTGTCTGCCTCCTGTTGTAAATTAGTGGTTCCTGTGCTTTTTTGGGGGCAGCTGCACCAGTTAACCAGACTGAGACCTTGTCTGAACCTTTCGAGTTTCAGCCCAGGGTGGTTTCTGGGATGCTCCAAACCCCAGCCTCAGAAGGAAGCAGCCCAACCTCCACTCAGCATCATCTCTCAAAAACAACTTAAAAGCTGCATGTGCCGGCAGAGGAAGGAAGTATTAACCCCCTCGTCCCCAGTAAGGCAAGTGCCTTATCCTCTACAGAGGCTTGAAAAGTGAAACAGAAGCTACGGGTGAATCTCAGCACTTGCCAGTGAGGGTCAGCGTCCGCCAGACTCGATAGGGAAGTGGGGAGGAGAGGGCAGCCTGTCTGTCCTTTGCTCTGCAAAACACAGTCTGGGAGTCAGAGCAGCAGGCGAGGTTTAAAACAGAGCAAAGCAGAGCGCAGACGGGTACAGTGGCTCACCAAGGGAGGGGAGAGACAGGAGGCCAACAACTCCTAAAGCCTTGCAGCCAGCCCTTGCCTGGCAGCACATCACCCCCAGTCCCTGAACTGGGGAGATGCTGCATCGAGGGCACTCCTGGACCAGTTGGGCATCACCAGTGGCACAGCCCTCCACAGTGGATGTGTTCCTTGGGTCCCCAGCTCTTGAAATCAGGTTACTACAGGGAAATCTTTTACAGGTGAACATAGAGAAGAGCCTGCAGCCCTCCAGCTCTGGCCATGCAGCCCGTGTCCCCCAGCACGGGCTCTGTAGCTCACAAGACACGCAAGTGGGGGGTCCTGTTTTACCCAGTGTCTCTCCTGTGTGGGACAGGGGACAAGGATGCAATTCCTCAGGGGTGCAGCACCGGGGGCTGCAAGCACAACCCCTGCGTCACACAGTGGGACACACACATGTGGCAGCACACACACGTGTGTGGCTGTGGCCGTGCACACACATAAGGCCGCGTGAAGAGGCGCGAGGCACACACGGCTCCGGCGTGATGCGGGGGTGACAGTGGGGCACATACAGCCCAGGATGGGGCACATACAGCCCAGGATGGGGCACACACAGCCCAAGATGGGGCACATGCAGCCCAGAGCATGTGTGGCCAGCAGCCCCGTGCCAGGCATGTGCCTGCACGCTGCTGGTGGGGTGGGACAGGCCTGGGCACCCATCCCAGAGCCATGAGTCCCTCCATCTGCGGTGGCACAGCCTCGGGGGTGGCCTGGCTCTCCCTGTGCCCCTCTCGTCCCCTTCGTGCCACTCCCCCAGCCCTGCCGTGGCCAGAGGGACGTGTGGCTTCCTCTGCTTGGCCGCGGGCGGTTTGGGCGACGGCTCCTGCCCGACGGGGTTGGCACTTCTTGTTGAATGCTAATAATAGCAGCCACGTGCGTACGTTCCCATCGCCGCGCGTCTCCGGTGTGCCCGGCGCGACTCGGAGGGACTGTAAAAACCAGTGAGGAAATTCACTGCTTAAAAAGGAAGCGCTGGTTGATACCACCGGCCGTGGCAGGACCCGACTGGGTTGTAACAGCATCCTGAAGTTGACAGCCTGTAAAGACCATTACTGAGCAAACTGGGGACATCTCGGTGGATTCTAAATTCGGCTCCGAGATTTTCCAATCATTCTTATCCGCAGTTTATGAGTGTGGTGGCAATGAACTTTGTACCGAGCTCTGTGCCGTGCGGTACCAAGCTACCTCAACCTCCATTCTCACCTCAGAGTGCCCCGGCTTTACAGCTCCCAGTGCCTCTGTGCTCCCTGTGCCTCTGAGGAGCACACACCCCACCCACATCTCCCACACAACTCCTTCCTCATCTGCTTTGCCCCTGCCATCTAGCCCTGGCTCTTTCCAGGTCAGCTAATGGACTTCTGCACTTTGGTGTCTATCCTGTTACCTTTTTAGTTCCTTCACCAGCATGTCCAAGGTGGGGTTATCAACTGGTAACTTGCAACAGCTTGCTTTTTGCCACTGTGACTTGCAGCATCTGTGTTTCGTGTGTTTATGAATTCCACGTCTTTATTTCCCCCAAGAGAGCTAAACCTTTTTCTTTCCAGTTCCTTCTACCCTCTGCTCATACTATTCCCTTCAAAGCCAGCATGACCTGGCTGCCTCCCTACCTAGTGTGTGCAATGACTTGGTTAAGGCAGTCGACATAACCTAAGGAGCATGGAGCCATCAAACTAATTGTCACTTGTTTCCTAAAGCAGGATTTTCACTTAGCTCTTTGGTGATGAGCGTATGGTGAATACAACGTTTCTGCTTCTTATTTAATGATCCGTTGACAGGAAAGATCGAGTAGGCAGAAATCTAAATTCTGGATTCTCTCCAATTTTTTATCCACGGGAGCCCAAGCCTTTCAGCATTGGGAAAGCAGCAACAGGAAACGAGTCAGGGAGAATTTTAGGAGCTGTTGAGATGGCTGCAGTGTTTTACATTCCCAGAACTCAGCAGGCAGGCAGCTGTCTGGTCTATTAATCCTTTCCAAGTTTCTCTTTTTGCCCCCATGCATTCCTCTTATGCCCGTGGAACACGCAAGGCACGGCCCCATCCTGGCATTATCCCCTCGCGCACCGCGCTGGGGAAACACCAGCAGCTGGGTTCCATCTCGCTGAAAGGCAAAGCGGGACCTGCGCGCCCGTTGTGCTTGCCTACCACAGACTTGGATTAAGCCTGAATGGTTTCAGGGTTCCCCGCTCCCAGCTGGATTTCCCATGGCAGCAGGCTGTGCAGAGCTGAGGGGAAGAGCTCGGAGAGAAATGCCATTTTTCCTCAGGAAGGCACAGGAAAGCCTCCCCGACTGAGCTGGAGCGAGCTGCGCTCTGCTTTTCTCAGCTGGATGTTGCTGTTACATCCGTGTTTTGCTTCCTCCTTGGCCCAGATGCTGAAGCTGCTTTCCAGACCCCCTGAGCAAACTTGGATTCTTCCAGAGGACTGTCTCCTTGCCCCATGTGCAAGCTAGCTGCCTGCTTCCCAGGGGCTGTCTCCAAACAAGCTCTGGAGCACAGAACCCCTCCAGAGACCATTTGGACGGCCCAAGCATCAGTGCACTGCGGAGAACCTGCCTCCACCCACAGACCCTCATGCCCCGGGGAAGTTCCTTTCAGGTCAGGGTCAAGACACATCAGCAGGGCTGTGTGAAGGAAGCCGCTGCATTAATTAGATGAGTTTTGTGGTTAAGCGGAGCGTGCCAGGCCCAGCAAGGCTGTCACTGGAACCTTACACCGGCGTGCAAGGAGGATGGGCCTCGGTGGAAAAATCTTGGCATCCAGAGGTTACCGCTGCAGCCTGGCACGCTGTCAGCAGAAAATCCCCGCTGGCTGGTTTCTACCTGCTGAAGGAAATCTGGGCAGGAGAAAAGCCAAACCTCCTCCCTTTTCCACGCTCTGTCCCATCCCGGCCCCCGCCTCCCCCACCGCCCGGAGTCAGCGCTCGCAAGCACCGCGGCGGAGGCCAGAATTCCTCCCACAAAATACGGCTGGAACTCAGCCACGAACTGCTCAACCTAAACACAAAGGGGAAGACAAGCCTAAAATAAACAGGCACGCACACAAGCGCGCACACGCATGCACACACACAGCGCCGCGCCGCGCTCCGCGGGGGGAGGCGGAGGGGGAAGCGGCGGTGGGAGGGTGGCTGGGCGGTGAGGAAAAATTTCATGCTGGCCTCTTTAAAGGTGTGTTATTTGTTCAAGGCTGTCCAAACATTTGCAGAGCGCTGGCAGGCCCGGAATGTGTGCAAGAGCTCCGGCAGCGTGTCTTAGGCGTGGGAAAGCTCTGCTCTCCTCAACCTTTACAGGCTTGTTCCCCCTCAGGCAGTGATTCAATAAAACCCGCGCCAGAGATTTATTGAGCTGATAATGACAGCTTCAGTCAGCAGGCAGACACCAGCAAAGCTGGGGGAGAGGGGGAGAGAGACTCCCAAGTCGCAGAAGGAGGGAAGGGAGATGCCGGCACCTCGCCCGGATGGGGCAGGGGCTCCGCGTTTCCCGGGGGCCAGCCGGGATCTGCGCCTGGGTTACCAGCCAGGGCGAGAGCCGGGTCGGTGCCCCAGCTCGCAGCCGTGCCAGGCGGAGCGCAGGGTGCGCCTCGCAGGTGTGCAGGGCTCCCTGGTGTGGGAACCGCCGGGCAGCGATGCTGGCGAGCTTCCTCACCGGGCCCTGCTGAGGTCAGGGATGTGGCCACGGGCTGGGCTGGGTACCTGGCCCCGGGGAGACAGAGTCCTGCACCAAGCAGCTGGATGAGTTGGCTGCTGCCAGGGGGGCTGTGCCGCACTCGCTCCCTGGGCAAGTTGGCTTCACCTCCGTCTCATAGAATCACAGTTGGCTTCACCTCCCTCTCACAGAATCACAGTTGGCTTCACCTCCCTCTCATAGACTCACAGAATGGGGTTGGAAGGGATGTCTGGAGATTATCTTGTCCAATCCCCCTGCTAAAGCAGGGTCACCCAGGGCAGGGGGCCAGGATCCCGTTCAGGTGAGTTTTGAAAGTCTCCGGAGAAGGAGACTCCACAAACTCTCTGGACAGCCTGGGCCAGGGCTCTGTCATGACCAAAGACAAGTTTTTCTTTTTGTTCAGAAGGAACTTCCTGGGTTCTAGTTTGGCCTTGTGTCCCCTTGTCCTCTCACTGGGCATCACAGAAGGGTCTGGCCCCGTCCTGTTGACCTTCACCCTTTAGATATTTATAAGCATTGATAAGATCCCCTTCTCAGTCTTTTCCAGCTGAACAACCCCAGGGCTCTCAGCCTTTCCTGGGCACAGAGATACTCCAGCCCCTCAGCATCTTTGTAGCCTCCACTGGACTCTCTCCAGTAGTTCCCTGTCTCTCTTGAACAGGGAATCCCAGAACCGGACACAATACTCTAGATATGGCATCACTAGGGCAGAGTAGATGGGGAGGAGAACCTCACTCAACCTGCTGGCCACACTCTTCTGAATGCACTCAATGTCCTGCTGAAAGACATTGCTGCTGGTCTAGGTCATACAGCTCAAATTGTTGTGCTCAGGGATAAAGAAAACACTCCTTGAGAGAGCTCTGTGCCACTACCAGTACCATTTCACTGGCCACTGAGTCACTGGCCCCATGTTGGTTTCCCTTGTTGTTTTGTTTAGCAGAACCCTGGCAAGGAAGAGCCCAGGACTAAGTGCCCGTGAGAAAGGCCAGCAGTTCCAGCGAGGCACCCTGCACTGTCCTACTGTCCCGCAGTACATTGTGGTCACTCTGGAGTTAAATCCTGTAAACACACCTGTGGTTTATCAAGCCCGTTTTACTGGTGGGAAATGCAGGAGATAGATAGAAGGGAAGTGACTCACACGGCGAGGCAGCAGCATGGCCAGGAACCAGCCTTTCTGACTCTTTGCCCGTGATAACCCTGGCCTTTGTGTGCCCGCACATACGCTCAGCCCAGCCAGCAGCTCTGCGAGCTGTGCGTGTAAGGGATGTGGCATTAGGACTCCCCTTCTTCAAGCCCCGAGAGGCTCCACTCTGGTTTTACTGGGGTGCAAAGCCATTTAATGGCACAGCCCAGGGCCCTCCGTGCAGCGCTTACCTCAGGAGGGCCATTGTTGCTGTTTTAACAAAAAAAAAAAAAGCTTCAAGGAAAATCCTTCCCGAGATAACCTTCAGCCTTGCGCTCAGCAGCCAGGGAGAGACGCATCTCTCAGCCTTGGCAGTCAGGTAGCTGAAGGCAATAGAGGCATAGAAAATGTGAGTAGCGAGCGTTGCTGGGATGAAAGGGAACTTGCATCGCCTCTCTTATTTAATTATTACCGTCTGTGCTCTTGCTGGCATTGCAAACGTTGGGGAACTTGGCAGCTTACTGCCCGTATTAATACAAAGTGTTTTCTCCATAGTGAGAGTGCTCTGTGGTGCTGGAGGGGGTGGTTTTAGCCTCCTGCCCGGAACAGCTAGACTTTCTCAAGCATTAGGTTCAAATCCCAGCAGGACCTAATGAATGAGAGGTTCATCTTGCTGGATGCAGAGAGGGTGTTTCGGCTGAGGCCGCAGCGGCTCCGCATGGACCTTACAGTTCCAACATCCCTTTGCAATTTGGCTGTCAACAAAGAAGGCAACTGGTTTCTATAATAAACACTCGGGGATAGATTTTCAAAGAGCAGAGGCCCTGCCTCGTTTGGGTGTGTGTAATTTGTAACAGAGAGCAAATTCAAGTGTCTGGATTGCTGCCTCTTTCTGGCTTGCACTTGGCTCTAACATTTGGGCTTGGGTTCAGTGGGTACGAAGGAAGCCATTCCTCTGACAGTGTGAGCCCTGGTACAGGAGAGCTTCCCTGGCCTTGCTGTTTGGTGTCTTCAGGATTGCAGCTCCAGGTGATCTCCCAGCTAGGAAATAAAAACCTGGCTCTTTGCTTTTAGACAGGAACAGTCTTAGCTCTTAGCCTTAACCTGCCTTCTCTGACCCCTGGTATTGATCCTTTGCAGTGTCTGTGGTTCCACCTGCAATTAAAGAAGCACATTTTGTCCTGACTTGATCCTGCTTGGCCTATAAGGACGCTCCATTACCGGTGTGCTAAGGGGGAGCAGCCACTCCATAATCTCAACGGTGCTGTTGTCTTTGCACCGGCTCATTCTCTCTCGCGGTCTCTGCAGTGCCCTGTGTCAGCCTCAGCTCTTTGGTGAGATGCCTCTGAACCGAGCAGCACCCGAAGAAGATGGCAATGGAGCTGGGATTGTAGCTGCTGGGCAACCCTATGTAAACCTGTGCTGTACTGTGACTCCAGTCATTACAGCCCACAGGGGAACTGGCAGCCATCTGATGAGAAAGCCATCCAGGAACCACAGTGGGTAAAGACACTGGGAAGATGCAGAGTTGCTCTCTAGCATAACACTTGATGAGTTCTAAAGCCCCATGTAAGTTTGAGGGGAGGTATAATGATTGCTTGGAGAAGGGAAATGTTTTGGTTAGAATGAGAAACACAGACTTAGGTCCGCAGAGTAAGTACAGCTCAAAGAGTAACCAGCATAGACTGGGCTCTGGGAACTGGGAAAGGGACAGAGTAGTAGGGGCACTGACTCTGCAAGTGGGATCTACAAATAAAGTGTATGTCCCCGCTCCGTAATCATTCCACTCCTGGCAGGGGAGGTGGTGGGAGGTGCAGAGTCCTCTCCTTTGTCCTCTTCTCTTCCTCCCCAGAGCCCAGGCCAGACCCAGCCGCGTTATGCAACCCTGTCTGGAGCCCTGCAAACAAAACAGCCGGTTGCTCTGGAACACACAGCTCTCCTGCTGACACCCGTCAGGTCAAGTCATAGATCAGATGACTGCTGCCCAGCAGCAGGGCACTCTGTCCAGCTGCTAAGTGTATCCTCAGACAGAGCTAACTGCAGCCAGGATGGAGCTTTTCTCTTTTAGGACGGTGGTTTGACTGAGGAGAGCACCCAGCTGTCTTCCTGGAGCTTTCCAGGGGCTGACTGAGCACAACACGTGCGGCATCCGCTCGGCCACAAAGCTGCCTTTCTTTTCTGGCAGTGCCATGAGTTGCTCTGAGAAATGTGTGCTCTTGGCAAAACAGCCCCTGCTCCCGCATCGCTGCCTGGCGTGGTGGTCTTCAGGAGGGCAACTTCCTCCCTGGGTGGCAGGTATCGAAGAAATCTGGTTCTTTCAGCGCTGCTCGGGGAGAAGCCGCAAAGATACTGCACACGTGCGCTCCGGCACGCACCCCTCGCCTGGCCTTTCCAAAGGCTCTGCTGGATCCCCGGCCTTTTCAGCATCTGTTCCACATCACCTTCCTCATTTTCCAGGCTCTGTGGACTCACTCCATCCTCTCCCAGATGTTTCCATCCTCTGCATCCCCTCATGGCATGAGTCCTCCTATAACAGTGCTGAGGAGTGAGTGCAGATGTTTTGGTTCTGGCAGAAGCTCTGGTGCAGGATGTGTGCGAAGCTGAGCAGCCGAAGGCACAGGCTGCGTGCAGGGATTGAGCCTGGCAGCTGTGGTGAAAGGCTCTGTGGGGTGGGGACCTGACTGAGGTGGCTTAGCTGCTGAGAGAGGTGCAGCAGGCTGTGTGGGGCATCTCCACCGTGGGTCAGACCCACGCAGCAGCATTAGCACCAGGATGAGGAGGGCTGGGAAGGGCACTGGGAGCACAGAGCTCAGGGATAAGGTTTGTACTTGGTGAGAGACTTCATCTTTACAGGTACATTACCGAGCCTGTTGGCTTCTAACACAGTCCCGGGATGAAAGCACAAGGGGAGTGATTGTCCGAGTATTTACCAAAGTTTAGGTCCGATAAGCCCTGTTGATTTTACAAGTGCTCCTTGTGGCCCCGGGAATGACTTTATGGCTGGAGTTAGCAGGTGGAATACTTTGCAGTGGAGAGGAAGGAGGGCAGACACCCCAACCAAACCCACCATTATCCACTTGTTTGCTGATTATTTCTGTGCAATTTAACTCCTTGCTAAGCACCCCAGGCTCCCCAGTGTGCTCACCACCACCTCTCTGCGGGCTGCTCACTTGAGGTCAGGAAAGTCCTTGACAAATCCCTCATGCTTATAGTTTTTTCAGAGTAAGAATGGAAATATTTCTAGTGAAGGGCAGAAGAACCTCCTGTCACTGAGATCTGCTTGTCTATAAGCAACTTTAGTTTGAGGAAGTGGTAGAAATCTAAAGTTTTATAGAAGTAGACCAAAAACCAGTCAGCACCAGCGCCTTGTATGGTGTAAATGGGGATCGATGCTGCCTAAGGGTCTGAAACTAGAAAGGCAGAATAGTCCTTAGCATCGGCTGACAGGGCACTTCTCTGAGCTCCCATCCCCTTAACAAGCTGCCTCCAAATGCAGCTCCGGACAACATGACCTCCAGTGTGATACCAGGGTACTTCTGAGGGCTAAATGCCATTGCTGGTAGGAACTGATGCCACAGCATTTGAGTTTATACCCCTTGAAGAGCCGCCCATCATGTTTTAGAGCTCTCTTTCTGCAAAACGTTCCTCGCCACAGAGCGTGTGGCAAAGGAAACTACAGTGCTGCTTCAGATTTTCAGGTAATCAGGGGTTTATGTGCTGTCACTTTTGCATGACCTTTCTGACAACCTCAGTAATTATCCTCAGTCCTTCTCTGTCCCTTCTCACTGTAGCTCTTTGTACATTGGCTTTATTTTGCAGGTGGAAAATAATGAGCAATAGTATGGTGAGGGCTAAACAAATCAAACCAACATGTCTCAAATCAGGGGCAATATAAACCAGGGCAGCAAAATGACAAGTGGCAAAACTTTGCAGCACCTGGGCAACAACCAGCTGTGCAAGAACCTTCCTTCCTGGAGCTCTGGACCTCACAGAGAGAGAGAACAGAAGCTGCAGAAGTCTTCATTCCCCTCCTTTACTCAGGTTCAGCACCAAAACATTGAATCTGGCTTGAAATGGTATTTACAGCGAGAAGCTCCCTCACTGGGGTAAGGATGGGAGCTGAGATTTTTCAAGTAGAAATAGTAAGGGGTCCGGCATCCTCAGGAAGTCACAGTATCTTTGCTCTTAGTACCTCAGATGTTAGAGGAGAGGAAAGCATTTGAAGTCAGACCAAATAAATAATTCAGTTTCTGCATTAACACACCGGTTTCCTCTCTGTGAGCTCTGCCATTTGTCTGCGGTTCTGGAAAGCAGCCTCCTTTATGAGGGCATTTAAGTCTTTTCTTAAGTGCTTTTAGATTCAACAAAGCAAAGCGCCTGTTTAATTTAAGTGCTTTCCTGAAGCGGGGCCTTCTTACATTCCTGCCTCTCCGATAAGAGCTTGTATAACATAGGAGATGTCTGCACGTAGGGACATCGGTAGAGTGTGTGTCACCGAGACAGAACATGGGATCTGCATGCATCACGTGTGTGTGCAGCCAGCCACCTCTGTGTTCACATGCAGTCACCTGGAGATGTCCAGCTGCCATTGCAAGAAATCCAAGGTGGAAGCGCCCGCTCTCCAAATAAAGCTGGTGATGACTGGAAACCTCCCAGGTGCTGGAAGGCTCTTCCTGTTCGATGTTCGGTGACAGGGCCTGGTTGCCCACGTGCTGCTATCTCCTCAGAGTCAACCCAGCTGCCAAAACCTCAAAGGCTTTCGATATTCCAGGTATGGGCAGACTGGCTGCTGCCGCAGCCTGCAGCTCTCAGGAGCCGGTCACTGAGTAATTAGTGATATTACTAACGGGTAGGAAACCTGAAGCAACCGGTGACATCCAGTCCTGGTGGAACTGTGGCCCTAGGCTAGGACCTGCTGCCAGTCCCCAGTACGTGACCGGATCTGCGGCAGTCCCAGGGTTATGTCCTGCGAGCCAGGCTGGCTTTCCAAGCCCTGCCAGCCCGGCTGGCTGCCGAGCAGTGCTGGCAGAAGGAGAAGCACCTCAGCTGTCACACTGCACCCACTCCTTAGCCACGGTGAAGAGCCGAGACTGCTGCTGTGGCTGGATGCTACAAAGATGCTGAGAGGTCTGGAGCATCTCTGTGTGGGGGAGAGGCTGATTGCCCTGGGGCTCTTTAGCTGGAGAAAAGACTGAGAGGGGAGCTTATCAATGCTTATCAATAACTAAAGGGTTGGGGTCAAGAGGATGGGGTCAGACTGTTTTAAGTGGTGCCCAGTGACAGGACAAGGGGTGACACACACAAACTTGAACACAGGAGGTTCCATGAGGAAATGTGAAGAAAAACTTCTTTCCTGTGAGGGTGCCAGAGGTTGTGGAGTCTTCTTCTCCGGAGAGATTCCAAACCTGCCTGGATGTGATCCTGGGCACCCTGCTCTAGGTGAACCTGCTTTAGCAGGGGGATTGGATGAGATGATCTCCAGAGGTCCCTTCCAACCCCCACCATGCTGGGATTCTGGGATTCCGTGGCTGGTCCTGTTTGAGGCAAGCTGGGATGCCAAGCAGGGCTGTGGCACCGTGGCTAATCTGCTTTAACTGGCTCACGGAGCACCCTGGCCGTGCCACTTCGCAGAGGAAATGCGGTGCTGGGCTTTCTCTCTTTCTCTCTCTTCTTTTTTTTTTTTTTTTTTTTTTTTTTTTGTGAGGATCTGTTGTACAAAGGGCCCTTCTTTCCCGCCGGATTGCTTGCCGACACCAAAGGGAATTGTC
>WUAM01000359.1:47673168-47693781 GCA_024336885.1 Actenoides hombroni | reverse complement strand
CGTGGCTTACCGGGTTTAACTGGCTCACGGGGCACCCTGGCCGTGCCACTTCGCAGGGGAAATGCGGTGCTGGGCTTTCTCTCTTTCCCTCGCTTCTTTTTTTTTTTTTTTTTTTTTTTTGGCGAGTATCTGTTGAACAAAGCGCCTTTCTTCCCGGCAGACTGGCTGACCTAACACAAGGGGAATTGTCCTCGCCGGCACAAAGGGCGGGGGTGGAGGACGGAAACGGCCGGGTTCCTCGCTGGGCTGCACCTGTGTCCGCGGGCTGCAGCCCCTCCGTGCCCGCGCTGCCCGCCACCCCGGCCCTCACCTGCGCCCAGGCGTGAGGCCGGGCCGTGGGAACTCTCCACCCCTCCTCACCAGGCCGCCCCTGGGTCCCGGGGCTGGGCTCAGATGCACAGGTTAATGAATTGCACCCGCCAGCAAAGGCGGGGAGAAGAAAGGGACTGCTCTGGGGACTTGAGTATGGGAAGCCCTTAAACCCCATTTTATGCCCTGTCTCTTATCAGCAGCTCCATCTCCCAGTAGAAGTTGCCCAACCCTGCGAAGAGGGAGAAAAATCTGGCTGCTCCAGGGTGGTTTCAGGCACCGTCAGCCCGGTGTGAGGCAGGGGCATGTAGACAGGCTGGGAGAAGGGGCAGTGGCAGAGGAGGACTGGCACAGCTGAGGAGAGGTGGCCGGGTGGCCGTGTATTTTTCTCATGACAAAGATGCCCTTGTGCTGCCCGGACTGGAGCAGAAGTTGATGGGAACTGTCTGTCCCAGGCTGAGAGCGTTGCGATCTCAAAGAGCAACAGAGAAATTGTAACCAGAGCCATGAGTATCAACGGGAACGTTTCCGTTGTGATCACGGGGTTTTAAAACCCTCTGACCACTATGTAAATCCACTTGAAACGAACTCAGCTGAGACCTCTGATTTCTCCAAGGTTCAGCCTTCAAACTGCTGCAGAACACACGTGGTTCTACCTGAAGCCAGAGAGGCGCACAGAGAGTCGAGAGCCAGGAATATCCCACAGCCACACTTTTCCCTTCACCTTCCTTCTCCCCTCCTGCTCCTCCTTGGATGTCATTGCAAACCAAAGTGAGGAGCATCGAGCTGCAGAGACATCCAAGCCGTGCAAAAAGGATCTCTGAATTTTCCTTGTACTTTTGAGTTGTTATGTTGAAGCTTTTCCAATCAGCCCCATTTGTGGCCCAAATCCAAAGCTGTAAAAGGACAGGATTGCCCTGCCTGCAGACCTGCACCCTCTTCCGTGGTGAAAGCCAACAACGACCTCGTAGTCAGCCTGAGATTTCTGCCTCGTGTTCCACGGGCCAAGTCCAAGGGCTGCTGCTGCCAGTGACAAGACCCCAACGGACTCTGGGTGAAGTTCAGTCTTTGGACCTCTCCAGATGACTAAGGAGACTGCTTGAAAATCTGTGTGGCTCATCAGGGCCTGCCCCTGAGTCCTGAGGCAAAAATAGGAGGATGGAGTAATAGAAGTGAGCTTGTCTCTAAGACATCCACCCAAGGGCTGGGTGCTCCACCCTGAGCAGAGCAGCGGGCGTTGCTGGTTTGTTGTCATTGGTGTGCCAGGAGACAGGTCCGGTGTGCCGTGAGACAGGTCCTCAAAGGGTTCACTGGAGGAAGGCAAGCAAAGGCAGCCTCAGGGGGGGCAGCCAACCTCCACCCAGCCTGCCAGCTCCCTGGGCATTCACAGAGACCGTTTGGGTCAGGCAGTCACACCCATGCTGAGAGCCTGCTCTGCACAGAGCCTCTTGATGGGCATAAAGATCTGCTTTGCTGCTATGGTGGCAAGCTATGGGCCAGGGATCGGTCAGAGCTCCTGCTAGGGAACGTAGAGGACTCAGCTGGGCCAGTGTATGAGAAGAAAGGTGAAGTTTCATGGTATTTTCTGCAACTTTTTAATAGAAGGAAACATAAACATTGAGCAATTGAGCACTGAGCATTATGGAGGTCGGGATGGAGCCAGGCCCTTGGATTGTTTCTTGCTGAAGCCCAGATTGCCTCTGTGACCCCACAGGCTGATGGCTCAGGAAAAATACCCAGGAATGCAATGGTTAATCACACGTGCCCTGCATTGTTCTTCCTTATGCTTCAGAGTCAACAACCCCAATGCACTCTTCACTCCCCGGTGGTGACCTGCAGGGGATGGGGAAGTGGGCAGAGGAAGAAACGAGATGCAGGACACAGGCTCTGTGGCCATGTCCTCGCCCAGTGGCGGCAGTTTCCGTGTCAGGGAGTTCACGTCCAGAGAAGTGGGAAGCCGGGGTGCCTGCACATTCCAGCCTTTGGCTCATGCTGCCGGCCCTGCCACATGCTGCCTCTGCCTGATTTCCTTGTGTGTGGTGTTGCCTTTGGCTCCCAGGATGATGTTTACACTTTGCATACAGAATAACACAACTCGATATGAATCTGGCTTGGAAAAAAAAAAAAAGGAAAGAAAGACAGAAAGAGCAAACCCCAAACTCCGCAGCTGAAAAAATACTGCGAGCTCCCACGGCAGCCAAGATCAACAGCAAGGACAGGCTACTACTCTCTGAGGGGGATACAGATGGGTTTTGCTAACCCACTTCTAATTTGTGACGAAAATAATCAGAGAAGGGTGGCAGATCGGCGCCCGCCCGTCAGGGTGGCTCACGGGTGCTGGGGGAAGGGAGGGTATCGAGCATCTGGACTCCTTGCAAGTGAACCAGAATACTTCAGAAATGTTGACGGTGCTTCTCAAGGTGTTAAATGGCAACCAGTTTCTATTCCCTCAGTGTGAGTAGATAAAAGCCTTTGGAAGATGGGAGCGTTCCAGTGGCTGTCCTGTCCCAGAGCCCTGGGAGGGACATATCCCCAGGAGGGACAGGGGGTGCTCTGCACAGCCTGCCTCGGCTGCTGACAGGCAGGTGGGTCCCTGCCCTTGAGCCCCTGGGCTTTGCATCATAGTGCGGGGCAGAGAGGCAGACCTCAGGGATGCTGATCCCACCCCTTCTGACAAAAAGGCCTTTTACAGCTCATTTGTGGTTCTGTTGAGGATTTCTCAGGGCGCTGGAAGACAGGGAAGACTTTTTATTTTGGCTGTCAGTTTTCCTTAAGTCCTAAAGCGGTGTCATCTGGATGAAGAGAGGAATCGCTGGTACCTTCCCCCTGCCCTGTCTCTGTCAATTGTCTCCAGGACTTTCCGCTCTCGCTCACCTTTCCAGTTCAGCTCTTTTTCAATCTCAATAGCCTTATTGGCATGACACGGTTTGCAAGTATTGCCAAAGTTAATATATCAAATGTCCGTCCCTAGGAGCAAGCATTTCTCAGCACAATTACTCCCCAAAGACTCATCGAATGCACAGGCCACGGCTGAACACTACGGTTTAATGTCCTCATTAAATAACGATGAATAACCACCCCACCCCCCATCAATGTCACTCTGGTTTCAGCCTCTTGGGCTCGGAATCTCAGGGCCACACGGGAAGAGCGTCGGGAGTTCGTTCCAGCATTTATTTGGATTACAGACGCCTGTCCAGAAACAGGCCCCCGTTGTGCCTGGCATTGCACACACAGAACAAGGAAAAGTCCCTGGCCCAAAAAGCTTGGACAACAACAGGCATAAAAATGATTATTCTTCTCATTTTACTGACATGTGAGGTGCTTGGGGACTTGCCCAGGGGCATGCAGTGAGCCAGCATCAGAGCTGGGAATTAAACCCAGATCTCCAGGGACTAAACTGCAAAACCAGTTCTCCCTCCAAGACATAAATCCCAACTCTGCCGGCCTTCCCATGGAATTTGCACCAGGGAGGCTTCACCAGACACTTGTGAGACCCGGAGCAGCTCTGTCTCTGGCTAACCAGTTCCCCCTTCTGTGTCCAAAGAGACGTAACTGGTGCATTTCAGCCCCATTTCAGCCGCCTGCATTCCTGCAGGGGCTGGCACAGTGCCCGTGTGCTCGCCCTGTGTGTACAGCAATTCTCTGGGCACTTTGGGATCGTGGAAGAGGATCCGTGCACATGCTGTCAGCATCTTAATTCTGCTTTTCTGCTGCTTAATGTCTCGCAGACAGGAGAGAGCTCGGATCCACCCTTAAATTACCACCCCAAGACAAATCCCCTGCCCGGCTGAGCCGAGGTAACTGTCGTGGGCACGCTCTTATTCAGCAGCAAATGCAGGTTAATTCAGTCGAGCTTCGCCGGCAGAGCCTGCAGCCTTAGCCGGGTTGTGTTACATGGTGTTTGCCGCAGGGGCAGAGCTGATGGGCAGGCAGTTGCCAAGGCTCAGCTGGTGCATGGTAACACGGAAAGCTTCAGGACTTGCTCGTGTCTTTCAGCCCTTCTGACAGATTCCCTGTATCTGGCTTTAACAGATGAATAGACAAGAGGTGATTCATGGGGCTCAGGAAGAAATCTCTCCTCCCAGGTAACTGCCAGCAGCAGTTTAGATGTGCTTTTTTTTTTTGCAGCCTGATCCTGCCCATTCTTGGTTGCTGGATCCTGTACCAGCTGAACCACGGGTCTGACCTACCTAAGAAAAACACAGCCGTGCCAAAACTGACAGGACAATGTTTAGAACATGTTGTGACAATTCCCTGCCCTCCCTTTTCCCACAATGGGAGCACTTTCTAGCTACTAGACATTTTCTCTGTTAATTTTGGAGCAGAAGAGATGGACACATGAGGCTTGTCCATACACACTCTGCATCCAGATCAACTCTATATTGCCAAGATAGGCAGCTGTGTCCCAGACGGGGTCAGCAATGCTGGGTCCATGGCCTAACATCCTCCCTGCCCTCATCCTCGCTCCCTCCCAGACTTGGGGATGTTCAATGGGCCGGGAGATACTCCTGAAAAACAAAGCAGCAACCTCATAAAGAAAACCCTCCTATAGAGGCAGTTCGGTGAAGATTTCCCCATCCCTGGGCAGGGAGACAATGGTGGGAAGGAAGTTGGAGTCATTATCATCATTGTTTCAAGGTTTAATCAGGCACTTGGGGATTAGCACCTCAGCACTGAGGGCACAGCTGGGTGGGAAAGGGCTTGGCTTTGTCCACCGCAGTGGAGAAAGGTCCTTTTGCTCAGTGCTGAGCTGCTGTTTGAGTGCTTTGCACTCTCTAGCAACCAGGTTTGTTAAGTCCGGTGCCAGGAGGCACAGTGGCAACTTCAGGCTCTGGGCAGCAAAGAAAGGCTGAGACTTGCAGATGGGGGTAGCCAAAGGGGTGGGAGGAGAGCCCAGCAGCCCAGGGCCCCTCCACTGCCGGCTCCTGCCTACGTCAGAAGGAATCAGCAAGAGGGTGTATTTCCAGAGAACCTGTTTTCCAGATCCCCTGGCATCCCTCCACTGCTCTCGCTGCATGCGTCATCATTTTATGAGGCTGCATCGTTCCCCGGGAGCCCCCTTCCCCTCCCCTTTCTCTCTCTCGCACACAGAGATTTTATTTATTTGTTTATAACACTTCGCCTATCCCCAGGATGCCTTTCATCTGCAAGCACTTAACCGTTTCGGCGACAGGAGGGAGGGCAGCAGCCCAGGGAGGCAAGGCAGAGCTGTCACCCCTTTGTTTCAGAGAGGATGGACCTAGTTCCAGAGGTCACTCCACTTCTCCACCCCTGCTGCCTTTCTCCTCCTCGCTGCAGAAGCAGGCTCCTTGCACTTAGTTGGCCCCAGAGGGCTGGACTGGAGGGCAGCTGGCACAGCTTCAAGTGCATCTCCTGTGTCTGACAGGACTGCCAGCCCTGCAGACGTGTGTCTGAGAAGCAGACCTTTCCCAGTGAAGTGCATCCCTTAGGGCCTGCTCTGGAGGCCTGATCTCCCCTCCTGGGACCAGCCTCTCTGTCAGCAGGGGACAAAGTCTCTGAAGGAGACAATGAGTCCAGCCCAAGCAGCAGCTTGGCCACCCTCATGCTGTGGGTGTTGCTTCCAGACACCAACTGTTGCCCTTGGCTCCTCTTTAAAGGGCTCTGAAAGACTTTTTGTTCACGGATTGAGCGCAGGGCTGCGAGGCGATGGGACCAGCTCCTTCCACACTCGATGCTGGGAGAAGAGGCTTAACTCTTCTGCCCCTTTGCCTCAGATGTGCCCATTTTCTTCGCTTGGCATCAGCTCATTGCATCCCAGTCTTCCTGCAGCACTCCTCCATCCACTCCGTCACCATTCTCCCTTCTGTCACAATGTCTCATCCGCAGATGAGCACTGAATAGAAGCCAAGGAGAAGTGTGGGCACATGCACAGGCCAAATGCCAGGCTCTGGAAGGCCAAGGAAAGCTCAGCTCCAAGATGTGTAGGTGGAGAAAAGCCCAGCTACAGCTGCCACGTGCTTTGGAGGGGGGCAGAGGAGACCCTTGCCCAAGAAGTGCAAGTGGGTGAGAGCAGAGTCAGACTTTGCACTCGGTATTGCCACTTCCAGGGGAGTTTTCAGCACCCAACATGTATGTGTTGGGGTGGGGGGAGCTAAATATCCCAGCCTGGCGAGTGTCAACAGCAATTAGTGTTTCACACTTGGCCTGAGAGGGGGATAAACATTCACAAGTAACGAAGCAGTGCTGGGCTGCCTGGGAAAGAGTGCCAGACAGGGAAGGGGGAGGAAGCAGAACAATGCCTTCTAATGCCATGGCTTTGTCAAGAGAAGTTTGCAGCTTGGTGGGAAAGATGCTCCATCCTGCACATACTCTCGTGTCCTCCCCCTTGTTGTTTTGCAGTTATTGACTGGGGAGGCCCCAGGCGTTAGTCCTTAGCTCCTTAGTGCAAAGCTGCATCACTTCAGAGGGAAGACGATGTAGCATGAGCTTAGCTAAACCAGTGCAGAAGTGGCTCTTACAGCCACACTGAGCAGCAGGAATCACATAAAGCAGAGCCGAGATCAGCCCACTTCGAACGGTGCCTTGCATCAGGTACAAAAAACAGCTTCACTTTTCTGTCCTGGGAGTGTGGAGCAGATAAGACTAAACCAGTATGAAAGGCCAGAAATGCAAAGGCAGTTGGAAAAATCGGGCAACAAAATGAGTGTTTCTCCTTTTTTCAGCACTGAGGAGCAGAGGCCCAGGGAAACTGAAGCTGAAATTATGAGTGTCAGTGGCTTAAGTAGCCAGATCTCACAGAAGAAGAGGGTCTGACCGACTCCATCCCCTAGTCCAGCCTTGACAGCTCCTGGAGTTACTGGGTGAGACTGAAACAGGCTTGTCAGCAAGAGGCACGAGCTGAGTGTCTCTGTCTGCGAGAGCAGCTTATCTCTTGCTCCCGCCTCTCTCAGGAGAGCAAAGGATCTCGGTGCCGAGTAGAGATGCTGTAGGCATTGTAGCTGCTGGGGTCAGGCTGTTCTGTGCCAACACCTGCTCGGGTAAATGTCTCTCCTGAAAATCAGCCCTGCCAAAGCTCCTGGAGGAAAGGAGGGGCAATCCTCTCATCGGCCTTGGGCTGCACGGGGCAGAGCCCGGCTCCACGCAGCATCGCACAAAGGCGCTTTGTCGACACAATTAAAAGGCAGATGTTCTCTCTCTGGAGCCTGGCAGCAGCAAGTCCTGCCTGCCTTCCTCCGGGCACCCTCCTCTCCTGGCTCCCCATCCAACGCCGCCAGCCTGGGTGATTAGGAGAGCTGCATTGCGTGCTCTTCTCCTCCTCACGTGTGCGCACACGCGCCAGCGCCCGCACGCTGCAAGAGGGGAGCTTCAAAAGAAGGATGCGTTCCTGGCTCTGAACCTCAGCAGCTCCTCGGGGAGCCGCTAATCCCACCCAGGGCAAGCGGAGAAGGCGACAGCTCCTGGTGACGCACCTTCTCCGGGGGAGCCACGCAGAGGGACGGTAATGAGCTGCCTGCCTCCAGAGGCATTACCGCTGGCTCTGCGTGTCTGGCACCGGCAGCCGCGGCCTCCCCGGGAGTTACAAACTGCAGGCAGGCTCCCTGACAGTCGTGCTCCTATCGGCTCTTCCTCCAGAGAAATAGCAGAGTCACATGGAACCCATTAGCCCTTTGCTTAACATGAACCAGAACCGGGAACAACCACCAGCACCACCCCCCAACCCTTGCTCTGTCAGAGACGCTGCACAGCAAAAAAAAAATCTTCTTAGGAAATCAGGCCAAAGCGCTGCCAGGGCTGTCTCCAGGGCCCTGCGTGCAAGGAGGGCACGCAGGGGCCACAGGAAAAAAGTGTTGCTTGGGAAGGGAGAATCCACTCAGCACAGCACACTAAGTGCTTGGGTTTTACTTTATGGGTGGGAACTACCTGTGCTCCAGACAGCACCGTGCTAGCCCCCTGGGTCCCTGGCTGGCAGCACTCTCTGATGGCTTTGCTAATACCTTGAGGGAGATGAAAGAAAGCCACAAAGTGTTTTTTTCTCCCTGGCACAGCCCCAATTTGTAGAATCATAGAATCATTTTGGTCAGAAGAGACCTTGAAGATCATCAAGTCCACCTGTTAACCCAGCACTGCCAGGGCACCACTAAACTAAGTCCCTCAGCTCCACATCTCCAGGGCTTGAAACCCCTCCAGGGATGGGGACCCCATCACTGCCCAGGGCAGCCTGGGCCAGGCCTTGGCAACCCTTGTGGGGAAGAAATATTTCCTAAGATCCAACCTAAACCTGTCCTGGTCCAACGTGAGGCTATTTCCTTTCATCCTATCATTTGTTCCTTGGGAGAAGACACTGACCCCACCTGGCTCCAACCTCCTTTCAGGGAGTTCTCAAGAGTGAGAAAGGCTCCCCTGAGCCTCCTTTTCTCGAGACTGAACAACCCCCGTTCCCTCAGCCCCTCCTCATCAGACTTAGGTGCCACATGAGCAAATTCACATGAACACAAAAGTCTACAGACTTCTGTGTCCAGCCCAAGAGCTGCAACGGGTGGGCTTGCAGAGTCTGTCTGGTTGCACAGTCCAACTAGCACATGCCATGGTGACCAAAGGCAGGCACAGGTCAGCATCCTTCAGTGGCACCTCTTGGAAGCCATGCTGAAGCCAGCACTGAGCCCTTGGTACGGTGACCATGCCAGGTCTGACAGAGGCCATCCCTTGGGGGGTGGTCCTGGCACAACTCACAGTGTCTCTCTGTGCCACACCGAGCCCTGCAAAAGAACCAAAGCAGTTTGCCACTGTAGACTCAGAGTGATTAACTGGAGTGTTAGGCAATTAACTTTTTCACACTTGCAGCCTCTAAACTCCCCCATAACTCAAAGGCGACAGACTCGGTGTTTATTTTCTGCTTAAAGAGAAGTCAGTTGCAGGTTCCAAAGGAAAAACAACCGTTCCCCAGATTTATAGTCAGGCTTCAAGGCAGATAATAGGACAAAGGAGACAGTCAGTTTTAAAAGCTGAACACCACGTCCTTGTCTGCAGAAACTGGCATCAAGGAAACAATTCCATCAGCACAGACCTGGGCCAGGCCTTCTGGATGTTATTTTCTCTTTTGAGTCACCATCGTTGTCCCTGCCTAGATGAAGCAGGACCTGCACGTAAAGGGCAGCAGTGCCAATTATAATGTGTCAGTCTCAGGGCACGGTTAAAACCAGGTTAGGTCTCGCTGCGTCCTGGAGCCCCATGAGCAAGGCACACCTGCTCATCTGCCACAGTTTTTCTTCTTACCTTTTTAAGTATTTGGGGGTAGGGACCATAACTGGTGATGTGTCCACTGGGAATCCTGCATCTCTGCTCCCAGCTGGGAGAAGGCCTTTGATTTTATCATTAGGCAGCACAGAGCTGGGATCTGTGTGTGTCTTGCTGGCGCGAGCCCTAGGACACCACCAGATCACTCCATCTGCCTCTTGTTTAGAATGTAAACTTATCTGCACCCCTTCCCTGCCACACGATAATGTGCCAACGCAGACGGATCACCCTGGGTCTGGACAGCAACATTCCCAACGGAAAGCAGAAAGCTCTGCCTCTGCCACGGGCCAGTGGCAACCCCGAGGCAGGGACTGGACAATCAAGGAGGAGGGCTGAGGATGGATTTGCATGCGGGTCTTACTCCTCTTTGCAGCTATCTATTTCTTTTTTCTTTTTTTAGCTAGGAGATATTTTGTATGCTGCAAACAGGCATGCTTTTGCATAAAAGTGGAGCTTGGTGACAGCCTCTATTTGCATTATGGCTGAGAAGGGACACAGAGGACCAGAAAACTTGAACCAAAAACAGGCCTCTGGCTGACTAGTAAGGGCCCTGGCTCTAACAGATAATTAAAGGAATTTGCTCAGAACATCCATATTTTGGTTGGAACCAAGAGCATCTTCCCAATCTGCTGTAACATCTCCAGTTGCTACACAGCGATTGTTTTTTATAGTAACATCTCCAAGGTCTCAGCCTCATTATTCCCATTTTAGAAATGAAGAAGTAAGCAAAGGGAGGTGCTGTGTTTTGAATAAGGCCTCCTGAGAGGCCAGCAGCACATCACAGCTTTCCTGAAGGTCCCAGCCCTGTGGCCTTCCCACCAGACACTGCTGGAACTGTCCTGTGAGCAACCCATCGCTCACAGGGTGGCTGACAGCTTCACAGCTCTGCAGTAACTCCCTGACCCACAGCTGCTGCCTACAAGTTGACAGCAAAGCCCGTCTGCTATTAAGGTTAAAAATGTTGCCCATAGGGAGAGCAAAGTCTGACATCGCCTGCAGCATACTTCTCGCCTGGAGTTATTGCCTGTGGATTAGCAAAGGTCAGGGTTTAGTGCTCCAGCCCTTCCCAGCCTCTTCCTTTACTGCAGGTTAGGGCTACACTTGAAAATTGTGTTGATTTAGCCTGAGCTGTAAGTGCATGGAAAAATCCCACCCAGTCTAGGGGAGCCATGGGAGCAGAATTCCTAGCGCAGATGTAATCATGCTGGCAAACGGAAAATACCCCACCCCTTGGCTGCTGCAGCGTGTTAGGGGAGTTAATAGGATCCCTATGGGCAAGAAAGCTCCTTATCAGCAAACGCTGTGTTCTCCTGGTCCTGGCACCCTCTCTCTAGCAAAGCTTGATCCCAGCACACCCTCCGCTCCTCCTTCTTCTGCCTTTCGTCTTTTCATCTCTTTTCTCTCTCCCGCCCATTTTCATTTTGCCCTGACACCTTTTTTTTTTTTTTTTCTTGCAGAATGTGGGAGGGATGAAAGCTGCAGATAATTAATAAACCCTGCACTTCTCAGCTCTGTCTTCCTGGGAGAACTCAGAGATTCCTGCTCCCTCCACTTCTGCCTCCCCCTGCAAATGCTCTCTCACTTCCAGTCATGTGCTGTCTGTTTCTGTTGCCTGATAAATTGCAGCTGGCAGTTCTTGCTCCAAAAGACTTCGCTTATTTTGTGTGTGTGCTCGTGGGTAAGGACTCCGTTTGAGCTAGAGACAGGGGATGGCTGAGCAGCTCCTCTGGAGATGGGTGTCATTACCACAGGCAACCCTCCCATCTGCAGAAGCATCTGCTTGATGTGGGTCTGTGAGGGCTTTGCTGAGATCTTGGGTAAAGCCACAGTGAGGTAGTAGAGACTTCCCATCTCCCTCAAGGCTGGCAGGAAGCGCTTCTCCTGCCTCTCTCTCTCTCTCTCTCTCTCCTGTTCTGCCCCTTCCAGACGGTTTCCAGCAGCTCTGCAGGTCATTCAGGCTTAGGGCAAGGGCAACAGCTCTCCTTATTTGCTAGCTCCTGTTCTTTCCTTTGTGCTACCTCCTGTGCTTTCCTGCTGTTGAGCCAGTTGGAAATAAGTACTTTGCGTTGAAAGACAGATTATCTGGAAAGGCAAAAGGCAAGACCTAAAGAAAGAGGAGGCTTGGGACAGTGCCTCACAGGGGGAACAAATCAGTGCTGCTGCAGAAACTACCTGAGCAAACAGCAGGAAACAACAGGGAGAGGCCAAGGAGAAGCTGCTGATAACCTCTAATCACCTCCCAAGAGCTGCATAGTAAATTCAGTGCTGGATCTGTTTGCGTTCAAGAGGGAGCAGCCAGGCGGGTGCTGAATTGCTCTCTCTCCCTCTCCCTCTCCCCCCCCCCCTCTGAAGCATGATTTCTCCTAAGCATCAATTTTGCAGAAGCCTGGTCACCAGAAACCCTGCCTGATTTGCAGAACCCTGGAGAATACGCTCATACAACTGTGCAGCTTCTCCTCCACAATTCCCTCCTGTGCAGCCAAATTGGTTCGGCCATAGTGCAGAGATTTGATGTTCTTAAGGAGAACATGGTAGAAAAGGAGCCTTTGGCATCCCCATGGGGTGGGGGATGCTGGGGAAGGCCCCGTCTTTGGTTCAGAAATGTCCTGGCCCCACTTGAGGCCCTGTGGCTTTTTCCATTTGTGGGTTTACTTTAATCTCTGTTACAGCGTTTTGTCTCCTCACCTCCTGCCTGGTGCCTTAGCCATAAGACAAAGAGGTGTTTACACTCCGAGCTGGCCCAGGCGTTGAGGCCAGGGACAAGCAGCACAGCAGAGGGCGGATAGAACTGAACATTTCAACATTTTTTTTCCATCTGTCCCCAAAACCAATATTGACCCAAGACCCCTGTGCGGCTGCTTTAGTCAAAGTTTTACCAGCCATTGCAGCCCTCGGGAGTGCAGGCCCCAGGAGCTCATGTCTGAGGGCAGGCAATGGTCTGAGAAATGGCTGCTTCCCAGAGGGGACTGTCCCATCGGGACGCTGTGTCCCCTGCCTGGGCAGAGTCCAGGCGCTTGGCCTCCCGGCATGGAGGAGCCATCATGGCCTGGCCAGCTCTGAGCGGGCCTACACCGGATGAGGGCCGGTGGCCTTTCTCCCCAGCTAGGCCCAATCCACCCTGATTGCTGGAGATCCCCCAGTTGAGGGACTGGAGCACCTCCATATTGGGTGGCAGATTTTCAGCTCCAAATTGCGTTCAATTAAGGAAGGCTGACAGGGCCAGATTTGGCCTGTGCGAGAAGGGAGCAGGGTCAGTGCTGAACAATATCCTGTTGACATTGCTTCTGAGGAGCAATTCACTGCACAAGAGGAGAAGGGGCCTTGCTGGGACTCTCCTCAGCACAAAAACCTTCAAAGACGGCTTTGGCCTCTCCTCCTGCTTCCCTCAGCTCCATTATCTGGCCAGGCCGTGTTGTTAAGGGGAGCCTGAGGGGGAAGAGCCGCCATTTTCCCTCCAGCTCCTCTGCTGGTGATAGCACATCCTCGTAGGGAGGGGGGCCGTGGGGGGCCTGGGGTTTGGATAACCTGCCTCATTAGTGGCTGTATGACATCATTATCTCACATTAGCGACACTCTTCTAGAGGTAATTGGGAAGCCTCTGGAATGGCCCCATGACCTTTAATTAATGCAGCGGGGCCTTTTCCTTGTTCAATTCCTCGCTCCGCCTCAAGCAGCTGCTTCTTGTTAAGATGCCAGAACAGGGGAGCCCTGAGTCCCATGCCGGGGTTTTCTAAGCCTCTATCCCCCAGGGGAGAAATAAAAAGGTGCACGAACAGTCAGCTGCTGCCTGACTTGTTTCAGCCTCTGTTTTCACCAGCTCCTCGCCTGCCCTCAGCTCCCGGCTGCTGCCTGGGCAATTACCTCTGATTGCCCCGTGCAGGGCTGATTGGATCTTGCCACCCACTGATGGGGGAGATGGGGCTGAGTGGCACTGACAGCAATGGGCCTGGTCTGTCCTTTCGCTTGCAAAGGAAAGAGGAAGAGCAGCTCTTTGCGTATCTCTGGGGAAAAGGCTTGGAGGTGGCTGGAGGCATCCAGAGGCCCCAGAGCTGCAGCGGTAGGGCTGCTGCTTTCAGGTCAGAGCTGTGGACAGGACTAGCTTCAGATGGGGGAGATACAAGGGTGAAATGCAATGTTTTTCTACGATCACCTTGGCTATCAAAGCAAAGAGGAGTCCTACGCAAAAGAGAAGGGACAGACCATGTTCCTCCCAAACCTTTCATCTCACTCCAGCTGTAATTCTGGTGCTTGCTCCTCTCTTTGCAGTTGTTGTTGTCTCTTCTGCTTGGCCTCAGCTGCTAAATCAATGGCCAGAGATTAGTCACTGGCAGCCCCAGGTAGCACAGAGATTTCCATTAGTGCTGTGCATCTGGGCTGTCGTTATTATTAGCACTGTTATTACAGCAGCGTCTGGAGGCTCTGGTCCAGAGTGGCACTTTGTTGTGCTTGGCACGGTGCAGAAGGGGAAAGGGTGCCAGTGCTGATGTGCTGAATGGGCCAAGGAGCTATTGCATCCTTGTTTTACAGCCAGGGTGCTGAAACACAAGTAGAGAGAGTGAGCCCCAAGCAAGGTCTCACAAAAAGGCTGGGGTGACCTAAAAAATACCCCAAACTTTCTCATCTACTTTCCAGTGCATGGGTCCTGGAACTGCCTTCTCTGTGCCCTTACCAGTAAAAAGTCTGACTGGAGCTGAAAAACATGGTCTTCCTTATCACCCCAGTCCAGGACATGCTACCTTTTCAAAGAAGCACAAGAAATCTTTCAGCGTGCAAAAATAATAGCTCAGAAACACCCAGTCCCCAGTCAGAACCCAAATAACTGGTATGCAAATACAAATGCAAGCTACACATCCACCCTGCTCACAGGGAATAAGGGGAAGAAATATCTTACTGTCAGTAAGATGGAGAGGAAAAAACGTGCACTTAAAACAGGATTCCCAGATGTGGTGTGAGGAGACAGGAAGATGGGAAGAAATTTCTGCTGTGGAAGGGTTTTGCAGAAGCGTTACTTCAAAGACTGTAACAACGACATTTCCTCAAAAGACAATAGCCTGACAGAGGGAGGTGGGTTTGTTTGGTTCTCCTCAGAGGCAGCCTGATCCAGAGCCAGCAAAATGCGTGCGGTTTGCGTGTGCTTTGGGGTGGTGGTCTGTGTGCTGGTGCAACTGGAGATGAGTGAGGGAGCTAAGGCAGAGAAGCCTGCTGTAGGGAATGCTCTGATGAAGGCAGCACACTCATCCAGCTCAAGCTACATGTGTGTGGCGGAGCTCCCAGACCTGAGTAAGAACATGTTAGGGTGTCCAGCACTGACCTGACTTGTGTTTGAACAGTTACAAGCAGGGAGCAAGTGAGAGTGAGAGCCATGGGAAGATGTGTCCTCTCCATAAGGTGGTACTGTGTCTGGATATGCTCACTTGGTGTGCACAGCACAGTTAAATGGTCCTGAATAACTCTCTGTCCCTAATCACTGCAGTTAGGGCAGAGAAATCATGCCCAGATGTTTCTGTTCCCTGGCCACAGGACTACAAAGGCATCTTACAGCTAAGATCAGGGCTTGTGAAGGCCCTGGAGCCAGGCAGGCTCTGGTTTCTCATCTTGCCACCAAAACTGGGACACCAGCGATCACTGGAACATCGTGTCCCAGCACTGCACTTCTGCATCTCCTGTCACCTCATTTGACTGTTTTCTCCACGTTCTGTACAGCTCTTCTCTCCTGCACAGCAGAATCAGCCCCCCTCGCAGGTAGGCAGGGGCTCCGGGTGTTGCTGGGGTGTAAATAAGGTCCTTTGTCCCCACTCAGGGTTTACACTTGCTGCTCTACCTGGCTGCTGGGAGCACACATGTTGCCTCAGGCACTCAAACAGAAAATCAAGAACTGTTGTGGTACTGACTCAGATCTAATCCTAATTTTGTCTCAGAAACCCCTGTAATAACCTTAAACCTGAGGAGATAAGGACAACTGGTTGTTATTCTCCTGGCTGTGGGGCTTTTGTATTTAGATGTGGAAACAAATGAATTCTCTGGAAGGAGCTGCTCAGGGGATCTGGGGCTTTTGATTCACAGGTGACCAAAGCCAGCGTATCTCAAAAGCAGGTGAATGATGGAGTCAGGTCTTTGGGAGCCTTCAATCTTCAGAGAGCTTTAGCTTTTTTGACAGTGGCATTTTGGACTCCTCAGTCTCTGGGGACCAGTCTGCACTGAGTGATGCTCGGCAATGCTGCTGGTTGGCCCAGCGCGCTCCACGACAGCCGGCACATCCCTGGCTCTGTGAGCTGTGTCCGCAGGTCTGGGGGTGCTTTGAAACTCTCCATAACAAACAAAGTATTTGGGGATTCCCATTTTACAGCCTCGGCCTTCAGAGGGTTAATTGTCATCGGCTCTCCAAGGCTGATTTAATTCAAGCCAGACTGGAGTGCTGCACAAGGCAGCCTCCCCCGGAGCTGGAGCCTTTGCTCCGGGACAATCCGGCCCTCTGGAGAGAGGGTGAGTGGAGCAGAGCAGCCGTGTGCACGGAGCTACCGGTGTCTGTTGTGCTTGCAACCTGACCTCTCCTTTGCGCTTTGAAGCTGCTGACAGTGGGTGGGCTGAGATCAGTGGAGTGGCCGATACGCTGGGAGTTAGAATAACACAACCGCGATGCCCTGCTCAGCTGGGAATAGGATCTGTTTGGAAGGGGGTGGGCAGTGCAGAGGTGAAGAACTCGGGACCTTGAGGACTGACAGAGTCCTGCAGATGTGGAACAGCTTGCCTTTGGGGCTGGGGTGGGAGGGGAGGCCCTTTCAACCCAAAACGTAATTAATCAGCAGCTTGGACAGAAAACGGAGCTGTGGCTGCAGGTCCAGCTACCGTTGCCCTTTCCAGGCCCACAGCCAGAACAGGGAGGGGAGAGCTTCACCAAGTTCTTCTGTGAGGGAGTCTCAGGGCCTTCTCTCTTTCCATGCCTCATCCCCAAACTTGCTCTTGTTCCAAGAGCCAGGGTCAGTGTGCTGACCAGCACTGCCTTCCCCTCCACCGTTCCAGCCCAAAGCAGACTCTGTCTCACATCACAAACTGGGTACAGGAGAAAAAGAACACCAAAGAGGTGGTCCAACACACCAGCATGCTCCCATGAGTTTTGCTTTATGCCTTTACCACATGGGTCTGAGAACCTCCACATCCTCTGCCGGGATTGCCCAAAATGCCCTTTTTTTTTTTTAGCTAAGCATGTATAAAATATCTGGTTAAACCTTTAGCAGCAAGCTGTAAGTAGCTGATAGAATGGCATCTGTCTTGCAGAGAACCTGATCCCAGAAACAAGAGATGCAACCTCCTTCATTCCCGTGCTGAGCTCCAGCAGCCCTCACTCCTTTCAGTGCTACCTCCCCAGAATTGGAGGAAGCAGATCTGGAGAAGGCTGGGGCAGCAGGAGCAGCGGGTGGAGAAGGTGTAAGGAGTGGCTCAGCAATGCCCTGGGCTGCCTGTAGCCCTCTGTTCTGCATAGGAAGAAGAGCCCTGAAGGAAAGGTCTGAGCCAGAACTTGGCTGTGGTGCCAGCCTCGTGGGATGAGGGAGGCAGCTGCTTTGGCACTAGGATGGAGATGCCCATGGTTGGAAGGCTTGGAGCGGCCCTGGCCCGGGGCCACGCTGTGACCCCAGGGTCAGGAGAATACTGGTATTGCTGCCTTGCATTGCAGCAGCACCTCTGAGCCCCACCCAAGGCCAGCAACGTGCAAAGGCAGGACAGGATTTATCCCAGAGTGCTTAGGATGGGTTGGTGACTGTGCAGACAGAGCTGCCTGCTGGCTCGGAGGTTTGAACACCCACACGTGGCAGCTGGTGACCTACCTGCGTGGATCACTGAACATCTAATGTTGCAGCACAAAGCAGGACAGGCATTGCTGTAGAGACTCCCAACGTGCACAAGTCAGGGTTAGCCAAGACCCTGCTCTTCCAGCCTTGTGGAACGTGGCCTTTTCCTTTCCCCTAGAGGCACCACACCAGCTGGACGGGCTGCTCGGGAGGTGTTAGCTTCCCTTACAGCCCTCCCCTACAGCCTCCAATCCTGGCTGCTCTGATACCATTACAGTCCTAAAGTTCTGGACATCTAAGACTCCTTTTTAGGATTAACATAGACCTGTGCATCAGAAGGAGGTTAAAAACCGAGGGAAACTGCTAACTTTCTGGCTGTAAGTGACATCTAGTGGAAATGGCAGGAAAAATGAGTTTCACAGGTAAAATACTCATCTTGTCGGATTCAGCAGTGAAACTCTTGACTCCTGTGAGCTGAAACTTCAGCCCAGCAGCCTCTTTTCAAGACTTGTAAAAAAAGTAGAATAGCTCTGTCTGCCTGGGTATGACTTGCAGAGAGCCTGGCGTGCGTGGTTGGTCTCAGCCCAGTGAGCAACGTGAAAAGCGAGACGGCTGTGACATGACAGCAGTCACCTGGCCCTACGGGGCTTGGTCCCAAGCCAGAAGCACTACAGCCACAACATACCATGCACCAGTCTGGTATCCCTGTGCTGTGCCTCAGATCAAAACAGGGCAGTGGGCTAATTCTGCACTTCTAAGCGTCATGCCAGTTCAGGTCTTGCCTGTCCTCCGTCAGCAAGCAACAGCTCCTGTGGCTCATACAGCTGTAGCTTGGCCCGGTGAGTTCTCTGGCTGTGCGCTGCACTGGGGCAGGGGATGGTGGCCCCACAGCCCCTTGGCTGTTCTGTCTGGCAGCACCTGGAGAAAAGCAAAGCTGGGGAGTTGCAGAACCTATCCCTCAGGGATGCTGAGTCCAGAGTGATGGGTATGGGTGAGGGATCTAGAACACAGGTTTTGTGAGGAGTGGCTGAGGGAACTGGGGTTGTTCAGCCTCCAGAAAAGGAAGCTCAGGGGAGACCTTCTAGCTCTCAACAGCTCCCTGAAAGGAACTTGGAGCCAGGTGGGAGCTGATCTGTTCTCCCGAGGAACAAGTGACAGGACAAGAGGAAATAAACTCAAGTTGGACCAGGGGAGGTTTAGGTTGGACCTGAGGAAAAATTTCTTCCCCACAGAGGTTGTCAAGGTCTGGCCCAGGCTGCCCTAGGCAGTGGTGGAGTCCCCGTGATCGCTGGAGGAGTTTCAAAGCTGTGCAGATGTGATGCTGAGGGACATGGTTTTGTGGTGCCCTGGCAGTGCTGAGTTAGCAGTTGGACTTGTTGATCTTCAAGGTCTCTTCCAACCAAAATGATTCTATGATATTGGTCCCATCTGTGTCCTGTGCCTCTGAGGCAGCTGTGTGCCCTCTTTGCCCTGCCTCCTCTTCCTTGGCATCAGAGGTGGCTGCCAACTGCCACCCCTGCCCTGGCAGGAAGGGTCCAGCCAGCAGAGTGGATGTGGCCTGAGGCTATTCTTGTGTACAACGAAGCCAAAACTTGCACAGAAACCTGAAACCCAGTGGGACTTGGATTAGCAACCCGAAACTCAGGCCAGGACACAAGGCTTTTGGAAGAGCTTGGCAGAGTTTCAGGCAAGTGCGGGCTGAGTTTCAAGTCAGCTAAGGCTGACCTTTGAGCGAGCCCGCTGCTAGCTGCTCGGGAAGCATGGGCCTGAATTTTAAGAGAGCCTGGGGAGTGAGTTTCAGGCAAAAAAACCCCAAAACCCAACCAAATAAACAAACCAAAACAGTTAAAGGGTTTAGGCAAAAACAACGCAGATCTCTTATGGTTTGGGGGTGATAATTCCCAGCCACCCACCTGCCCCCAAACCAGCAAAACCAGACTGGTGGTTACAACTTCAGTGCACTCTGAGTTTCAGTGGAGACTTAACCCCTTCCTCAGCATGGAATAACTGTTACTTCCAGGCTTTCTCTGAACTAGATCTAAATTCCCTGTTTTCAATCTCCCCATCATAAGGGTCTTGTGGTTGTTAGAGGTGCAAGGTTTAAGCTTTACCTGAGCAGATCAACATTCCCTACTGGACACGAAGGGCTGAGCTATCTGTATGGCAGCTGGACCTCACAGGAATTTATGAAAGGGAAGAAATTAATTAGATTGGGGGAAGATCACAAGATGGAAAGGCTGGTGCTGTGAGAGCAGAAGACCAGAGTCCAGAGATCAGCCAGACAAGGCCATGCAGTATCAGTGACTGAGGCTGAAGGATGATGATCAAGCCAAAGCAGAAGGTGGCATGAGAAAATGCTCACAAATAGACCTGTCTCTCCCAGGCAGTGGGAAGCAGCAAGAGCCAATGTAGACTTGACCCTGAAGCTGTGGACATATTTTTCTTCCAATTATGGTTTTTCTTTTTTTTTTTTTTTTCATTGCTTTTACTGCGAACTCATCACTCTCTTTCTCCCCTAACACACAGCATGTGATGTCAGGACAGGGAGGAGGTGTTTGTAATCAGACCCACATTTCTCTGCCTTGTCTGTGTTGTCTCAGCAATGAATTCAGCCAAAACCCCCACACTCGTGATGTTTTCAGTGGTGATTTAAAAATCTCTATAAAGGTAGAATTTTCCCAAATGGAGTTTCTTGGATAGGAAATTGCTTATCTTAAAATATTATTCTATATAGCTCTGATCTCTCCTTTCCCCCTTTCCAATCTGCTGCAGTCCCTTTGCACTGGGAGTAACAAAGCCACAGAAGGGGCCTTTATGCCAAAGGCAGTGCCCCTCCGTGGCACTGCTGGTTTTCTTGCCTAGCTCCCTTTTCCTTGCCCTTGATTCTGGCTCTTTCTCCCACACTGTATCCTGTGCCATCAGCCGGAGAGGGACCTCATCTGCTGCTTATTTCAGGCCCTTCTCTAATTACACATTGACATTAGTTATTTATATAACGTCCTTAATGCCAAAGCGTCAATACTGGAGGTGCTGGGGGGTGCTGGGGAGGCCTGTGCCCGCCTGCCCATGGCTCAGCAGGTGGCATCCACTGGTCACGTTGGCGCGGAGGTGCTGGAGCAGCCCTGTGGCATCCCAGCATCTGGCATCAGCCCCTCTGGAAAGCAGAAGCCAGGTATCCCAGAGAGGCAGAGGGTCACGCACCGCATGCCAGAAGGTAATCGGAGACGGGCTGCCCGGGCTGCCCGGGCTGCAACTGCTCCAT
>WUAM01000359.1:47657623-47671818 GCA_024336885.1 Actenoides hombroni | reverse complement strand
TCGGCCAGTCGCTTCCCCTGTAACTCCCTCATGCCAGGCTCACCCTGAGTCTCCAACCCACGGCTCCCTCTGCCACCCACACCAGATGCTCCTGGGTGGCGTGGGATGGCTGCCATGCACCGTGCAAGGTTTGTCGCAAGACTGTGAAGCTGGCTGTGATCTTTTGATGTAAATCTGCTGTAGGCCTCAATACGTTCCCCAGGGGGCTGTCAATAGGTGAATGATGCCCCTGAGGCATGTTTCTGTCACCCTAGAAAGGGGTAACCTGCAGACTGAGGCAAAGAGGTGGGCATGTTGAAAGAAGAAGTCATTGCCATCCAGAAGTCACGCTCCACCTTGTGCTGAAGGCTGTGAGTTCTGTGGCCCGGGCCCCTTCTCTGCAGGCCATGCCGTGGAACAGCTTCAGGCAGAGGGCAGAAGGGAGCAGTGAGCATCAGGAGTGGTCCCAGAGACCCCAGAGGCTGTGGGACAGCAACGCATTGGCTGGCACCCTCACATCTTCCCCACCAGCTTCTATATATGGGCCTGCCCTCTCTGAACCCATCACACTCGGATCTCAAGTGACACCCTGGGGAGGGAGGCGGGGGTGTCTATTTTTAACCTCTGAATGGATCTGTGCTGGAGCCGAGCTCTCTGCCCCCGTCAAGGGTACAGCATCATGTTGTGCTGGGAGGATTTTCTTGCGTGGCTCTTTGAATGGCTCCATCACCACTTTAGGTTGTGGCACAGGTAGGATGCAGCTTGGTGGTCTCTGCTTCTTCTCCCCCCTGCTGGTTTTGAGCTCCGTTGCATCTCCCTCCCCAGAGCCATGGGTAGGGAGTGGGCTGCCGTGACTTGCTGAAAGGTCCCTCTTCAGACTGTGCTTCTCGCTGCCTTCATGCATGATGCCCTGGCAGCAGGAAAGCTCGAGAGCATAAATTTGTTACTTTTTAAAACGGGCTGTCGGCAAAAGGAGTAGGAAAGAGGTTATGTGAGGTGCGATGCTGCTGCGGAGACAATCCCAACCCCTCTGTGTTGCTGCTCTCGGGGAGCAGAGGCAGAAGGGACCTGAGGGGGGTAGTGTTGGTCCCTCTCACTGCTGGCTGGGTTGCAGTCCAGCGCAGCGTAACTCTCCTGCCAGGAGCTGCTCTTGCCTCCCACTGATTTCATCTGGAAACCAGTGAGGAGGAGTCAGTGTGGGTGGCAGGGAAGCCGGGCAGAAACCTAGGGGGAAAGGGTTAGGGGCACACACTTGGGCTACGTCTGCTGATGCCAGTGCCCCCTCCTTACGATCTGACCTCTCCATCCCCTTCCCCTTGCTTTGCTGCTGCAGGCATGGATGACTTTGAGTACAGCATCCAACTGAACGACAGGGACTGGGCTGAGTTCTTCTTGGCATCGGAGGAATGCAACCTAGTGCCGGCCGCCCTGGCCACGGCCGAGGAGCAGTGTCTCAGTGACATTGAACAAGGGGACGGCGTGCCGGGGAGGGACTGCCGCGCCAGCACAAACGGGCAGATCGCAGCCGGGGTGGGCAGCAGGCCAGGGGCTGGCACGGGAAGCTCTGCCCCACGTGGGGTGCCCAGAGACACCTCCCTGCGCTGGCCGGCCGGCGGGCACCTCTCCCTGCCGGAGCTTCTCTCGGGCAGCGAGGACGAAGCGGACCTGGGCTCGGTCAGCAGGTTTCTGTGCGACAGCGACAAGCCCGAGTGCCCTTTGCCCGCTGCGATGCCCAGCGTGCAGGGGAGGCAGCCCCCCTGCCCCCCCGCAGCCGCTCTTGCCAGCCCGGCTGGCGGCACAGCCGAGAGCAGCCCTGGGCAGGACACAGCATGTGAAGCAGCAGCACCGCAGCCGGCGTCGGAGAAAGGAGCAGCCAGCGGCAGACAGGCCATGGAGCATCCCAGCCACCCGCCTGGGACAAGCACCCCTGAACAGCCCCGGGGCAGCCCGGTGGTGGCACAGCCCGGGGCTGCCGCGCAGGGCAGCTCGCCGGCACTGACTGCCTCTCCAAAGGGCTCGGCAAGGAAAAATCCTTCCCGCTCGGAGCCTGGGCTGCAGGGACCCCCACATGACCACCCCCTGAGCCCAGGTGTGGAGACTGCGCCCAAAGCACACAGCTCTCCGGCGCAGGAGGAGGCGAGCAGGGAGAGAGCGGGAACTGGGGAGAGAGTGGGCACGGAGCCGAGCTCCCCGGCTGGTTCCCCAGATGTGGTGAGGCCCAAAGTGCCAGGACAGACGAGAAAGAGCCGCAAGCAACGTGGAGCCAGTGCCGCCGAGGCAGCCCAAGGGGACAGGGAGCCTGCAGGGGCTGTGGCACAGGGGACTGGTGTGACCGTGAAGACACCTTTAAGCTCGCCACTGTCCTCACGGAAGAGCAAAGGGAAGGAGAAGGCAGCCAAGCCAGCTCTGGTGAAGCTGGGGAGCGAGGAGGCTGGGGAGAGCAAACAGCCAGTGCCCGGTCCTGGCACGGATCAGAATGATCCAGCCGTGAGCACTCCCCCAAAACAGAAGGTGAAGGAGCCAGGAGCACAGCCTGTGGGGAAGGCGAAGGCCACCAAACATTCAAAGCCAGAGCAGGCTGGTGGCTTGGGCATACATGACAACGTGCCAGTGATTCCTGCCAGCCCAGCCACAGCTCCTTTGGGAGAGTCACACCAGGAGGCACCACAGAAGCCTCTCCATCCCAAGAGCATGGTGGCTTCTGGAGAGGATGCTGCTGAGGTTGCCTGTGGGGAGCCTGCAGCTGAGATCCCCAGGGAGCTGGACCCTCCTTGCTTTGCAGCTGAGTCCTCTGCAAGGGCAGACACCCTGGATGTGACTTGGCCTGAGATGTACGACTATTTTTTCTGTGACTCCCAAGGGGAAGAAGAAGGAACGGAGAACTCAATGGAAGGGGAGGAAACACCCTTGGAAAGGGAAATATCCTTGCCTGAACTGTATGAATATTTTTTCAATGAACCAGAAGGAAACAGGAAAAAAGTCAAGGGCAAAGACAGGAAGAGAAAAAAGTTCAGCAGCTTGGACCACACTCAGCTGCAAAATGAGGATCCTGACACATCTCTAGTCAAAGACTCCCTGGTTATCTCTGTCCCTGAGGTGTATGAACACTTCTTTCGAGACAGGCCTGGGACCAGGGCAGGCTGGAGAGGGATTTTCTCAATCGCTCCAGCCTCTGAGGTGAAGAAAGCTGTGGGGGCTTTGAAGTCCCTCCTGCAAAGGCATCTCGTCAGAAGCCAAGTCCCAGCCCCCCAGGCTCTCGTGAGGAGAGGATCTGGAGACAACCTCTCCCTTGTCCCGCTGCCTCTGCTGGGACGAGTCCAGACACAGACAGAAGGTTTGGACACAGCCCTTGCACTGAGAGGTAAAGCCCTGTTAGCCCCTGAGTCACTGCTGTGCATAGAGTTGTGTCTTTGCATGGTCTCCCCTGGTCCCACTGCCCCTTGGGCAGCCTGGCAGCCAGCTCTGGCCCTGCTGTGGCCATCTCCATGCCAGCTGTGGCAGCATGAAGGCCACCTACAGATGGGAGCATCTTAGTGGGCTCTGCAAAGAGTAACTGGTCTGAAATCACCCTCCTGGCACGTTAACCTTGCTACATGGCAGTCCTGGGCTTTAGCAGGGGATGGATGGCTAAAGCCACCACGATGGCATGCTGTTGGCTCCCTCTTGAGATGTTGACACCGTCCCTATGCCAAGCAAGAGCTGCTGGCCAGGCCCCACGGGCTGGCTCCCAGTGCTGCAGGAGACAAGGAATCTGGGTATATTCTGTGCATAACGTGCTTTGCTCCCTGCCAGCTCCAGTCCTGGGGCAGAGGTGGTCAGAGCAGCAAACGTGCGGCAGGCTGAAGTCCCTGTCCTAGCTGATTCAGTTGTCCCTTGGATGGATATAACTTGCTGTGGATCTAACCTATTCTTTTGCACTCTGGCCAAGGAAAACCCAGCAAAGCAGATAGCAGCATTCAACACAGCAGGGTCTGGTAGAGATAGGAATCCCCCACCCCAGCTGCCACCCAATTGTCTGCAGAATCACATACCTGTGTTTCTGGTTGAGGGAACAGGAGACTGAGCAGCCAAAGAACTCCTGCCTCTGAGATAAGGCAATGGCCACTGAGCTGCTGTCCTGTTAAGGCTGGGCTGGTAATTGATCTAATATGGGTGGGGGAAAAGGTGTGCACAGAGGGGAACACGCCCAAGGCTACCAGCTGAAAGAGGTGAGGGGGACTTAAAAACACAGGCTAATTTGAAACACCCCCTCCAGAGACCTCAGAGATCAGCTGAACATTGAGAGAGAGAATTACTGGAGAGAAACAGGAAGAAAGGGAGAGCAAGTCTGGCCCACTGGGACAGGCAGCGTATTTATCTTAAAGCTTATATGATGCTTACAGCCACAGTGCCTCATAGTTAATATTAAAACCAAACAATGAATGAATCATCCCAAAGGGTGCCTCAAAATAGAACTTCCAGTCTGTTTGCACAGAGAAAAACCCCTTTGCCATGGTCTTAGCTAATTAATAAGCCAGCTTTAATTAAAAGCCTGATCAAATAAACATCAGAGCAAAAATAACCTACTCCTGCAACACGTCTTCACGTTGTGCCAGATGGGAACTCCAGCAGAGAAGATGCAGAGCACTCAGGGTCGTCTCCCTCCCTGGACCTAGCAAGTGGCAGGAGTGAGGTGGGATCTGTAGAGAGATGCTGAGCAATGGTGGTTTTCCAGGGCACTTGTGTTGTCCTGGAGCTGCGTGCGTCTTGGGGCATCGTCTTGCAGGAAGGACCTTGCCCAAAGGTACCTTCCTGCAGCCCCAGTGCATCATCAGCCACCCCAGGAATTGCTAAATCCTCCCCAGACCCACTTCCAGCCACCACACAGGGCTGTGCTGGGACGTTATACAGGGAGGTGGTGAGACAGAGGACCTGGAGGTGTCATGTCCACTGCTTGTGCCTCCCAGGCCCTTGGGCAACACTAAGAAATATTTGTCTCAGGCTCTTAACAAAGTGTAAACATGAGGAGGGTAAAAAATGTGCCCCTCTCCTTAGGAAACGTATCTGAGTCCTAAATAAACACGTATGATGACCAATGATGAAAAAAAATCTTCTGGGAAGGAAAAATGTGTGACAAAGATGTATTTTTCTTGGATTGCAAGGGACTCATCACCCCAGAGGGAATGGGGTCTGAGGAGGTGCTGTAAAACCCCAAGCCTTGTGCTCTTCTTCTTGCAGGGGGGCCCGAGAGTCCATTGGCACTGACCCACAAAGACATGTGTCTTGTCTTCTGTGCCTTTGCCTCCTGGGCAGTGAAGACCTCTGACCTGCAGGCTCCAGATGCCTGGAAGACCAGTACGTACAATGCCCAGCCTGGCGGGAGAGGGGTGGGAAAGAACTCATGGAAGATGTGGTGGGGAGAAAGGCAGGGATGCTCTCACACCTAATGGTGCCTGTGGGAAAATACAGTCATTTTCCTGCTTTTCCAAAGTGTCCTGTTACCTTCTAATACCTTCTCTCTCCTGTTGAAATGACAGTCCTGATTCCTACTCACATTGTCCTTTCCCCACGCAAAGTCATTGAGGACATGAACAGAGCTGTAGGTCAAGTCTGTTCTCCTGGAATTAGCCCCGCTCTACCCAGTCTCTGACAGGGACCAGTTCCAGTGTGTCAGGACAAAAGAGGCTTCATTAGGATCCCTGCTGGCTAGAAGCTGATTCAGGACCTCAAGTATGCAGGTTTCTACTCACAGAATCACAGAATGCTTTGGATTGGGAGGGACCTTTAAAGGTCATCTAGTCCAGCCCCCCATACTCCTTCAGCTCAGCTGGAACAAACACATGTATTTTTCTAATGTGCTGGAAAGGTATAATCTTGTTTCTAAATGCAGCTTAGCTGAAGTATTATCCTGCTGTGCTGAGTCCTGCAAGTAAACAGAACTCTGTCAGTTCCTCTCCTTTCCAACCACAGCATTTGACTAACTGGTGGGGAGAGAGCAAGCTGGGACAACACGAATTAGCTGAGCTCTGACCCGAGGGGTGCAGGTCACTGGATGACCAGGATGCAGGACAGTGAGTGCAGCAGCCCTGCCCTGGCTGGTCCAGCCTGTGGGCACCAAAGACCCCCTGCCATGGGGCAAGGCGGGGGAGCCAGGGCTTCCTGCTGCTTGTCCCAGGAAGGAATGTTCCCCGCTAAGGTCACACAGGAAGCTGACACCCGGCACTGAGAATAGCTCATTAGCTAAAGTTGCTCAGTGCAATCATCACAAGGAGCTTTTGGCCTGCTTCTCTTTGCCTTCTTAGTATTAGATGGTAGACGTGGCCTCGGGGAGGGTGAGAAACTCAGGATATGGGCCTCGTGCCCTCAGGATTGCATAACCCAGCGTGCAGTGAGCACCCCGGTGAGGAGGGGAGGCGAGAGGCAGTTTGACATCCTGGACTAGCAATTCTCTTCTGGCATTTTAGGTTCTAACAAGTTGAATTTCCCTGTCTATGTCCCAGGCTCCAATAAGTAATTTATGTTCAGGTCAGGACTGAATGCACTGGGAACAAGCACAGGATGGTGGGAATGAGCAAAGGCAGGAAGGGCCTGAGAAAGGGAGGGGAGCAACCCCCCTAGGTCCCATGGACCAGAGTGAGCCAACTAGTTTGTGATCTTCAAGTGTGGAAAAAGACCTTCAGGTTTGGAAGAAGCACCCAGTCTGACTCTGGAAATGTGTTGGGCTCTTTTCCAGTGTTCCTGGCAAGCTTTGGCACACTTTCTGCCATCCGCTACTTCCGACGGCAGGTCAGAGAAGGACAGCCCCGGACCTAACCTCAGCACACACCACAGATGCTTCCCAAGGACAGGCAAGGACACTGGAGACAGAGGCTGGGGACTTTGTTCTTGGGCTGTGTGAGAAGCCTGGATCCCAGCACCAAGACTTCTCTGGATGCATCCCTAAATGGGACAGGATGCCACAGGAAGCAGGATCCTTCTGGTGACAGTCATTTACAATATGGTAGACAGTTTGTACCTGTACTGGACAGAAGAGGAGCCCAGCATGGGCTGGCTCTGTTCTTTGCACACTTCTTGCATACTTCCTAGGAGTAGTCACAGTGTCAGTTCCAGGGCGCTGCTTGTCCGTCCTCCCTGCTGAAATCACCTGGTGGCACTGAGGTGGTGAAGGGAGGAGAGAGCAAAAGAAACCAGGAAAGTGCTTCGTTCCTATGAAAGAGCTGGGTTATCTTTGAAGAAAGAGAGGAGAGAGCTTTGAGGAAGAGCTGGCTCTGTCCAAACATGGTGCTTTGCTAAGCATGTGCTGACTGTGTCTGGCTAGCTGGGCTGCAGCTAGAGGGGGATGGAGGGGCCACTTGCTTGGCAAGGCCCAGGTCTCCCATGACCAGTTTGGCTCACTGCAGGAGGACTCATCCTCTTGGATTTCACTCCAAGAAGTCACAGCTCGGCCTAAGGGTTCAGGAGGCTGAGATAGGGTTTCTCTTGCATGGGGCTGCCCAGATCCACGGGTGTGGTGTCTGGGCCATGTCTGTCCCCGTGGGTGAGGAGCACCCACTGCAAGGACACATCTCGCTGTCATAGGCAGGGGACAGGCAGGTGCCACGCAGCCAGAGCCAGGGGAAAAAGCCCTGCAAGAGGCTGTACAGGAGGGAACGGGGCTGAGCTCAGGGAAGCTTCAGGAAAAAGCCCTGACAAGAACAGGAACATGTTGAAGAGGAGGAAAAAGTACGTGTACATGTTTGGCTCTGTTGATCACCAGATGAAGGGTCTAGATATATGACATAGTCCCTCCTCTGCCTCCCATCCTAGAGACATAGAGTTGGCTGGAAGGAGATGTCAAGTGAGGAGGTGCTGTGGCTGTGTAACTTTGTGGGGCTGGAGAGAGCTAAAGGGGACACGGAATGGAAGGCAGGGTAAAAAATGAAAAGGAAGTGGTTCAGGTTCTTCCCTGTCTCTAGTGCCTTCCTGATCACTCGAGGGAATTACTCATGAGGGGTTTTCTTCACTCCCAAGTGTAATAACAGCACAAATGTGAGATCTGTTAAGCACTTAGGGAACAGGTCCACAAAGAAACTGGGAGAAATCTGCCTAGAATACTTGTGTGGATCTGCCCATGAGCTTTACAGGAACAGTCTGTGGCAATGTTTGTCATATGAAAGAAGTGAGAAGAGGTTTAGCTCTTTCTTTGTAATGCAGAGTGTCATGCAGTTGTAACGTGTGTGGGGTTGTACTTAAAACCCTGTGTTATTGCTGAGAAGAGAGCACACTGTACAATTGTTCAGTGAGATACGTAGCAGTAAATGGCAAGAAGAGAGATGTACAGGATCTATATGGACTATAGTAGCTGTATATCCAGTAAGAGGAGCTTTGTGGAGGAGGAGAACAGATAAAATATGCTGGAAGCTTCTAATAAAGATCTCTGCCATTAATACTTCTGTGTATGTTCCCGTGTCTGCCCTGAACTCAGTTTGAAAGACTGAGAAGTCAATCCATTCTGTGGCTGCTGATACAAAACTGAAGGAGTTGATCTGCTGCTTGAGGAGCCCTGGGGGGCAGAGTCTGCAGGGAGGAGGGCTGCTTCTCCTCTGCTTTGGCTCCATCCCCCTGTCTACCTCTCTGAGACACATCTTAGCTGTCACATGTCACTAACAGCCTGATCCAGAAAGCACTGCTCTCTCTTCTGTCTCAAAACTGCTCCGGACTTGAGCACAGTCCCACTCTTGCCAGCCCTCCAAGTCAGCTCCTCCCATACTCCCCAGACAGCTCACTGAGCACAAGCCAATGTACAGCAGCAGCTCCTGGATTCAGTTCATCGCCCCTCATCACCTTTGCCCTCCCCAGTCCCCCTCAATGCGACCAAGCTCTCCAGTCTGAGCTCCATCCAGGAATGCCTGGCACGGCCTGGGAAGATTTGCCCAGCAGATCTCAGTCCCTCCGCTGAGCCGGAGCACGGCAGGCACAGGGGAGGCTGGAGGGTTCGCATATGCTCGGGTTTACTGCTTATCCAGCCCTAATCCATTGAGCGCTCTCCGTGTTCTCAGTGGCAGGTGGAAACACAGAGGCCTTGGCGTGGAGCGTGGGTCATGGGGGAAAAGCTGGAGGAATCAGGCAATTCCATTATGTCCGGCTTTCCTGGGAGACTGTCTGCTGAGCAAAGCAGAAAAAGGTCAGAGGAGGGCAGCAGACAGGCTTGCTGAAAGGAAGGTGTCTCTGGGACTGCCAGCTCCTGTCTCACAGAATCACAGAGCGGTAGGGGTTGGAAGGGCCCTCTGGAGATCATCTTGCCAGATGTGGTGCAGAAAGGAATCAGACCTAGATGCCGCAAGAAGCAGGAATGATAGGTAATGCTCTGCACGCCCAGCACCCTGGTCTATAGGTGAGCCACATGCAGCCAAAACACTGCACTCGAGGTGGGACAAGTAGCCTCCTGGCTGTCCCTGGCCCACCCGAGCTGGGAAAGGCACAGTGGCACTGAGTGCCTGTTTCCCTATCCCAAGGCATGCAGGGGATATCTCACTCTCTCAATGCCACCATCCTAGTGTTCAAAAACTTCTGCTAAGTTTCCTTCCAGAGGAGTTCAGTACTCCTGTTATGCTGTGGGTTGCATGAGGTGCCTGTCAACTCCACCAGTGCGTGCCCTTTGCCCATCTGTGATCACTGGTGTCTGATCCTCTAGAGCTCGGGCTTGGAGGTGTAAATGTGACTCTGCACCCCCCCCCCCAGCTAAAAGGTACTGAAGGTGCTGGGTGATCCATCAGGTTATAGCTGCATTTCACACTCCTTTTAATCTCCACTGGAAGAAATGGATGAGATAAGTATTTCAGAAGGTAGATGCTTTCAACCCACTTCAGAAGCAAAAGGAAATACTGAAAAATCTTATTGCTATCAGGAGATCAGCTCTGGGAGTGTTCGCTGTGCTCAGTCAAGCAGCAGTGTCTCTAGTGTCCTTCAAGGAAACCAGCCTGGACTTGCCTCCAATTTTAATGCTTGGTTTATTCTCCGACCTTTCACTCTCTCTCCTCTCCCTCCATGGTGAGGTCATCTTGCCTGTATCTCACCCCCGAGGGAGGAGCCAGGAGCTCATCATCTTTTGCAATGGCAGCAGCCACCACAATAGAAACGACCTTTTCAGTGCATCCTCGCTGCCGTGAGCCCGCTTCACCCTTCGCCAAAGAGAGCGTCAGCGCTGGAGGTGGGAGCTGTGACATCCCACCCCACTTCTTTGCCTTGCACGTAGCTCCCACATCTGACACCTCATCTTGCCAAGCAGATGAAAAAGTCAGGCAGGTGCATGCTCAAGAACTGCCTCCGTATTTCACCGCCATGTACCACCCGGGTGCCGGAGCCCCGGCTGCGACTCTCCCCTCTCTCCTGCAGCCATCAGCCTTGTCACAGCAGCTCTTTTGCTCTGATTTCTGTTTCATCTCTCTGTAAAAAAACCAGAGCACAGCTTCCCGTGGACATTTCTGCTGGGCCGTTTCTGAGTCATGCCTTTCTTCTCCCCGCACTTCAGAGAGATTTCCAAGGGCTGGTGGTGCTGAGCCAGAGCTGGGACTGCCAGCACAGGGAGGCAGCGGGCAGAGCAGGGGGTAGCAGTGACCTTCCTCTTATCTGAGGCTGACAGAAATGCCAGTTGCTTCACTCGGTCGTGAGAGCATGACATATTTGGGTGGATTCCCCCACCCACAGGGCACTGAGGGAGTTGCTCATCGCATACTAGACCGAATCCTGCACAACCTCAACTCCTCAGGGCCCTGCAAGGTTGGTGCTGGGTTTCCCAAGTGGGTTTGCCCAGCAACTCCTTCCCCAACCTCAGCCGTGGTTTCAGGCAGCTGCTCACAGGCAGCCAACAGGAAGGGACACGTTCATACAAAGTGCTCACCAAGGAATTCCCAAACCTCAAGTGTCTTTGTGAATACGATGAAAAAAGATCAGGAGGTCCCCACAGAGCGAAGGAGCGGGCGCTGGGCACCTATCCTGTTACAGAGCTTTTTCTCCAAACTCCTGAAGCCAAAGGAGCAGGTCATGGGCTCCACTTTCTCTTTTTTTTTTTTTAAAAAAAACAACCCACTTATCTGCTGTTCACTCTTTGAGCAAAAGAAGTTTGAAACTGTGGCTTGGAAATCAGAAATACAGCAGCCCATGGTGTTCCAGTAACCGCTCTGGTTTTCCAGCTATGGTTTCAAAAGCAGAGGACACCTGATTCAGGACTTTTAGCACTTGGAGGGAGTGGAGGGGTGGAGAGATCATTTGTCAGAGAGTGAATTGTTGGCAGCTGGTGTCATCTCATGCCTTTCATCTGCCTCTGTGAATAAAGACGCAGCTATCCTGTGACCATGCTGAGCTGTGGGATGTGCACGGGCTTGCTGGCAGCTCCAGAGCACTGGGCCAGCAGTTTGTGGGTGACCCGGTTCAGACCGTATTTCTGCTGCAGCCAGGCTGTGAAGGTTGAATACATTTTGCAGGAAATGAGAGGTATTTTGTGTGTTTACAGGTATTACAGTTCCCATTTTAATGCAGCCTGCACTGAGATGTCCAGTGCCACTTTAAGCAAGCCCTCTATTTTTAAATCCTGACTCTGTTGAGAAATGTGCTGGAAGAAAAGCACAAGAGGGGTGTTTTCATGGTCACAAGGCAGGGGTCCATGAACAGAGCTCAGGAACACAGCCCTGGTCCCAACCACCTCGATAGGAAACCATCAGGGAGAATCAATAGTCAGCAACAGGGAAACCAGGTTGTGCTGAGGGGCTTGGGTGCGGGTCTGAAGATAAGCAATCTGATGTGCATGGGGGTTGATTTGGAAACATTTTAGGGCTTGTACACACACATAAATTGCTCTGTATTAATTATACCAGCCTAGCAAAGCTGTACAACCTTATAAACTAGGGAAGAGGGAGAGCAGGAAGAAGTGCTTCTTCTAGGGGTCTAAGCCCAGCTGGGAAGGGATATAAGTAAAACTCCTTTAGCTGTTTGTACACCAGGGATTGTGTAACCATTTCAGGGGCTTTTTGTTATCACAACCCTTAATTCCTACTGGGTAGCAGTGAAGAAATGGACAGCAGCATTTAAGGATGGGATGCCCAGGTCCTGTTTACACCCACAGCCCTGCTCTCCATTGGTGCAAGCCCCTGATGGTGCCCATTTGCTAAGGGCACACTCACATTTCATCCCGAAACGCTATGTTCCGCACTGGGCAGCAGCTGGAAGTAGCTACACTCTGCCCCAGAAGCACTGCAGGAGCAAGGCGATAACTCGGGCACGGACTCACGAACACAGAGCTGGAGTTCAGGACCTGAAACCAGAGCCGAACAGACCGCGGCAGCTGCGCACAAAGGCGTGCTGCAAGTGTGAGAAACGAGCAGCCTGCACTTTGAAAGGGCAGCGTTTGAAAGGGTGACAAATTTAGCCCAGATGTAGCCGGGGAGGAAAACTGTCACTCTGGGAGCAGGACCAAAATTGCTTTAGAAGCTGTCTTTGTCTCTCCAGTCTTTGGAAACCAGGATCTTGCTGCCAGTGGCCCTACGCACGCCCGTGTCGCCGATCAATGTGATCACACACCGCAGCTTGCAAGAGCTGCTCGCTGCAGGACAGATACCCCGGGGTTTCTGCAGCCAAGACATCTACCTCTTGCCTGGTTACTCTGTTTCTTGAGCATGTCTGGCTTCAAGCATCTTTCCAAGAGTCAGTGCCTTCCCACAGCCACCGCTATGGGTTTCTGCCTTGCACAGAGCAGTGGGCTTGGGAGGGCAAACCTCTGCCTGCCCTGATGCTCCAAACCCTAAGAGATAACTGAACTTTAAACTGAGGTCCATATCCTGCTCCTCACTGGTCTTCTCTGCAGAATACCTCTGTAGAGGCAGCTAGAGTACCTGGTTTTCTACCCAGAGCAGATGCAGGGACAGAAGTGGCCTACAGGCATCTAGATGCAGTCCTTGGGACAATACTTCCTTGCCCCTGCCATGGCCACCTCCCCTTCCCAAGTGGCTCTGTTAGAAAGCAGCTGCCAGGAAGTGTGGTCAGACTGACTCACATTTCCAATGCCATTTGGAGTCACCCACTGATTTTTACCTTTCCAAGACCCCCCAGCACCCAGGGCTGAAGCAAAGTCCAATGAGCTTTGGGATTAAACCTCCGGCCAACTCTTGTTGCCTGACAAATGCAGGGGAGACTTTGCTCTAGGATTAGGTTTGCGAGTGCCTGACCTGAGCTAGAGACTGTCAGCACTCTGGAAATCCTCCTGGACCCAGGGCCCCAGAGTCCTCAAGGGCTTTGGCAAGGACAGCAACGACGGACCAAAATTCCCCTCCATTAAACCAGCTGATGGCAAAGAAAGAGAAAAAGCATTCCAGAAGAACATGTATTGCAATTGTCCAGTCTCACAGAAATACACCAGGGAACTTTTACACTAATTGGGAGGGGCTCTTCCCTTTTGATACATTGCAGATATCACTGCTGAAACCCAATTAAAAAGATCGTGGTGACCATCTTCAAAGTCAGCGTGTTCACAGGAGCTCTTGAGCTGCCTCCCAGCATGCTACGTGCCTCTGATGTTCCCTAGTGTAATTTTGTTCTGAATAAATAGATCTTTAGGGGCTGTTGGTTACAAATCCTCCCAAAATGAAAGTAAACCTGAAACAAAACAACAACAGCTAGAAAACCCAAACCAACACACACATGAATGTGCAGACAGCTGCCCATTCTACAGCACTGAACATCATCCACAGCTAGAAAATTAAATAGATCTTCAACTCAGCCACATTTACACATTAAATACATAGAATCCACTCAAACCTGGCATGTAAACTTTGTTTGATACCTTCCGAAAAAAAAAAAGAAAAAAAGTACAATGTAATACATAGGTATTCAAGTACAAAGAGCTCCTGGATTGTTTTGTTTGCACCGGTGAAAGAAAGAAAATAGAGGTTTTGTTAATATGTTTGGTTTGCAGCCTCTTCAGGGAACAAGGGTTAAGAATTTGGAGCCTCAAGGAAAAACATTTGGATTTGCTGCTGACCTTATATATGCTAAAGGATCTGGCCTAAGAGGCTGGAAAAATGATAGCACTGAGACTCTGTCCCCTGTTGTTTGTGTCCTGGTCCTGCTGCTGCTTTGGAGGGGGGAAGAGAGAGATTGCAGCCCACACGGGCATTGTTCAGTAGTGAATTTCTTTCCTTCCTTCCTTCCTTCCTTCCTTCCTTCCTTCCTTCCTTCCTTCCTTCCTTCCTTCCTTCCTTCCTTCC
>WUAM01000359.1:47634361-47651112 GCA_024336885.1 Actenoides hombroni | reverse complement strand
TGAGGGGGAACCTGTGCGGCCGCGCTGTGCCAGGGACACCCCCGGTGCCAGTGCTGCTGCTGGCTCCCAGCCTCTCCCTGCCAGCAAAGCCCGGGCACAGACCACCCAAGATTTCCACGCAGTTCAGCTCACGGAGCTCGGGTGCCGACACGAGCGAGCACGGCCAGGACGATGGCCACGGCAGCTCAGCGAAACCCACCCGCCCCCGGAGAGCTCGGTGTCTGCACGGCACACCCCTCCTTGCGTGCCACACACGCACCTTCTATTAGAAAGGAGGTTTTCTCGTTCTCTTCAAAAAGCACGTGGATGGCGTTGAGCGGCAGCTCGCCCTGTCAGGAGAGAGACGCGGGCTCAGGGAAGGCACCTGGCCAGTGGAACTCGGCTGCCACGGAGGCTTCCCCAGCAGTGAAGCAGTGAAGCCAGGAGGCTTCGGGAGCCTGCTGCCAAGCGTAGCTGGGAGCAGGAGGAGGGGAGCCCCCAGCGCTGGGCCGGCGGTGAGGATGGGGTGAGGCTGGCAGGAGCACGGCTGCTCTTTGTGCTGCACGGAGAGAAGGTGCAGCTCAGTCCCGATGGCAATCCCCCGTGGGGAAGGGGAGGAGGAAGGGGAAGCTTAGAGCCTAAATCCCCCAGGCCAGGTCTGCAGGAGACAAGAGACACCCAAGGTGCTGCTAATCTAGGGGAGGACCCAAGTGGTCTCTACTCTAAGAGATGCAGGTCACATGCTTGTTGGAGGACTCGGTCTCCAGCAGATTGACTCAGCCTCATCGCTCCCTGCTCACAGCTCTCTCCCAGCACCACCCTTCTTGCAGGAACGAAGCCTCTGAAGCCAGCCTGGCTGCTCGAGCCATTTCTGTGAGCTTTGTTCTTACAAAGTCTCACCTGAGATCCAAGCTTGGAGAAACGCTCCTTCCCTTCTAGCGCTGCTTTCAGCAGTTTCCCATAGTTTAATGGCTGACTTCTCCAGGAAATTTTGCAAACATGGTCCTGAATGAGGTTTTTAGTTGCTGGATTGGGACTTTCAGCCTTGCAAACAGGACTCCCCACCATCCATCCCCTGCAAAGCCTTACAAAGACAGGGTTGAGCCCTGCAAATGCCAGCTGGTGAAACGTGAGCACTTGTGCTATATGGCCCAGTTGTGAATGCCACTCCTGTGAGCTGAGCAGGGTTTGCCCCTGACCAGCACCACGACTATGCCCCTGTTAGCAGGGAGCTGGGGCAGCCTGTCCCTGGAAAAAAGGGAGTTAGATGATAACCACGTGCTGTGCTGCCCCTAAGTGTGACAGTACCTTTGCATGCACATCCATCACTGTCCTCTCTGCCATCGCCTGCTGTCTCTTGGCCATCCCCACATCGGCCACCTCACCTTGCTCTCCCCCAGGCCCAGCAGTGGAGGCAGGACAGAAAGCAGGAGTGAAGCCCTATCATTTAGCCAAAGGTCCTCTCAAAAGGTGTAATCAGTCAGGATTCATTTGCCTAAGTTTATCCAGGGGGTAGAGTCCCACCTAGGGAAGCTCAGCAGCAGCATCCTGCAGATATCGCGCTGCAGAGCCCCTCCAGCCTTCCCCGGGCACCAGCAGCTCCCCCCTTGCTGATTTACGCCTCGCCCAGGGCCTTTTCCCACCAGCGGTGAGCCAGAGCCTGCTGCTCTGGGTGAGCCCCATCCTTCCCCTTCCCCGTCCCACACGCAAACTTGGCAGCGGCAGCTCCTGTGGTTTGTATGAAACCGAAGAACAAAAGGGCCGGGCTATTCCTTCACACACAAACTGTAGGGCTCAGCATCTGCTCACAGGGGAAGGGAAGTTAATTTGCAGAAGCCCTGGGAGAAGGCTCCTGTGCCCTGACATGCCTGTGGAAAAGCAGGTTCCCGCTGCAGTGTCACAGGCTGGTGAATCACCTCCTGCCCGCAGCCGGCTGCGCAGGGCCCTGCCATTACCCCACCGAGCCAGACGCCCAGAGACCAACGCTCAGGCACCGTGGGAAGGGAACGTTGCACGAGCGGCGCAGATAAATCTGGTTTAAGGTTTCAAAAGAGATGAGTTAATCTGAGGGCCCAGCCCAAGGCCCCCTTACGTGGTGCCCCATTCCCAGGAGCTGCAAACAACGTGTTCCCGAAAACAAGCTCCGTCTGAGGTGTGTCACACAAGCCACCAGCTGCTGGAAAACACCCTCCGCTCTTGCACTGGGGATGGGGGAGAGCTCTGACTGGCACAGGTCCCTCCTCGCACCCCTTCCCGTTGCAGGCACAGCCATCTCCTCTGGCCAGGGAGATGCTCTATGCATGTCTTCCCAGGGGTAGCCCTTGAATTAAAAGCAGCCTGCACGGCTCGGGGCCTGATGCGGACGTGGTGAAATCACGTGAAGGACCCCAGTGAGCTCACACTGAATTTCACAAGCCCTCGAGCTCTGCAGGGTTTCCTTGTCGCTGGCTTCTCTCTCAGTGACTATGGAGGATGCTCTTCTCCAGAGGAGCAGCTCAGCTCTGCCCCGCCATCCACCAGTGCTGCTGCACGTGCTGGTTCACAGCCAGTTCAGTGTTCTTTTTGGCACGTTTGTTCTAGCAGGGGACAACAGGGCCAGAAAGCACGGGGCTGTTTAATAGCCATTGCAATCCTGTCTGAGATGGATGCTGGCAATCAAGTCTAAGGGCCGTGCAGGCTGCGGGCAATGCGAATGCAGCTCCCAGTGCCTCCAGTGCCACTGCCCATCTGTGCTGAGGCTCCCAGCACTGCTCCTACAAGCAAAGACACACACCAGTGGACCAGAAAAGCTGGTCTCACATGCCCTGGGGGTGCTCAGGCCTCCACGTTGTTGTTGGCCCTTCCGCTGGTGTGCCCACTCATTGCTCAAGGGGGGGAAAGGGCAACAAACATAGTTCACCAGCAGCAGCCTCTCCTCTCTGCCTGCCAGCCAAAAAAATGCCTTTGCCCTTCCCCACGAGCATCAGATGCGCTGCCTGGCTGCTGCCTGCTTCCAAGTGATCCCACAGAGTGGGGCTTGGGAAGCGAAGCCCCTGCAAGGACACTCTCTGGGGCTGTTCCAGCTCCCATCTCAAGCAAGTGAGCCAGGCTCTCTGCCAGCAGAACCACACAGAAACATGCCAGCCTCCCTCCTCCCTGAGACTCAGATTCCTTGGCAGCCAGCTCCTTTCCCCCTGGGCTTTGGTAGGAGGGCAAGGTGTTTCTCATGGGAAGATGGCTTGCAACATCCCTCTGCCCGCTCACCTGCCAGCTGGCAAGGGAGCAGAGTGGAGGGAAAGCCCTTTGCCAACACAAGGAGCACAAGGGAACCCGGGTGGAGGGGAGCAACAAGCCAAAGAAGTGTTGAAAGAGCCACTGTGGAAGGGTGGGAGAGAGCAGGAAGGGGCTCCAAAATGAACTTACCTTAAAACAGAGGCTGTTGCGCTCTTCAGACACGATCACCAGCGTGGACGGGTAAAGCACCAGCAGCCGTTCGTGCTGCTCCTTGGAAAGCAAAGGGGAAGAGGGTTCCCTGTGAGCAGCCAGCCAGGGCTCAATGCTGGAGAGCCCTTCTCTTTGTCTCTCTGACAGCATCCTGAGGCAAGGGCTCTGGAAAGAACTGAGCTGCTTCCCTGAAAGAAGGCTCCACGGGAGATCCCTGCCCCTTCCAGCTGCCAGCCCTGTCCTGCAAGGGCTTACGCACGTGCTGTCCCCAAGCACTGCTGCTGGGTCACAGGAGCAGCAATCTTCCCATTTCCTGGGATGTGGGAAAAACAACCCTTCAGGGACCCTTTGGATTGGTGGCAGCAGGCAGACAGGAGTCCGCACTGGTCACGCCATCCACTGCCTTTTCTGAACCGTGGTCCCCAGAGATGTGTCCTACCTGGAAAGGCAGATGCTGAAGCTTCACTTTGGAAACGCAGAGGACATCGCCTAGAGATTCCCTCTGGGTCCCTCTCCACTCCTGGACAGGCATGTTCTGCACGGACCACCGCAGCTCCTCCTTCCCCATGGAGCTCTGCTTCCAGTCGTTCTAGGGACAGGAGCAGAACTGAGAAGCTGGGCAGACACGTCCTCCCCTGATTGCTTAGCTAGTGCATGGCCCAGCTCAGGACATTTTTCAAGTGTGGCAGAAGCAGGAAAGAGTAAATAAATCTATGCAGGAGACAGTTTTCCAGCTGGGACTGAACGGTTGGATCTGGTACCTCACGTCATCTGTGCACTGCCTTTTGGAGGGGAATCCCTGTTTTACAAGTGGGGAGATGGAGAAAGAGAGGGAAGTAAAACACCCCCCAGAGCCTGGAGGAGAAGACAGGTCTCTCGAATCTGCTGCTGTTTTCTAGGTCCCGGTCCCGGTCTCCTCCTCCAAGTGTTTTGTAAACTCTGGATAATTGCACAGGCAGCCAACTGTGTGAGAATTTCTCTGAACCAGACCCAAACCTCTGACCCTTCAGAGGCTGCGGTGGTGGCACCTCTGGGTCACAGGTCTCCCTTTCAGCACACACCCCCTGCCAGGCCCTCTGGCAAAGCCTTTCTTTTTGCACCCTCCCCTCGCAGCAGACCGCAGGAGAGGCGAGCTCCCGGGGGAGAAGCTGTTGTGCACACACACACACACACACGGCAGAAATGCAGTGAGCTGTTGCCAGGTCTCAGCAGTACCGAGCACCTCTGGGGCTGCCGCTCGCACTGAAATCCCACACTCTGGCTGCACAGACGTGGGACCATTTGAGCACAAGCACACAGGCAGAGGAGTTCCCAAGCAAGAACATGTCGAGTGCGGGGAATTGGCGTGTCTGTCCTCGAAGGGCTGGGTTACAGACTGTGCACAGCTCTGGTAGCTGTTGGAAGAGGTACAAGTGGCACCAAACCTAAACAAGTGACACGCATCGTGCCAGGGGGGCAGCTCCCTCACTGATCTATCAAAGCACTCAAGCAGCTGGCCTGAAAAGAGGGGATGAGGCCAGGAGGTAATCCACACTGCCTTCCACACTTTGAAAGAGCAGCAAGCACAGCAAAGAGCATTTGGAAGTGGACCTGGAACCCCTCTCCCTCTCCATCCCCAGCCCTCTGCTTGAGCTCTCAAGCCCAGAGAAGGTGCCCAGAGCCCCACGGGGCACTCACTCCAGATTCTGGAAGAGGAAGGTGTTAGGTGAGTGCCTAGAAGTGTGGTGAAAACTGCTGAGAGATGCTGGCTGCAGAGATTCCCCATCCTGCTGAAGGCAGCAGGGGCAGCGCAGCATCCACCCAACTGGCCCAGCTCTCCCAGTCACCCAGCTCCGAGCGTGGGAAGCGGCTGCGAACCTCAGAGTCCTGAGCCACTAACCTGGGAGAGGGAGGGCAAGCCAAGGCTGCCTCCGTTCAGCTGGATCTGGTTCCCCAGGTGGTAAGGCCACTGCTTCAGCTCTGACTCAGTAGGGCAGAACACGATAAGGGGATTCAGCAGAGGACCTAGGTATGCGAGACACAAGATGAGCTGAGCAGATAAGGGCACCAACTGCAGCATCAATAAGTAATTAGCTGGCCAGAGCTGTTGTGCTCAGCCCATCACACCATGGGCTGCCTCTGAGAGCATTGTTCTGTTGACATCATGCTCCAGTTCTTCCTGCCACTACCTTGAGCACATTGCCTCACAGGATCCGGGGAGCACCCCGGCAGGGACTGCTCCACCATCTCACCGCCTGCTCACGCAGCCACATCTAGCTCTGACCACAGGGCATTTTTTTCAGTCCAAAACCAGGCCAAGATCAAAAATCAAAGACGGTACAAAAGTCAAGCTCGAAATCAACAGACAAATTTCAGCTTTAAAAGTCCCCAACAGTTGTGAAAAGCATCTCTTCGGGCAGAGACTGTCACAACATGCAGCTGCAGACACAGCCTAATTCCACACAAAACTTTCAGGCTATTTCTCAGTTTCACTTTGACACTCAATAAATAGAACATAGGTAGCTTTCTGACACAGTTTATTTATTGCTTCACCAAACATAAGCTGTGCCAGACAAGCTGTAGCTGCTCTCAGACATACTCTTGAAGGGAGGAGGGCCAGCCCCGTATCTTGTTATTTTCATGTTTCCAGCTATCATTTGCTTAGTAGCACGAGCAAAACAGTCTCACACACCCTCTGCTACTCGCTACAGCCATAACCTAGTGACGTTAATAATCATTTCTGGCAGACACAGGATGTATATCATGATTAATCATTTACCAGTGATCTCATATGAAACTGTACTTGGTGCACCCTCCGCACGATCTGGCTTTGCGGGACTTGGAATTATTCGGATAAGCAAGTGCAGTGCATAGGGATGAGACTTTGCCCTCCTGGGGAGTCTTTCATCCCGTAATTCTTGCATTATTTATGAACAACAGTTAATTAAGACTTTGAAACACCTCTGTCTATCAGGAACTGCACCAATACAGAGAAAGCAGAGGTGGGGAAACTGAGGCAGACACTTCCTGAGTGACTTTCCACAAGTCACTCCGTTCAGCTCCAAGTGTAACTGGGCGTCCAAGTGTCTGTGCACCACTGTGGCTCTGGAGCTCTCTTGTCTCCTCTTGCCCTTGTTTCCTTGTCTTTGCAATGGAGATAAAGTGATTCCCTACCATACAGGGTTGCTAGGAGGGCATAAAGCTGCTAACATTATCTACATATTCTGGCAGCTCTGAATACTTCACTGGGTGTCCAAGCCCTTACAGAAACAGTAGGAATTATACTGACAGGGCATGACCCTTACATGGCACTGCTTGCTCTGCCACCTCCTCTAAGGCCAGCCTTTCAGACGTATCCTGAGGGTTTCCCACGTTGCCAGATCTAAACAGGGCCCCAAAGGAAGAGAAAATGAGAAAAGAACCTCCTGCCTAAGCCTGAGGTCTGAGATGTGCCCGAAGCTCGTGCCCAGAGCTGCTGGGGAGGCTGGGAAGCGGAGCCTGAAAAGCTGCTGCTAATTCCAGTGCTGTTCCCTCGGCCCCGAGGGCACGTGTGCGGCAGGGCCATGACACAGCCCTGCTGAGCAACCTGTGCCGGCCCTCGTGCCCTCTTCTTCTGCCCTGGCCTTCCTCTTTCTTTGTGAATGCTTCCAGAGGAACATTGGAAGCAATAAAGCCCCTTCCCGGAGCAGTTTATTCCCACCCAAATCTCTCTGTCTGGAGACACAAAAAAAAGCTGCAGTATCTGCAGGTGAGGCAGAGGATGCTCAGGGCGCTAAGAGATGGCCAGATGCCATCCACTCCTCCATGGAAAAAATCCACTGTGGGACAACCCTGCAGGCTGCCCAGCTTCATTCCCACACTCCAGCTCTGCCTGTCCAGTGATCGCACCAGCATCTTCCAATGTGCTGGACTGCTCTAGAAAGTGCAGTTCATGGGGAACTACTGATGCCACGGGATTTCACAAGAACATGGATGCGTGTCTTTTGTGTCTCAGAGTCATGAGACAAAAGACTTCCACCCTGACCCTGTCTGGGGCCACAGACAAACTCTTATCCCCTCCATGCCTTGATTTCTAACCCCTCTAGCAGAGAAATAAAACTGCTCCACTGATCTCCCAACCGTCCTAAATATCGCTGCCTCCCTGATTTCTTCGTGTCACTGCTTCCTGACACACACTGCATTCTCTGTCAGAAGGCTTCGAGCTGTTCTCTCCCTAAGCAGGACACGAACCCAACACAGCTTGAGGCCATTTTCCACCCAGCCACACTCCTGCATGTTTTCATACAAGCAGAACAAGTCCACCCACCCCAGTGCAGATGCCCCTGACAGGTTACGCCTGGGAGAAGTTTTCCTTCGTTTCACAGACTCCCCAGAGAAGGGTTGGAGAGCCCTGCCTAGCTCAGTGCAACAAGACCACAACTCAGCAGTCCTTAAAATTAATGGGTTGTTTGTACCAGCTCCTTTTTATCACTGATGTCATTATTTTATTGTTAGAGTGGCCATTGTGTAACTTTCTGCCAGAGGACACCAGAGAGCACAGACAGTGGGCCTGGGACTCAAATGAGCCAGCTCCGAGTCACTCCCCGGCCTCGGGGTTTACGTGGGGGTGAGAGGTGGGAGAAGGAGTTTCGTTCCATTCCCCTGTTCAAATGTGGTGCACAGAGAGCATGGGAGTGGGCAGAGGTGGGAACTGTCACCAGACGTCCCGAGTACCACCCAGCTGGAGCACAGGACCACCCTTCCCTTCCCTGCCTGCAGCCCTGGGCATCACTGTCCAGGGGTTTAGGAGCCTTGGTGGGAAAGATACAAACGCCAAGAGGAAGAGCATCAGCTCTCTGCAACCTCCTTGCACAACGGGGTTCTTCTCTGGGACTAGGCCAGCGTGGGACAAAGAGCAGAGACAGTTGTGATTCATAGGGCCCGTTCTCCGCGGAAGGCAAACAAAGAGGCACCAACCTGCGATGCGGAAAGCGTGAGCCTCCTGCCCAGTGCTCTTCCCGTTCGCAACTTCACACACAGTCAGCTCCTTTAAAGGCAGCAGGCCCTGCATTAGAAGTACACAGCATTATTCTGGGGGGCAAGCAGGCTCTGTAATTAATGCCCCTTTGCTGCAGGAGACTGGAAGTCCAGGCTAGGCACCAGCAAAACTGAGCTGTCTGGTTTCTATACCCCAGTTCTTCAGAGTCCCGCTACAACAAAGCACAGGAATGGATGACAAGTTTGTGCTGCCTGTCTTGGGCTTTCTAAACAAGGGCTGTAAAAGATGCTAATTGCTGTAACATCTGGGGGCCAGTACTGGCATATTAATTCCTTTTTAATTCCTCTAGAATTAACAAACTAAGGAGCTGTTTATTAAGTAGATGGGAGACTCTGCAATATTATTTGGACATGTCTTTCCAGCTGAAGGCTGGCTTGCTGAATCACTCGAGGGATTGTGTTGGCACATTACATTAATCTCAAGTCACCTAGAAGGCAGCAGATCAGTTCTAAAAGGAATGAATTTTACGTACATCCACAAAACAGCCATGCTCAGTTTTAGTTACTCACTCGTGTGGAGGGAGAGCACATTCAGGGCTTCCCGTTTGTTCGGCTGTGATTTTTTTGGCTGCATGTGCAGAACAGCCCATTGTTTGTAATTCACCAGCATCATCAGGTTAAAAGATTGATGAACTGTTTGCCACAATGCTTCCCCAAGGCTTCCCTCAGGTTTTTTTCTTTCCATCCTCTCCCACACACCTTTTTTTCTGCCCTGCAGATGAGGAACTCACCCTTGGTTTAGAAGCCAGGGCCAAGTCCATCCCTGGCACTGAGGCTGGTGGGATTTTGAGCAATAGGAGCTCTGACTCTTGCTGAGGCATTCTGTGCTTGGTGCTCTACACAAAGCTAGCCTAAATGCCTCCCAGCCCTGGTCCTGCCTGCCACCCCTGCACAAGCCCCTGTCACACCTCTGTGCCCACAGACAAGGTCAAGGACCCAGGTGAAACTGGGGTGGTCTGGGTACAGTCCTCAGGAAGAAACACCCTCTTCCCCCAGGAGCTTGGCATCCACGGGAGGGGACTTGCTGACATCACCTAGAGGAGGCCAGTGGCAGCCCCAGGAGCAGAGCTCCCTGCGCTGTCCTGTCCCATCTGCCCAGTGACTCCGGCTTGGTCATACTGCCTGACTCCCCAGTGCTTGCACCACTGCGGCCAGGAGATGCCCTACCTGGTAGGTGAGTCCATTGGAGCCCACAGACTGGAAGTACAGGTAAGACTGGAACAGCTCCAAGAAGCAGTCATTCACCTCCTGCAGAAAAGACACATTTTGGGGCTTATCTCAGGACTCCCCCCTTCTCCCAGCTTCCCTCTGCACCTCAGACTGATCTGTGCACAGAAAAGCCAGCAGCTGCTTATCCAAGGGCCACCATCACCTCTCTGCTGGTGGATCTGCTGCCAGCCTGGCAGCTGAGCATGGAAGCATGGCCCAGATCCCCACTGGGATGTGACTTGGTGGGTGCCAGCTGGTACCCATGCACCGCATGGCAGCAGAAGCTCCCGGGCCACGCAGTAGCTTGAGGAAGTCTCCGTGAGTCACATTTCCCAGAATTACACTTTACTTCCCTGTCCTGCAGGGTCACTCTGTGCCTGGGAAGAGAAATGCCCACAGACAGGTGCCACAGCTTACCTGGAAGTGCTGGAACTTAAACTTGACCTTGGAGTAATAGATCATTTTGCCCAGATTCCTGACAACTGTTTTCCTTCGTCCCTTCTTGAACAGGCTGGGGAGCCTCTGGTCCAAGTTTTCCTTCTGGTTTTCCTGGTTCGGAATATTCTGTACCAAGGATTCAGGAAAAATAAATCAGAGCTGGTGGGAGGTGGGAACCTGATGATTGAAAGAGATGTTCCCAGAACACCTTCCCAGAAGGGCTTCCTCAGAAAGGCACCCTGGGCAGGCATCCGCGCCAGGCTGTTTGTTGTTGGGTCTCCATGTCAGCGTGGAGCTGGGGTTCAGTTACTGCTGGGAGGACATCCTCCCTAGGCAGCGCGAGATACTGACCTAAGGGGAGGTTTTCTGAGTTGGGAAAGAGGGAGTGCAGAAGCACAGCCTACATTTAGGGTCTCCTCATTCCACAGATGACCTCCTGCCATCCTAATCAAACTCACTGGAACATGGACCGATCAAGGCTAAGCAAACACAGCTTGCCCTCCACTGGGCTTAGTGGAAAGGTTGTCTTTGCCCTAGTTCCACCTGGATTCCTCAGCTCTCCCATCTGCTCAGATCCTTCAGTTTCTCTAGGTGGAGTCTGTCGTTTCAGGTGCCCGGACAATTTTAAGGCAGAGTCCCACAGCCATAAAAGCAGCTCCAAGGCACTGACACGTTTTGTCAGTGCAAAAAGCTAAGGGGAGCCAGCAAGCACTGCGGGAGAGCGAGGGAGGCAGCTCGGGGCTGGGGGCTTCCTTCATTTCCTGCATTCTGGTCATATGGAAATTCTTCCTTCTGTGCAGGGAGTGGGCTGGGGGGCTCAGCAGGGGTGATGGAGTGACAGCCCGTCACCCCGCACAGCAGCCACTTCCCAAGCTGTCTGCCCAGCGTGTGCCCGCTCCCAGCGCGCTGTGCCAAGGAGACAGCTGCGTAAGCCCCATGACAAATGACGAGCCAGCAGAGCTAACCAGATCTGTCTTGCTGGGGCCTCCATGACTCACCCCTCCGGCATGAGATGAACCCCTCTCCTCACCACACCAGCAACGTCGAGCAGAGCTCAGGCCAGAGGGGAGCAGGGGCGACCAGTAACACAACCTAACTAATGCTGTTGGGACTCACCCACCTGCAGAGCTTGGGGTTCCTTCCTCACCGAATTTAGGTAACTCTTTTTAGGGTACAATTTAACCCTTTCTCTGCTTAAGGAGTCCCTCCAGCCGGCTCCACCCAGTACCCATGAACACGTACCCAGGTCCTCCCCTGGAGGTGGGAACCTGCTGGCTGCCAATTAATGGTCTCAGTGAGAGGCAATTAAGCATAGGAAAAGATCACATTTGTGCTACAAGATGCTGTCAGAACAAAGAGCAACTGATCACCTGACAGCTCTGGCAGCAAGAACAAAACACTGCTCGTAAGGGCAGCAACCAGCAACAGGGAGGGGGAGAGGATAAAGTAATGAAATTACAGACACGGCGATAAGCAGCGACACCAGCTACCGGCTGCCTGCACGATGCTGCCGCCTGGAACGTGGCAGAGTCCCCAGTAATAAGGAAGGACCTGAGAAGCAAAAGCAACCTGGGAGCTGTGAATTCTGCAGTAGTTTTGGCAAAGAGCTCGGCCAATGATCCAGCTTCCACCAGGATCCTCCCAGGGTCAGGTTGGGACCACAGGGCATCCACTGCCACTGTTCGTGTGGCGAGAAATGAATTAAACAGATACCTCCCTCTCCCAAACAAGCATCTAGCAACCCCAGACTGTAAGGGTTTGCAGCAAGGCTGAGAAGCCAGTGGCTAAGCACAGGGACATCTCCAAGGCCATGGACAAAACAGGATCATGTCACTGAAACCTCCCGCTGCCCTTTCCACCTCAGGCTCCCACACAGCAGGTCCCAGCTGCCTGCACCACACCAGTCTGACAGGTCCCAGAAGTCTTATCCCTCATGGTCGGGTATCGTGGTTGCGCAGGACGAAGTGGGACCGTTCAGGTCTTTTGTTTTATTTTTTATCAGGCAAATGTCTCCTGGGTTTTTTCTCCTAGCAATCTGATGTCCTTCACTGGGGTGCCACTGTCAGACCCCAGATGAAAACGACATTTGCGTATGTGCGAGAATTGCCCTCACAGCCTTCCAAGGGTCCCTGCCCACATCTCAGGAGAGCAGCAGTAGAGAGCTGGACATCGTTAAACCCAGTATGCAGCACAAGACCTTGGTTTGGGCAAAGCAAGCACAGTCTGTTTGTGCTGCACCAGAGGCAGCAGTGACACCCACCTCCTACCTGCTGCTTTGCCTGCCAACACTCCCTAGGACAATCACAGCCACAATCCTCAGTTTTCGTGCCGTGGAGACGAAGCTCAGAGCTGTGGCTTGACCTGCCCATGGGCCGGGTCAGACCCTGGTTCCCAGGCAGCGTGCAGGCAATGGTATGGCTGCCAAAGAGCCCCAGATGCCATCTCCAAGTCTGTGGCATCACAGCCTCCTCCCGAGCATCACTTCTCTCCCTGGCCCAGGCACCCCTCAAAACCGTGGGGCAGCCTCAGCGTGCGCCCAAACCGAAAGGGAGCTAGCAATTCTCATTCCTCTGAAATCCTCCCCAGGCAGCTGTTTTCTGCCCTGGCTGGGCTGTGCTGGGGGCAAGGGCTCTCCTCCCCCAGCCCCATCCCGCTCAGCAGGGTTTCCGCTAGCTCAGCTGTCCCGCTGGGTTTCAGGCAGCGTGGGGCACTGGAAACCCGGGTTCTCTCAGGGCTTGGCAAAGCAGCGGGTCTCTGGCAGAGCAAGTGCCCTGACATGTTCTCTCCCTCTCTTCCTCTGTCTCATCCTACAGGTAGAGCAAGTTAATAATTAACCTGCCTTAGTCCCTGCAGACCCCAGTGACTCCCAGCTGAATCATAACCCTGGCAGCAGGAAGAGCTCAACCTTGCAAGGCTGATGCCCTGGGGGTCTGAAAGCTGCTGTTTAATGATAAAAGAAGCAAATGAGAAGCACCGCTCTCCCGGCACATCCTCCCCCTTCACTTTTGCTTAGGCTTCGCAGAAGCCGTAACTGAGAAGTGTGGGAAACAGTGTGGAAAGCCAGTGGGAGCAAAAGGTGCTGGCTTTGTGTGCCAGCTGACCATGGTAGGGTCCATAGAGGGCCTGTTTTCTGGGGTTGCCACTTGCCCCAGACCCAAACCACCTGCCATGGCCAGAGGTTTGGTGGTCCCATCTCCTCTGAGACTGCATCAGAAGAGTCCTGTGCTGTCAGCTCCTCTCTAACCTGGTCCCAGAGCAGCTGGTCACCTCCTGCTCTCGGAGGTGTTTCTCCTGAAAAGACAGGAGTGGGAAAGGGACTAAGCCAAGGCTTTCTCCAGGCCACACAAGAAGCTTGTGGCTGAGCAGGGAGTTTCAATCCCATCTGCCCCAGGCGAGGGCAACATCTAAACAACTGCTCCACCCTCCTTCCTTCCCTGAACAGATCCCACACTCTCATGTGCTCCCAAATGAATAATCTCTGAGTGAACTTTGTTCTCTTGGCTCTCAGGATTCATTTTCCAGGATCCGCTAACATGACAGCTCTCCCTGCTTCCCCAGGGAAGGAAGGTCAGTCTGGGACCTGGTCCTGTCAGGGCTGCCCAACCCTTCTGGATGTCAGCTGAGTCCTGCAGGAAGCCATGCCCATGCCTCATGCCCATTACTCTCGTTCACAAATAACGGGCAGGGCTGTGAAACAGTCCCAGTTCTGCTGTGCTTCCCGCCTGTACGGTTCAGAACACATTCCATAAGAGAGAACAGCACTTGCTCACAGCCACCTCACAAACCAGGAGTAGGATCCCAGTCCTGCTCCCTACTCAGGTCCACATGAGGAAAAGCAAAGGTCCTTTGGGTTGGAAAGAGCCAACCTGGGAGCAGCTGAATGGAAAGGGTCTGCGGGGCCCCTGCTTGCATGGACCAGATGTTTGACACCCTGCAGCAACCCAAAGTACATGAGTAGGGCTGCTCAGAACTGGGTCCTGCAATACACCAAGCCCTTGACAAGAACCTCATCACCACTGAAATGCACCTTGTCAGCAGCTTGAAACCAAAGAGGTAATGTCCTGCTGCTGACCTCTGAAATTACCTCTGTCTAGCTGTGAGTCTCTGCCTCAGTTTCCCTTTCCCCATATCCACATGACCTATTGGCCACGCAGCTGGGGTGATGCATGTGGTACAGCCCCAAAGCTCCCTAGGCATCCCTGGCCCACCCAAAAGGACCCAGCAGACATACTGGGGTTCACCGTTTCACCTCTGAGTTCCCCGAGCAGCGCCGGGAACTGGGCCATATGGCCACAAGGCTGGTACGTGCCTGAGACAGACCTGCCCTTCCTGATTGCCTTCTCAGGGCTCATTGCTAACACGCTGCCTGCTCCGTCTCATTCCAGCGTGGGAATGAATCATCCCACCTTCGAATGCTCGCTCTAATTTTCCCTTCTTTCACAGGCTACCCAGAAACAAAAGAACCACGAGCGAAGAGGTGCATGAGATACACATTCCTACTGTGCTGCCTGCGTCGCTCTCAGCACAACCCTCCCACCCTGTCTCACACTTGGGTCATGGCAGGTCCCTTCTACACCCGCATGGGGACCCTGGAGCACTGAGATCAGCTGTAGGGAAGTGCACTGGGCTCATCCCTTCCTAGGCTGCAGTTGCAACCTCCATCTCCTTGAGACAGACCTGCTGCTGTCCCCGGATCCAGACCCATCGTCCCTCTTAACACACGGAGCTGCCCTTGGGGTGGGTGGGAATAAGGTCTGGGAGCAGTGGGGAGGGGGGTTTGGATGTGTTTGTACTTGCCTTTCCTGGAATATACTGCAGGATTTTGTCCGTGGTCGTATCGCTCTCCTGCCCTTCTTCTATACCAAAAAAGCTGGGCAGTTTTTTCTTGCCATTTTGCCTACAGAAGGGAGAAAAAAACCCCAAACACACATGGAAACAGATCTAGGCTGCTGCGTAGCGAATTCTGCCCAGAAATAAGGAAGCCAGAAAGCTAAGTAAGCAATTTGTCGCAGGCTTTCTAATCATCCCAGACCAGCAAAGGACTGGTAAACATGCTGGGAGAATTGCAATTGGGTTTGTGCTGCATTTGTTGGTGTTTCTTTGCTTTTTTACATGTCTTTGCATAACCAAATGGTCAGCTAGGCACATCTGTGCCTCCAGATCAGTGGAGGGATCAGAGGTTCCATTGCAAAATGCAAAGACCAAATCCAGTCCTGACAACTGTTCCAAAGCCCAGGAGTGGAGATGGGTACGTACACACGCACCAGCATATATCCACAAGCAGCTTTTATGTCTGTCTTTGTGGGTTTCCTCTCTCTTCCCTTCCACTCCCAGCAAGGCGCCCAGCTTTTCCTTGTGCACACACCAGGAACGAACAGTTACCGGTGCCGCGTAAGAAACCCTGGGACTGCTTTGTTGGGATTTCCCAGCAGTTGCTCTCTCTTTCAACCAGATTGCAGCGTTGAGTTCAACAGAAACCAACCTTATCTCCACGGAGAGCAGTGAGTGTGGGAAGCCATGAGTCAGTGGGGACAAGAGGTGCTCTGGGGCTTGGCTGCTCCACTGCAGCTCCCTGATGTCAGCCCTCCAGGGTCTGAATTCACCAATTGATCCCCTCTCTTTTACCCCACAGGAGCTCCACAGACTCTTAGAGGTTTGCTCCCAATTTATGGCATCACAGGAGACCAAGGAGGCAGTTTCAGTGTCTTCTCATGATAAGAAACCCCTCAGCCTAACAGAGTTTCAGGCTTGATGAGGCTCTAAGCAACCTGATCTAGTTGAGGATGTCCCTGCAGGGGGGTTGGACTAGATGACCTTTAGAGGTCCCTTCCACCCTGAGGCATTCTATGATTCTCTGAGTTTGTCTCCAAGCCTTTATTTCGGAGCATCCACCCATCGCTGTGGTACCCGAACGCTGCCCTGGCCAGCCCAGCACCAAAGTCCCCAGAGGATTTCACAGATATGTTCTGTTGCGTCTTCCCTCAGGGTTACAAACGCAGATCAAATCACACGGGCAGAGCGTTGGGATTTGGCCCTTCCCCTCTAAAGGAAGAGGAGCGTGACTGTCGTTTTTTTCCCACCAAAGCACCGCAGCTCTGGGCAGCGTGAATAAAAACAAACGGCGAGTCAGCACCAGGCGTTCTGCACCTTGCCCTGCCTGGCCCACGGAGGGGAGTGGTAATTTCTAAAGCGGAATAAATCACATTTCTTCTGGGGGGCAGCATCCCCAGGATACTCCTCCGGCAGAGCCCTAGGATTCCTTCCCAGGCACCCGTGGAGAACCGGTCGCATTCGGCGCCGCCCAGCACCCCGCAGAAGCCCCGTTCTGCCGAGCACGTAAATACCTCCCGGGCTTGCCGAGCGGGGCTCAGCCGGTAGCCCCAGTTCCCCGCGGGACATCTCCCGGCAGAAAGGCAGCGGAGAAGCCAGACCCGCTCGCCCAGCGGCCCCAGGTTGCAGGCGGTTGTACTTACTCTTTCTTGAGCGAGGGCTTCCTTCGGAAGGAGCCTCGCAGCGCGCCGGGGGCCTGAGGAACACACGTTATGTTCCCCATGCCCGCAGCGCCTGGAAGCGCCCGGCAGCGGCAGCGGGCGGCCGGGGAAGGCTGTGGCTGTGTGTCCGTGCGTGTCCGTGCGTGTCCCTGTGTGTGTCCCTGTGTGTCTGTGTGTGTCTGTGTGTCTGTGTGT
>WUAM01000359.1:47608556-47622849 GCA_024336885.1 Actenoides hombroni | reverse complement strand
GGTGAGGTTGGCCGGGGCTCTGAGCACCCTGCTCTAGTTGCAGATGTCCCTGCTCCCTGCAGGGGGGTTGGACCAGACATCCTTGCAAGGTCCCTTCCAACCCAAACCACTCTACAATTCCACGATCCGAGGCTGGCCCTGGGAGGCTCTGCTGGCCACCTCTGCTCCCAGAGCGGCTCCGTGCCGCTCTCACCGCCGGCCCTGCCCAGAGTCTCCCTGCTCCCGTGCCCTCCTTACCCGCCCACGGCGTACAGCTTGTTCCCGATGGCGGCAACGCCCACTCTGGCCCTGCGAGTCGACATGGAGGCCACCATGTGCCACCGGTCCGTCCGCGTGTCGTAGGCCTCGCAGTCCCCGTGGATGGCGAACAGGCTCCCCCCACCTGCGCACGGGATGGCGAACAGAGCAAAGAACGGCGCCGAGGCCCCGCGAAGGGCTTCGCGCGTCGGCGGGCGGGCGGCGGGACCTTACCCACGGCGAAGAGCACGGTGCTGGCCCCCTCGCAGCGCCGCGGCCTCGTCCTGCTGTTGCTGAGGACCCCCCTCTGCTCCGGCATCAGGTGGTACTTGAGGGCTTCGATCAGCAGGTCCTTGCACTCCGAGTGATGCCGCACCAGCAGCTCCGTGTCCACGTTGCTCATCAGGAAGTCCCGGCTCAGCAGGGGCAGCCGCACGCACTTCATGAGCTGCGGGGAGAAGGGAGGGTTTGTCCCGGTGCTGGCCCCACACCTCCCCTACAAACCCCTGCGAAGGGGGAGACAGAACTTCCCTAGGGACAAGCCCTGGGGTAGGTGGAAACCCAGGGGAAACCTTCAGGGGAGTCTTCCTCATCCTGCCTCATCCCAGTCCCAGCCTTCAGGAGGATACCCAGGGATGCTTCCTCCCAACGTTCCCAGCCTCTGCCTGCCTTGAATTTGCCCAAGGTTTTTGTCTGAGGATGCGATGGCAGCTCAGGAAGGCTGCAGGCAGGACTGACCTCTCCTGCTGGCCCCCATCCCTCCCCAGAGCTCCACATGCCCGAGCTGCCAGGGGTCAGACAGGGCATCCCCCTCAGATTTGACTCCGCTCTGGGAGACAGAACCACCTCAGCAATACCCTCATCTATGCCTAGACTGGAAGTGGTATGGCAGGGACCTGCTGTCCCTGTCCTGTGGTCACCCTGCAGCTTCCTTCAGCTGTGTATCCAAGCAGACCAGGCGCTCAGAGCTGGCGGGTAGAACCAGGCCACCTTCCCCAGCAGACTCACCCTGGGGACATGCTGTCTCCTGCTGTCCACATCATGTTTGACCCAGCTGAGCACAGCCCGGTACACCTCCTCCTCTGACGGCACATTGAGGCTGTCACTAGAAATGAGGTCCAGCACCTGCAGAGAGGGGTGGAAAGGACAAGTGTCAGGACACACTCATGCACCCAGGTAACTGTCCCAGCAGAACAGAGCCCCTGCCTCCTGTAGGTGCTGGTGGAGGGGTGTATGATTAATTAATCTCTCACTGGATGCAGAAGGATCCAAAAAACAACCGGGTCCCCCAACCCAGGCGTGTCCAGCTGTGCCTCCCCTCTCCTTGCAGCATTGCTGTGCAGACAGCTCTGCCCTCGGTCATCCTCCTTGGCTCATTCCCCCCACGCTGTGTCTGAAGCTGCTGCCACGCCTGACACTTCCAATCACCATCAAGATGGAGTAGACTCTGCCTGCACAAGTCCCTTCGATATCCCATGGGACAGAGCCAGGTGTCCTGGCTGTTCCCTGCCTGTTCACTTTGCTTGCCAAGGCCCGTGGAGCTGGAGCAGGTGGGGATACACAGCCTCCCCTCGCTGCCACACACCCCACCGCCCCGAGAACGGACGATGGGAGGTGTCTGGGTGCTGGTGAGGGACCATACAGGGTTGGGCGATGCAGGATGAGGACTGGCCATGCTTGCTGGCCAGGGCACAGCACCCTGCAGACAGCACGGAGCCAGGGGCCATAGTGGTACCACAGCAAGAGCAGCAGGAAATATTAGCTGAGCTAATGTAGCACAGCTACATGATGAGGACTTACTCCTCAGACTGTGCCTCCAGAGATGGGGTGGTGTGCTCAGAGCTCATGTGGCAAGCACCAGCAATTATCCCCCGTGCTACTCTCCCATCCCTATTTCACACGGGATTAAGCTCGCTGACAGCACTCTTCCCACCTATTGTCTCTCCTCCAGAGAGGACTAAAGCACAGAATATGGGCACGTTTGCCTGCCAAACCCTGTCCCCTCAATGCAGATTCCTTGGGCTTTGGCTACACAGACTGTGCCTTCCAGGAGAGAGCACAAAAAGCCTCATCACACCAACAACTTCCCATCAGGACCTCACCTGTTTCAGAGGCAGCAACATGAACTCCTCTGTCTTGGACACCTCCACGAAGTGCTGGAGGACGTATTTGTGTGCAGACTTGAGGAGGTCACTGCAGGAGTGTGTGTCAGCAAAACCCCGGATGCCCAGGCAGTTGGATGGGTCGAGCTGGCTGAGTAGGAACTTGCAGCAAGCATCCCGCACACCATTGAGCTGAAGCAGGCTGGCAGCAGGAAGAAGTGTCTGGCAGTGGAAAAGAATGGGGGAAAAGAGAGTTTCCAGGGCAAGGAAACCATTTTCACCCTCATCTCACTGCAAGTAAGTATCAGAAGAGGCTTACTGAGCACTTTCAGGCACACAAGCCCAACAAGGACAAGGCATTCTTTGTTTCCAACAGGGCTAAGCTAAAGAACAGCTGAGGAGGACACCAGTAACTCCCCACAGGGCCAGGAAATGGCAGGAGAAGAGCAGATGCTCAGGACTAGACCTGGCCACTGTGTAGTCCTTTGAGGAGCCATTCCCAGCCACAGCAGTGACAGCAGTCACACCTCTGGATGCAGGGGAGCCGACGGACTCCCTGACCACTGCTAGATGCAGGTTGCCATCACAGGACAACAGCTGAAAGTGCTGAGCAGCAGGAAAGAAGAGACCCAGGAGGAAAACCTCGTACAGAACAGCTTTGTGAAGCAGAGAGATTCGGGAGGAAGCTCCTACCTGCACATTGCCCTCGCCCACCACAATCTCAGCGGTGTAAGCGTATTGCACCAGCTGCTCCAGGGCCTGGGGGTCAATGTCGTGCAGCGTCACGTGGGTCTGGCGGCTCTCGCTCATCTCATCTGGGGCAACACAAATGGTAGGCATGAGCGAACTCCCACAGCGGGATTATTTCCCTGCAGGAAGACTTGACCATGCATGGAATAAACCGTCATCCACCTCCACAGCCCGCAAAGATCTCCTACCCACCTCTAAGCAAGGAGGAATTGCAGTATACTCTAGGGAATGGGGTCTATGTCTGCAGGATGGGCATCAAGATGCCTTTGCAGGGGGTTATGGGCAAAAAGGCTTCGTGGAAGGGAGTGAAATGAGGAATATCGCTGCGCTTGCTCACAGAGGTGATATACAGGCACCATACTTCCATAGGGTAGGGCAGTGAGAATAAGGAGCAGGACGGAAGGGGAAGGCTTCTGGTGAGAGGAGAGGGTTTGAAGAGCAGGGAGCCCCTGGCCGTGGGGAAGAGAGGACTCTACTTGCTTGTGAACATGGCGTGGAAGTACGGGCTGCACGACGCCAGCACCACCTTGTGGGCCTTGATCTCCTTGGTGCCCACATGGAGCACGATGTCGCAGAGCAGCCCACGCTGACGCATGCGGTTCATGCACACGAAGGCATCGTGATAGTGCCGCTTGGAGTTGTGGGAGATGCTGTGGCCATCGCGGTTGAGGAGCTGCACGCCCCCTTCCATGGCTGCAGGTGGGGGTTGGTGGCCTTTCCCTTCTTACCGGCACTGGCATGGGGGAAAACCAAAGCATTACCCAGGTGGGAGTATCTCTTGCCCCAGACAAGTCCCACAGACCCCAAGTACTCCCACCGCTGCGCAAGAACAGCTCCCATCTAACCAGTCCCTGCCAGGGAAACGTCATCCTGCTCGTAAACCAGCGGTGGGGAGGAGAGAGTCCCTGGAGGAACACAAGTAACACGAAGCGATGCTGAGACTCGTCTCTGTCCTGCAACACTTGCTGTTTCCCAGCTGTGCCCCTCTTTGGGTCGACAGCCTCCTCGGCTGCCTTCAGAAGGGTGCTGCTCTACAGCACAGGCGCTCACACTGGTTTTCCTTGAAGCTGCACCATCTCCAGATCTGCCTAACGAGATGTGTTCCCATGCAATACCAGCAGAAGCATTGATCTTACAAGTCTCACCAGGGTGTGCTAGCCCTGCATTGATCAAACACAGACTAAAAAGACCACCAGAGACAGCAAGCATGACAACCCTGATTAGCCTAAACAAAAAATAACCAGGGAATCCCACATCCTAAAAGGCAAGAGTGATGGACCACAGCTCTCTGAGTGGTGGCTGTTCCCTTCCCAGCTTCCAGAAGACACTGGGGTGTTTGCAATGAATGCAGCTGCCTTCAAAAGTGAAGCTCAGAGAGCTGCTGCCTTTCCAGTGCCCACATGATTTGGGAAGATAAGGGAAAGGGCAAAGGCAATTGCAGCCCAGAGCTCTACAGTCCCAACACACAATCCTGCAGACCAGGGCCTCGACTCTTCCTGCTATTTTATATTTCAGGCCTCTTTTTGGAGAGAGGCTGGGGACTCCCAGGTGGTCAGCAGGGGACAGAAAACACATACTTTGTCATCCTGACCTCCACTTCCCTCCAGTGTCCTCTATCCAGGCACATCCAACCTCACCACAGCCTCATGGCTGCACCAAACCACCCTGCTCCAGCACTGCAGGCTCCTGCTCTGTGCTAGCTGAGCCGGCTGAGACCCTGGCTGTCCTTCAGGAGGTAACTTTGAACTTCATGTAGTTTTGTTTTGACTGGGCTGACAGGAAGGACAGAGAGCAAAGCCCAGAGATGCTGATCTGGTGGCTGGGACCCGATGCAGACCTTTGTCTGCAAACCACAGAGCATGGAGTGGGACAGTCTTTCTACATCATCTGGGATGGTCCAGGCAGGGAGCAGGGGTAAAAACCTCATCGTATTCCTAATGAAGGAATGAGGGCATTTATTTGTGCAAAGATGTTCTCTCCCTCCGTGCTGTCTGCGTCCGAGCTGCCCATGGTGGTTTGAAAGGCATTTGACTGTCTCCCTGCTGGCAGCACCCGAAAGGAAAGGTGGGGGAGTGAAGAGAGAATGACTGAGCAGCAGGAGGAAGAAGGGGGAGGGAAGCAGGAAAAAAAAGGCAGCTTGAAGAAAAAAAAAAATAAAAAGCAGCAGGCTGTGTGCTGCGCTCGTGCGCCTGCCCCCGCATCCCTGCGGCGAGAGAATCCCCTCAGCCTCTCTGCTCCTCACGACACCTACACATCGCCAGCCCTGCTGAGCCTAAAAATAGAAACCCACCATGCTGTGTCTCCTCAGCCACGAACGCAGCCATCTACTTGGTTTTAAATAGCAATTGCATCGTGCACTCGAGTCTGGGGGAGGAAAAAAAGATGAATAAACATCTTTCCTGAGCAGGAGAGAAGCCCGCAGTGCCCTCTTCTATTTGCATCATCCCACGTCATGTGAGATTCCTCATCTCACTGTCGGGGGGAAGACTCAGGAGCACACAAAAGCAAAGCCTGTTGATGCTTTCCAGTAACGAGAGCGGGATGCCACGGTGCCCTTGACAGGGAAGAGGAGCCCATGAGTGAACTGGCCTTCTCCTCCCCCGCCGCTCAGCTGAGCTTTGCAGAAAGCTGTGGCATCCCCGGGACACCCTCGGTGAGTTGACTCACAGGGGTGGATGCTGCTGGAGGAGAGGTGCCGGCACCAAAGTGATTTATGATTATTAACATCTCCACCTGGGCTCACGAGCTCCTTCCCCAGAGCTGGTGTAGTGGCAGGGAGCAGACAGTGCTTCCTCACCTTTATTCCCTCCCTAGCTGCGAGCGTGAGGGTTTTCCTGATCGGCTCGAGCTGGTTTATCTCTAAGACACTGCTGAGCGTACTTCTCCCCATCAGTATTTAAGTCATGGCCCAGCTCTAATTGAGAGGACTTGCCTCACCCCTCCTGGGTGCTGGCACCAACGGATAGGAGCTCCTGGCTCGGCAGCAGCGGGAGAACAACACAGGACAGGACAGAAGAGCAGGAAGAAGATAAAACTGCTTCTTCCTGTGCCCTCAGAGACTGGTGAGGAAAGGTTTGTCACCTGGGTAGCACCCAGCTCGGCTCCAGTGGTCAGGGGAGAGACACGGAGGGCACAACAGACTGCAGGTTGCTGGAGCCGCCGCGTTGGCATCACAGTAATCAAACACATTTCCAGAGAGGGTCTGAAGTGCTGGGCTCTCTTCCCAGCCCTGCCACTGAGTCATTGCACAACTCCAGGCAAGTACAATCGCACGGTGACAAGGGTGACATTATCTTCCCTTGCAATGAGTCCCACAGCCAAGAGGTAGAGACCAGCTATTGCTCACTCCCTTCTCCACCCACACCCCCCTGCTGTCACCAGCGAGGGCTGGCGTGCACCTCACCGAGCTCCGAAGAGCTCGACTGAAACATCATCGGTGCCTCCCACGCCACAGTGCTACACCACTGCTGATGTGACCGAGCAGGGACCACGACCAGAGGGAGAAGCCACCCCAGCCACTGCACTGCCACCGGGCTCCCAAGAGCATCCCTGCACCAGGGGACAGCCCACAGCTGACCCGACCCACAGCCTGCCTGAACCAACTCTGCTTGGGTGGTTTTTTGCTACAGTCACACTACAGCCTCAGCAAGAACAGCTCACCCACCCCCCAGCCACCACGGGAAAAGGTCAGGGAGTGCTGGGATAGGTCTGGCCTAAGGCTTGCAGTTGGTACAGCCCCTTCAGTCCCACTTCCCAGTGTCCCCTCTGCTCTGAGAGAACTTGTTCCCATCAGAGCTCTTTTGTTTTAACGGGTCAGAATATAATCAGTGGGGGAAAAGGGAAAGGATCTCACTGCTGCTTGTGCTGCTCCCTGCACCTGAACTCTCTGCCTCCCTGGCAGCACTAAATATGCTTTATTTCCTTGTAAAGCTTCATTCCCAGGAAATGAAGGTCTACGCGCACCGCTAAGAGATAATTAATGGGGGCCAGTGCCTGGACCAGAGGAGACAGTGAAGCAGTGTCCAGAGCTCCAGCACGGGGAAGCCAACACAAGCCCACTTTTGTGGAGCACGCGGCAGCATGAACTGCACGTGTTACGCGTGGGCTCTGATGGATGCGGGGGTTGACTTGGAATAACTCTTCAGTTATGACCAAAAAAAAAAAATAAAATTAAAAAAGTAAAATAAAATAGGCAGCATTTGTTTGGCTCCTATGCGACAGAGCGTGGCCAGGCATAACAGCTCTGTTAATTAATGCAAATGAGCCCGGCCCAAGGGGAGGTCTGTTCTCTTTGCACAAAAAAACCCCCCGTATTTTGCTGAGAGTGAAAAGAAGCGTGCTGGGCAATAAACAGGGAACAGAGAAGCCTCCAGGGAAAAGTTCAGAGCCTGCCCTTTCCCCAGGAAGGCCCCGGAGAATGGCTTTTTGTTGCCGGCCTGGATGGAGGTTTTGTGGCCAGCAAAGACACATCCTGTACAGCTGCTCAGCTGGTGGGGACGAGTCTTCGCTGTGGATAAGGTGACATCCCCTCCACCGAGGTATGACGTGCCCTATGGCCTGATATCACACTTAAATCCATCAGTTCCGTGGGTGCCCTCTCCTTGTGTGCATGGCCCAGCACCTCTTTGCTGGTACCTCAGCTGCAAAGCCCCGTTCTGTGCGTGGCACTGCACCTCCCGCACAAATGCTGCCCTTAGATCTTCAGGGTAAGACATCAAGTCCTCACTGGCTCTCACCCCTACCCCTGTGTGTCACAGCACTACCAGGGCTGAGGGCAGCACAAACTAGGTCAATAAGGTGGCACCACATTGCCGATTTCCCTTGCAGGGCAGCGGTTCCCCCTTTTCCTTGGTGTTGGGAGTCCATCTCCCAGGCATAAAGCCCTTTTTTTTCTACAGAACTCCTCTGGCTCTGTCCCCAGGCAGGAAGGAGCTGCTGGCAGCGCTACCGGGCAGTGCCCAGCAGCTTCAGATCCCCATTTCAAGCAGTGGAGCCAAAGCAGGGTCCCCTCCAACAGCACAGAGAAGCTCATTCTGGTGCAGAGCAACACCACGGACCCCTGGGAGAGAAGGAGCTTGACAATGGAGTCACAGGCAGGAATCACTGCTGCCAAGCACATCTCCATCCTCCTTACACCAGAAATCAGCACGCTCATTTCTAACCCCTCCGAGAGGGGCTGCAGCCCATCTGCCAAGAAGCAGCTTCCTGAAATCCAGCGTTTCCCTCAAAGATCAGGAACACGCACGACACATTAAAGCTCTAGGCAGGGCTAGACCAGGGCAGCTTAAGAAGGCAGAAGCAAACCCCTGCCCAGCTTCTCCCCTTCCTCCGGAGAGCGGGGCTGGGAAGAAGACGTGCTCCTGCGTTCCTGCAGGCTCTTCCTTGCCTTCAACAGTCAAGGGAGGCAAACAGCTGAGCTGGCAGCAACAATAGCTGCTGTTGTGCTGTTGCAAAGTGAAGACAGTCGACTACCACCGCTCGTCGCAGCAGCCAGGGAGGTGTCCGAGTTACACCCCAGGCCAGCGAATTTGAACGTTCCTGGTTGCTTTGTGGAGGCCTCGTGAAGCTCAACCCCTTCTGCTGAACCCTGCCCGTGGGGCTCTGAAGCCCACGTCTGAAGAGAAGCTTTAAACCACCAGATGACAAGCAGTATTTTTGCATCAGTAATCCTCTCGCAGCAGGCAGGGCTAAGACACCAGGGCTGCTTTCACAAGCTACAGCAGCTACACACGACCTGCCTTTGCAGCTCAAACTTGCATCTCCCAAATTCTTGCTCCTTCCAGAGGGCCTGGCACAAATAAAAGATATTGCATTCCTCCCTTCCCCACAATAACACAATCAAAGAGGATTAGAAATCATCTAAATTGTACGTGCCCAGGACTCAGATGCAAAGCAGGTACCAAATCTGGGCAACTGTTCCCACCAGGACCTGTCCCACTAGTGTCACTGATACAGCCAGAAAACTCTATCCCCTTAACACAAGACTTTGGGGTTTGGCCCCTTCTCACGCTCTGTAACACTTTACCTGCTTCCAGGGAATTCAGACAGGCACTGGCAGCATGCAGCACATCCAGTCTTTTTAATATAAGGTTAATTGTGTGTTCGGGGCAGAAGAGCCAGTGATTGTGGGGAAGCAGAGGGACCTGACAGCTCAGGACCAGCACCTGAACTAGATGCTCTGAACTGCCAGTCCAGCCACTGCTGTTGAGGTGGCGGATCCAGAGCTGCACCTACGCAGCGGTCAGGACTGCAGATGTTGATGGCAATGTGACTTTGGGTGGCAAGGGGGAGCTGTCATTCCTGGCACCAGCTCTGCCTTCAGAGGTGGCGGGAGGGACAGCAGAATTAGGAAGCTGGCAGTTTCAGACAGCCCAGCTGAGGACTAGGACACCTTGCACCCCTCTGCCAGCTCCTGACGGACACGGCGGCGGACACGAGCGTGCCGAGAACACGCAACTGGGATGAGCTGGAAGGAGAGGTCAGGAGCATGCACCTCAACCCCTCACACTTCCCTCCACCTCTTCTCTGTTCTGCTCCCGCTGCCAGCGCTGCCCTGGACCACACGCCTGCCCTCTACTCCCCCAGCCCCTCTGCTCTGGATGGGAGGGCGAGAAGCGCGCGGCTCCTGCGATCACCGGAATTAATCTGCTCTGAGCTCGCCTCAAGGCAGCATGGGGCACGGCAGACAGCGCTGAGTCTGCAGGACTGAGAATCCCCAGCTCGCAGTAGGGTTCGGGTCGTTGTTTGTTGGTTGGGTTTGGTTTTTTTGTTGTCGTTGTTTTGTTTTGTTTTTGGTTTTAATGAATTAGGCATAACTGACACGCACTGAATCCTCCTGTCTAGACATCTGCAGAGAAGTGACAAGCTGCCAGAGAGGATGTGGAGCCTCAGCAAGGGGGTGGGGAGGACAGGGAAAAACCGCACGCAGTTGCCAGCTCTACAGCACAGAGACGGTGCTGGCTTCAGGCAAGGAGGACATTCAGCACGTTGACCTCGTCAGTGTCTTTCAGCAGCTCAGTGGGTTGTAATCAATCGGCTCTGGTGCAGGGGGAAGGCTGGAGGTCTTTTCTAATTAAAGCCTCACTCCCCATCACTCCTGGGGAGTTTTGTTTGGATACTCAGCTCACAGTTGCACTCGGTCACCCCAGCTCATGCTCAGTAGTGCGTTAGCTGAGAGAGGAGGCAGAGCCTCAATGCCTGGGACATTCTCACACCTAAAACATCCCCTAGCTGAAAGAGATAAAGGGTATCCAGCCTGGACAGTGCCTATCCAGGTACCCCTTCTTCTCCCTCTCCCACACACACTTTGCACAGGCAGCAACTCTTCCTATGGGCAACTTCAAATTCAGCTTTCACCTTCAGCATTTTGCATGCAGGGCATCACAGCAGCTCCAAGCAGGGCTCCACGGTTGAAGGATTTAGAGGCATCTGTGCTAACATGTGGGTCACCTTAAGTAATTGGTTGCAAGGGTCAGGACCCGACTAGGTTTGGGACTGCCAAACTCCCAGGGTAGGAAGAAACAGAAACTAATTCATGCCTTGGGATGCTCAGCAAAACACGCAGGTCTCCTTCAGCACTGGGATTAGACAGCAGTTCCTACAGTCCAGCACAAAGCACAAAATCTGAGCAAAAGGAGCCCTTTGCCTCCACTGAGGACTGGCAATGTGGGTCATGTCCTAATTCCCCCTTCCCAGTATCCCCCAGCAGACGCAGGAGAGGAGCTACTGTCGCATCCAGTGCTATTTTATGGCACGAGCAGTGCCAAACCTCTACACACAGGCATCAAGCAAGTCTCCTCTCCAGGCAGCAGTGCTAACAGCTTCAGCTGCCCTACCCGTTGCTGTGGTACTCCTGATCTCCCTCTAGCCTCCTCTGTGACAGGTATCTCTGTCCCAAACCCATTTTCCAGGCAGGTAAACAGCCAAGGTGAAAGCACTCAGGTCACGGGAGGCAGCCCCTATCAGGGGGGTCTCAATATCCCTGGCTCCTAGACTTGCCCAGGAGCTTCCTCCCTGCAACACCCTTGGCCAGCAGCTGTTCAAAGGACTGTGCCCTTTACCTGTCTGCTGTGCAAGGTGATGGTGTCTCGAGTAGGTGGCAGTGGGCCAGTTCAGAAGGGGCTGTTGCTGCTCAGCAATGCCCTGACGTCAGATGGATCTGGTGAGACTCAGCATGAGCTACCACTTGACTTCTACAGGGACAGCTGACTCCATGACATGAGGCACTGTGGCTTGAGCAGCAGACTAGGAATGAAGGACAAACCACCCAGGTCTGCTGGCTGCAGATGGGATAGTGGATCTTTCACAGATGGCGAAGGCAGGAAGCAATGCTGCTGCTCACGCCCTGTGAGGAGCTGCTCCTGAGTGACTCTCCAAATGTTCATGGACAGCTTACAAAGCCTCCTACCAGCCTCAGTTGTAGCGTGGGTTGGCTATGTACCGGACCACGTAAGCAGCTCTGTATTTCCTCTTCCGAACAAGCTCACGCTGTGGAGCAGTGGGAGCCTGTTTTCAAGCCAGAAAACAATTAAGAGAATTCCCTCACATCTTCTTGCAGGCAGCAGCACAGGCCACATATGTGAAAACTGAGCTATGAGGAGCATGTGACATAATGGCCTTGAGCTTGCTGGTGCACTGGGGGCCTGCCAAGGCCAGCGGTCCCGGACTCTGGGAATTTCAGCTGCAGGAGCTCAAATTCCTGTCCCTGAAGAGTCACATCCTTTAGAGAGGCAGTGTGGTTTGCAGCCAGTTCCAGCAGGCCAGGCAGAAAGGGTGAAGCCTCTCAAGTCTACCAAGCCTACCAAGTCCAGCTTGCCTAAGGGTTTGGAGGCAAGGCTCCAGCACCCGAGAAAATACAGAAGCCAGCACTGAGACTTCAGCATGGCTGTCTGGTTTTTTTGAGCTGCTGAGCCTGAAATGCAGTAAAGCAAGACCAGAACCATCTCCTCAGCAGATCTTCAGCCTTCAGAGCATGCCTGGCTTGTTTTTCACTTGCCACTCCATCTACAGAGACCCAGACTGATGCTGATGAGAACAAGGGCAGATGGCCACCAGACAGCTTGGCAGAGCAAAGAGGTTCTATTGCCACCCTCACCAAGCTGACGTTAGCTGACAGAAAGCATAAGGGACCACCCTAAGCCACCCAAGATGCTAAGAAGCAATTCCATGTGGATCCTACACTGTCAAGCCAAGACAGCAAGTGACTATTATGCCTGCCAGCTCCTGGGCCACTCTGAATTAGATGCTATTTGCTGTGATTCATGAATCAGTCAGTTCTCAGGAAGGAAACTCAGATCTTTACATCCAAGATCCTTAAGAGTCTTACTCACTGCCATGCTGAATAACACATTTCCAGCAGATACTCATGGGCCAGGAGAGAAACTTGGGGTGCAGACGGGAGAGATCCCACAGAGATGTTTGCTTGGCCATAGTGACCGTAACCCAGCAAATGCACCTCCTGCTACAAGATGCTAGCACACAGACATCCCAAACCCCTTGTGGAGGCTCCATCCCTCCTCCCACCCTTAAATGCAGCTCATGCCTTTAGGATCGTCCAAACTGAAAAGGGTCGGGAGCTCTCTGAGGCTCATTTTGTCAGTGCCCTTTCCTAGGGGCAACAAGTTACCTGCACCAGCACCTGTCAGAATCAAAAGCACCCGAATATCCACGTGTTGCTGAATCACTCCAGAACGAACCTCCCTCCTTGCGATCTCCCCAAGACAGCGCTCACGGGACAGTGGCCATTGAAGTCAAAGGAGAGCAGGTTTCCTTCACAAAGAGACTCCATAAAAGCAAGGCCACTGCTTCTGAAGCTTCCTAGCTTGTCACAAAAGCCTGGTCAGTCAGTGGTGGCACTGAGAGCAAGGGCAGCAACCCGACTGCTGCATTTCTTCCTTGCTGCAGAGAAGCTGAGGTCCCAGAGCCAGCACTGCTTGGAGAGGGAAGTATTTGCTCAGCCAGCAGAGCCAAACCAGCTTGCTGCCCTGGCCTGCTGCTCCCTGGACCACCTCCACGCACAGAGATGCTGTAGCTCCAGAAGAGCCCTCTGGTCACTGCAGAGGCCAAAAAAAAAGCTGCCTCCTGCTTCCTCCCTGCCCAAGTTACCTGAGGCAACGTTTCTCCCCGTGCCCTTCAGCTCCCCCCAGCCAACAACACCGAACGGCCCGTGTACTTCCAACGGGGGGGCAAAGCAAACCCACCACTGCCAGAACCTCTCCGCAGCCGTTCCGTGGGCCTCGGCATCTCCCAGGGCTCTAAAGCCGCAGCTTTTTCCTTTCACCAAAGGGATCACTGCACGACTTGGCAGAGGACGGGGAAGGAGACCACGCTTGGCACGGAATCGCTGCCGGGGTACCGAGAGCCGGCGGCAGAGGCAGCCGCTCAGAAACGGCACCGGCGGTGCCTCCGGACGCGCCGCCCCGCACCCCGACGGGCAAACTTGCTCTCCGGGGAGGAAGGAGCCACCGGCAGCGGCAGGGAGTGATGGAGAGCCCCTCCGGGGGGTTCCTCCTGCCGTACCCCCCCTCCCTTACCGGTAGCCCCCCGCCAGCTCGCCCTCCTCCTCCTCCTCCTCCTCCCGCCGCTGCGCCCGGGGTCCGAGTGCCCGGCCCGGCCCTGCAACTGCTGCGGGGACAGGGAGGGGAGGGGGAGGCTGCAGGGCCGTACCCCGGCGGTACTCACGGCTCCGGCTCAGCAGCGATGGCACAGCCCGGCTCAGCTCGGCCCGACCCGCGGGATGCTGCGGGGCTCCGCTATAGGGGCTCCGCTATAGGGGCACCGCTATAGGGGCACCGCTGCCGCCGGCCCCGCGGCGGGGAGACGGGGCGGGGCGGGGGCGGGCAGGTGCGCGGCTCCTCTTCGGGCCGCGGCAGGACGGTGCCGGCACCGGGGCGGCCTCACGGCTCCGGCTGCGGCTTCCTCCCTCACCCGGAATAACCCCGCCGCGGAGCCTTGCGCGAAAGCCGCCGGCGGCTCGCGAAACCCCGCCGCGCACGTGTCCCGGGGCCGCGGGGGAAAGAGGAGCCGGCCCCGCCACGCCGCTCACTTACCGGGCGCCGGGCGGAGCGGGGACACGCGAGGCACCGACCGGCCCCGCCGACACAGCCCGCGGCCCGGCTGCCCGCCCGCCGCAGCCGGGGGGACCGCGGGGGGACGGGGGGGGTACGGGGGGGGGTTGGGGGTAGGACGGGGGGTGGGCGTGGGGG
>WUAM01000359.1:47579069-47608456 GCA_024336885.1 Actenoides hombroni | reverse complement strand
CCCCCCCCCCCACCCACACCCGCCCACACCCCCCTCCTTGCTCCCGGCTCGGGCGAAAGCTCCACCGCGCGTCAGCTCGGGCAGCGGCGCCGGGTTTAGGGCTCTTCCCTTTCTCCTCCGCCCGCAGGAGCAGCGCAGCCCCGCGGGGCCCGGCACACGCCGGATCTACATCCCCATCCCGCACCTTTTTTCTTAGGGCTGCTTCACCAGATCTGCGTAACCACCTCGACAGGTTTGTCGCTGACTTCGTGGGGACAGGACGCACCACGCTCCTGCGCGGGGCCAGAAGGAGCGCGTGGAGATGTTGTGGAAAGGTGATCATTCAAGAATTTTTCACTGACCAAGGCAAACAAAAACTATAGGAGAGCAGCTTCTGAGCCCTCCTCCCCGCGGCATCTTCCTCGGAGAGGCGATCCCGGCGGTAATGATGCTGATGCACCAGGAGGGGGTTTTCGAGTACTTCAAAACAACACCGTAGGAATGCGAGAAGTCAGTTTTATCTGTCAGCGCCAAATACTTACTCCGCGTGTTTCATTAGCTGCTCAGTGTTCCTTGGCAGCCAGCCCCGTTGCCCAAAGGCACGGATGGGTTTGCAGCCAGGACCGGGTTTTGCAGCCAGAAAAGACGCCTCGCCACGAGGATGCGTCACCTCGCAGCTTCCTGGGGAAGAGCCGAGCCAGGGCCATCGCTGCCGTGGCAGGCGACGAAATCACAAAGAAACGATCCAAGCCCACACCTGGTCCAGTGAACCCTCCGTGGCTGCCAGGGTACATGCTTGTGAGGACAGAGAACACCGGCGGAGCCCATTGCTATGTCCCGTCCCTCCCCACAGCAAGCATGGTGGCAGCAGGAATCTTCAGAGCCACGCTCCCCACCTTCTCTGCCCCAGAACAGGCTCAGTGCTCAGGGGGCTCTCTCTCCCCAGCCTCAGCTCTGGGTCCCCACCAAGCCAAGGAGACGGGGTCAGAGCTACCTGCCACTCTTGCTCTGCCAGCTGGGACCATGATCTGTGTCCCCAGCTCCTGACGGAAGAGGCAAAGACAAATTCAATGTCCAAGGCCACCCTTGCCAATGTCCCCCATTAAGGTCAAGGTGACTTTGTCTGCTGCTCGCTTGATTGTAGCCTTGGCTTGCAGTGCCCAGAGGGCTCCCGTGGGTGCAGGGACAGGATAGAGCTGTGGAGATACTGGTATCAAACCAGCTTTTCAGACTTTGCATGTGTGTTTTACTGGGACTTCCTGTGCTGCTGCTGGCCTGTGGACCCAGTGAGCAGCTGCAGTCACAGCACCAATCCTGCCTCTAGCCCAAAGTCATGTCTTTCTCCCCCCTGCCACAGACAAGAGGGGCAGAGCTCGTCTGAGCTGCCCGCTGTCCATCCCGTGCTCTGGCCATTCCTGGGAAATCTGCCTGCTCACAGGAACATGCTGGACAACCTTATCTGAACCCAGCACTGAACTGGCTTTGAGCAGGGGGTGGAAGAACAACCTCCTGAGGCTCCTGCCAAGGAGCTACCCTCCCAGACAGGGGGTGCTGAGCCCCCTGGAGAGACAGGCCTTTGCTGCTCTCAACCAAGGCAGCCAAGAACTGGTGGATCTGAAGTCAGTGAACATATCTGTACAACATGCTCTGGTCCCAGAGGCCAATTCAGATGTCCTGGTACTAAAGTCAAACACCTGCCCTTATACTGTCTGCTTAGCTCAGATCTCGCTCTGTATGCAATGGCACAAACCAGAAGGTGTGACCAGCGTGTCACCCCCACGGTCCCGCAGAAACAATCGGCTCTGATTTACCAAAAGTGGAGATGAAGGGCTACAAACTTCTTTCGTCACGGGTGCCTGCCTAAACATTAACCCTGGTGTAAATCAGGACTATCTCTCTGCCCTCAACGCAATTACTCTGTTCAAAAAAAAACAAAAGGTGGAGGGGAAATCGCTGCTAAGTTCACAGCTCTGTGTGCGGGCAGGCTGGCTTTTGCCGCGTGGCCGATCACTCGGCACAGCAGGAGCAGCTGGTGGAGAATTTGCCGGTGCACAAAGTGGTGTCCCGCGGGCTCACGGCCTGGCACGCTCGCTGTGCTCACCCCGTGCGATGACGCAGGGGCAGAGCCTGCCAGGAGCCACGGGCCGGCTTACGTGGGTCCGATGTGGTGGTGATGCCGGGGACTGATGCAATATTTTGCTGTCCAAAGGTTGTTCCACGGGCCGGGGTAGAGCAAGGATCAGAGGATGGCATGATCCAGACAAGCTGGGCTGATGCTTGGGATTTGGTTCATGTGTTTGTTCCGTAGGAAGTGCTGCGCTTGTCTGGTGTCTGGCTTTAAAAAGTGTTTTGTGGAGCTGTTGTCACAGACCCTTTGGCTGGTGTGGTGGCTTTAGTCTTTTTTAAACACCACTGTAGTCTTGTTTAGGTGCTGGGGTTGGTGACCCATCTCCTGCAGCCCGCGAGCAGGCCGGGAGCTCCCAGTGTGCTCCAGCATCATGCAGGCAGAGCTGCTCCACGGCGGGGGCTGCGGGGAAAGGGCCATCTGCGTCTCTGCGCGTTTCTGTGCCTGAACAGAGCCAGTCCTGCCGCAGACACATCCCAGGAGGCTGGAAACAAGTGGCACGGCAGCGTGTCACAGGCTGGGCTGGAAATCATGCCGTGATGCCCCGGCGGCCTGCCGGCCCCCTGCCCAAAGGCTGCCGAGCCGGTGGCGGTGGGGAGAGGCAGCCCCGGGTCACCGGGAGAGGCTGGACCCGGGGTCGAGCCACGCTAAAATAACCCCGGAGGGGACCCACAGCTCCCAACGTGGAGATGAAGGAGGGATGCCGGTCATGCGTCAGAGCCCGGCGTCCCCGAAGAGGGTTTAATTGCGCCACTAATGATGCTCCTGGCAGCGATGGGATGCCCGAGGTTACCGGGGCGGGGCGGTGCCCGGTGTCGTCCCCTCCGGCCCACCCGCAGACGGCGGGGGCAGGCGGGCGGTGCGGGGCACAGGAGCCGTGCCCGGGCGGGGCGGCCGCAGCGGCGGCCACCGGAGCGGGGACGACCCCGGCCAGGGGAGCGGGAGCGGCGAGGCAGAGGCCGGAGGGGTGCGGGGTTGGGGCGGGGGGGTCCTGCCGCTCACCCGGCCCCGGTGCCGTTGCCACAGCGACGTTGTCAGCACCCTTCTGGCCACGCCCCCCGCCCCTCCGCCAGGCCCCGCCCACCGAGCCGCGCGGCACGCTGGGAGCGGAAGCGGCGGCCGCGTTGCAGCGAGGCGGGCGGCCTGGCCGCCGCCGGGGAGAGGTGAGCCCAGCGGGTCCGGGAGGCCGCGGGCGGGAGCGGTGCCGGGCTGGGGGCACGGCGCGGGGGAGGGGAGGCCTGTGGGGCAGCGGCTGGCGGTTCGGCGGCGGTTCGTCAGCCCCGGGGCCGCCGGGCGCGGGTAGGCCCGGCGCTGCCGGCTGAGCTGCTCTCCTTGCCGCCCCCAGGAACCTGGCGGAGCTGAGCCTGGACGAGTTCCTCGCCGACGGCTTCGGGTCGGAGCCTGACGGCGGCTGGGAGGAGGAGAAGGACGAGCCGGAGGCTGCCAGGCCCGCCAAGGGGGCCGCGGCGCGGCGGCGGCGGCAGAGCGGGAAGGCCCCGCGGGATGGGAAGGCGAGGCCGCAGCTCCAGGCCCCGCTGCCTGCCAGGTAAGGGCACATCTCCGCTCGCCTCTCGCCCGCTCCGGCGTGTCCAAGCACCCAGTCACGGGTTGCTTGCTTGGCTGGGGTTTTTTACCTGGTTTTTGTAAGCGACCGGGGCATTTTGGTGCAGTGTCTGTTATAAAATAAGCTAGTTCTGGGGCGAGCTGGGTCAGAGGTGCCTAAAAGGGCAGCGTTTGAGGGTACAGGACAGTCAGGTTTTTGGTCATACTTATGTCGGTTCACTAACTGCAGTGGAGAAAAGCTTGTATATAGTTTTAATCTTTTACTGGGTCTGCTGGAATCAGGCAAAGCTCACTGTGTTCTTCCTCATTTGTATATGCTCTTGCTGAGCGATGTTGGGAGGATCTGCAAGATAGAAAATGGTGAAGTAGTTCTGAGCAGCTGCTAAACACTGTTAGAAACAGAACCATGTCTGTAGTACCAGGTAAGATTTTATTCAGCTTCCATTGTCAGATTTCTCTGGCAGTGCAGCTTTCAATATTCTTTCTAAAAAGCTTGTGAGAGTAATTCTGAGAAACTGAGATATTTTGTTGTTGTTTTTGCAAGCTGCTTTTGTGAGCTCTGGTTGTTCCAATACAACCTGGTAGCTTGCTAGCAAGATTTCTGAGTGCTGAAGGAAAATAACCTTCTACCAGTCCTCTAGAGCAGGTGTTAAATGGGCTACAGACCCCTGGCCCCAGCTGGGGCCAATCCAGTGCTGCCTGCGTTAGCCCCAGCTGTGCTGTAGTGCCCCAAAGCTGTTTGCTTTTCTTGCAGCATCAGCAGAAGCTTGAGCAATAAATAACTGTGTGTTCATTCCTGTTTACCAGGAAGAAGGGAAAGGCATCTGAACATAAAGATCAGCTCTCCCGGCTGAAGGATAAAGACCCTGAATTTTATAAGTTTTTGGAGGAAAATGACCGCACGCTGCTGGATTTTGATGCCTCAGACAGCTCTGATGAGGAGGAGATGTTGCACGTGCCACCTGATACGCTGGAGGTACTGGGCCTGGGCTTGGAGGGCTGAAATCAATTATTCAATTATGTACTTGTTAAGTACTGGAGTTCCACTGCCAGGCCCAGGTGTATTTGGGTTTAGAATGGCCCAGGTGGCTGGGGAGGAGCTTCCCCAGAGATCATCTGCAGGTGTAAAGGCTTTTAATGCAGAATTCAGCTGTGGGTGTGAGCTGAGCAGGAGGGGTTTCGTAAAGATTGTGAAAGCAGAGCCCGAGAGTGTATTTTCTCTGTACCTTTGGTTTTGTGTCCTGGTTCCCAATGATAGTTTGTGCTTCAAGTGATAAATGACCTTAATGGTCTTTTCCAACCTAAACGATTCTGTGATGTGTGTTCTCCTTGGTATTTTATATTACTGAACATTGTATTTGTGTAGCAAAGCTGCAGGATTTAAGTAGCTTTAACTTTGTAACACCTGTAATTTTGTTACTGCTTTATGCAAAGTGTTGACAACAGCATTAATAAATTTCCCTGCCTCCTGCCTTCCCCTTCAGTAGCTACTCAGCACAAGAGGTGGGGCCAGGAAAGAAATGTGTGAGCTTTTTCTCAGTCTTGCTACTGACTTCTCTAGGAAGCGAGTGATGAAGATGAAGAAGAAGAAGGTGAAACAGTCAAACGGAAGAGGGTTTCTTACATCCCTGTGAGCATGAAAATGGTTGAAGAATGGAAAAAAGCTGCAGAGGTGAGCATGGAGTTGGAATACAAGGCACTTGAGCATTCTCCTTTAAATGTTCTTCCAGGTGTCACCACCTCTACAAGACCAACTTTCGATTTGTTCATCTTTCACAAAAACTCAGAGACCTGTGTCCTACATCCAAGTCATGCTCCTCGAGCTCTTTTTACTTCAGAGTGACTTGTCTTTGCAATATTTCTTGGGCTGCAGGATAAGAGTACTTGCGCTCTGAGGGAGATGCCAGAGAAACTTGTGGGGCTCAGAAGTTGTCAGAATGGTTAATTTTGGATTTTTTACCCTCTTGCTGAGTGTTGAACCTTTGGCAGCTCCCAATAATGATTTTGGTCATATTTTGAGTACTGATGAAATGATTTGCTTACTTCTGACTTAGAAGGGGAAGGAAAGGGTGAATTGGGTAGTTGCTTGCAGCTGATTGTTTTTCCAACCAATTAAGAGCCCTAGAAGCCCATTTTGGTGCAAGTGAAGGCCCCTAGCATTTGATAACACTGTCTTGACATTGTTCATTTGCTTCTAGGATGGAGCTATTTTTGCAATCAAGCTTAAAATGAATTCCAATACTGTCCCGGTAAAGTGCTACAGAGTGTCAGGATATCACTTTCATTTCCTCCTCAACAGTCTTTTTCCTTCTTTCTCCAGAGAAAACCAACACCAAAACTCTTCCATGAAATCACTCAAGCCTTTAAAGCAGCTGTAGCAACCACCAAAGGAGATAGTGGAGGGGCTGATCCCAGCAAGTTTCAAGTCACTGATGCTGCAGGTGAGTTGGTCACTGCACTGCTGCTGTGAGAGGAGGGAAGGCATTTGGTAGGGAAGGTTTTAGCTGTTGGAAGAGAGTGGGGATCAGTACTGGCTGGAGTGAACTTACCCTTTCATAGGCTGCATTTCAGATAAGTAGCTTATCTTCCTGGTGGTGAGTCTGTGTGGTGGTCTCTTCTCTGGTGTCCCAGTGTGTGAGGTGCCTCTTGGTGGGCAGGCTTAGAGCTTCTGGGCTTTCAGAGTGCTGAGGAAAGGATCACTTTGTTCACCAGACTTCTTAGAGTGAAGCTGAGGCTATGTCCTGTTTATACACTTTTGAGCAGCCTTTGCTGTGGCTTCTTGCTGATCCCTCTTAGAACTAATCCTGTGAGACTATTTTAAGACTTCTTTCCCAATAGCATTCCATAACCTCCTAACAGTTCAGAGTTCAGTTGCACTCTGGAGTTCCCCTTCCCTTAGCTGGGACCTTCATTAGTGTCTCAGGCTGCAGGTCACATCCTCGTTTACCCCTAAATTAGCAGGTACTTCCTCACTGTGTTTTATCAGCTTGTTATTGGGTACCATCTGGAACTGGTGCTGTGGGGTGGGACTGCTTAAACTCACGTGTTCTCCTTAATCCTTTCTTGCCCAGCACAGTGCTTTCTGTAGCTTGCATGGCTTTTGGTAAAACCTCATTCTTTAAGACATTACAGGGAATTCACATGCCTGTTTCTGTGACCTTTTTCTTTTTTTATTAAGTGCTTTTAATTCTCATTATGGCTTAGGGGAGATCACTGGTAATACAGACTCCTAGTCTTGGGTCAGGCTGCTTTTGTGCTTGGTGCTGTTGACTCGCAGAGCAAAGAGAAGCCCCCCGTGCCAGAAAGCTGTCAGTTGTCATCTTGCTGTTTAGATAAAAAGTCTGGGGTAAGACACACTGATATTTTCTGGAAGCTTGTGGAAATGCAATAGTTCTGCTTTGTGTACTGGCTTCAGTTCTTTGGGGAGCTATTTTCAGATTAGCTGAGAAATCCAGGAATATATGGAAAATAATTTATAAATGCTTTACTTTTTTTTTTTCTTTCCTTAACCAGTGTTCAATGCCCTTGTGTCCTTCTGTATCCGGGACCTCTTCCACTGCCTGCAGAAGCTGCTTCTTCTGAAACCCCCAAAAAACAAACTAAAGTAAGTCTGGGGAGATTTCAACAGGAAGAGAATTGCATCTGCTTGCACTCGGGAGGACTGTGAAGTCATTATGAGTTGGCTTTCAGAGGAGGGGACCGAGCCTTCTGCCTGTGTGAAGGCAGAGTACCGCAAGTGTGTGACTTCAGTGACCCTGGAGTCCCCAGGCCTGGCTTATACAGACTGTGGGATGGCCTGGGGACACTATTTTGGGTGCAGCATCACAAGTTTAGAAGAGACTGAGCAATGTCTCAACTGGTTTGATCCCCAAAAGAGACTTTCTTGCTACAAGCCTGCTCTATTCTCAGGTTCTCTGCTCTCACACAAGTGTGAGAGATTCACCCATAATGAAATTGTTACTTCTTGCTTTGCCAGCAGTTGTTTTTCTTCACTGGCAATATCATGAACATGAACTTGCTGTTCTTTGTGCTGCTGAAATCTATTTTGTGGAGGTTTTTTTTTAAAGCTAAACCCAACTCCTGCTCATTTCCAGAATGGTTCTCCCTTCCACCAGCCCGCTTTGGAGTAAGCTGCGACTGGACATCAAAGCGTATCTCAGCTCTACCATACAAGTAAGAAATTTCATTGTATTTATGTTGCTGTGGTTAGTTTGGGCATGGCTGGGCTGTTGTTCAGGATATTTTGGAATGAGATGGAGGGACTTTTGCATCTGTAAACAACACTGCAAAAAGGAGAACCAGAAAATCAAGAATATAATTAACAAAGCAGGTAACTGTAGCCTCAGGTGCTTATAGGTGGCCTATAAAGAAGGGCTGGGTTAACATTCTGGCAGTTCTTTGTGTCTTAATTTGTTTGACAAATTGATATTTAGTGGGCTTTAAATTATTTTGCTCCTGTATTCTGCATCTTTAATTTTTTGGCACTATCATCTTGCCACTTCTTGTAGTAAATCCTAAGATGTTATATTGATAACCTCACATATGACATATCCAAGTAGGATTATGCTCCATCCCAGTGGGATATCCCATCCATCCAAAGGTGCTGATGTCTGGTGTAGCAAGGACAGTCCATGGATTATTTCTGAAGGAAATTGCCCCCTGGTTAATTTTTTTTAACTGCTTTATCGTACCTCCCCAAACTTGAAATATTAAAACCAAAACATTGAAACACTCATTGGTCAGAAGCTGAGGGAAGGGGACATAAGGAAGGGAGAAGAAAGAGCTGATGTCTCTTAGCTGTAAGCTGGCAGAATGACTTAGCAGAAAGAGCAGTTGGATCAGTAGAGCTTTTTTTTTTTTCTCCTCAAGTCGCGGTGCGTCTCGCCAGCAGCAGAAGATTGCAGCAGCAAAGGCAGAGCTGGCAATGCAGTCCCAGTGAAGTCACCCCATGTCCTGTGCTTGCTTCCGAATGCCATCAGTCCCAGGCTTCACTACAGGCTTTTTTTTTTTTGGCATAGTAGCTTCTAAACAGTATTTTTCTCCCTTCTTTTTGGTGCATGAGGGACTTTGCGTAGGAATCCTGTTCAGTCCACAATCTTGGCAGTGCAAGAAGGAAAGTTAAAAGTAGGAAAAAAACCAAACAAACTAACCAAAAGCCTCTGTTTCTATCAGCTGGGATTGCAGGCGAGAAGGGTCACTGCATCAGGCAGAACCTCTCTCCAACTGAAGTGATTTTGAGCTTGCTGTTGTCCTCAAGTGAGCAACTGCAAATGTCTCTGGGTTTGGCTGCAGAGGAACCGGGCTGAACAACCTGGAAATGCAAAGATATTGTTTCTTAAGAGTTTGTCTTACCTTTTCCTTGAACTGAAGTTAACCTTTTGGCACCCAGTAGTATTCCAGCTTCCCATTAAAGTAGTCCTAGGGATATCACACCAGTTCAGATGGTTTATTTCCAAGCCTTGTGTACACTGAGGGTGTCTTCACCATGCTTTGACCATTTGTAGTGAGACAACAGAGGCATTGATCTCATGCTGTCTGTAAGGTGTCTTAAGGTGACTTGACTTTTGCAGCTTACACAAATGAGATTTTATGTGGTGAGCTCAGGTGCCATTAGCCATCCAGGTCCAGTAACCTGGCTCACATTTACGGTATGATGGACTTCCAGGGGAGTTGTTGAACCTGCCGTGTGTCTGCTCCTTTCCTGATACAGCTTTTGTGGGTTGGTTTGAGCTTCTTCCTAGGGAAGGTTGGTCTTCTGGTCCTTTGGTAACACAAATACCTGGAAGCAGCAAAATACAGATGCTTAATAATAAAGGAAGAAGTGATGAGGACTACACACTAAGTGGGTTTGTTTTGTTTTCCCTCTGTAGCTCCTGTCTTGTTTAACAGAAGCCTCAGTCGGTGCAGCAGTCCTTCAGCACGTCAGTTCCACAGTGCCTTATTACTTGTCCTTTCCAAAGCAGTGCCGTGCACTTCTCAAGGTGAGGTGACATGCTGGGTGTCATTTGGATCCGTGGTACTTTCTTTACCCCTTCAGATGAGCCTCTCGTGGTGTTTGGGCTGACTCCCGTGACAGTTCAGTCTCTTGTGCTCCTCTTCCCTGTTGTTTTTTTTGGTCCTGGAGAGGCCTCCTGTGTCTTTTACAGGCCTTCTGGGTGCTGTGAAGCACTCTCAGGTGAGTGGGTGTGTGGCTCTACTGCTAATCCCCGTGTGAAGTGACAGGGAGGTGTTCTGGGGAAGTGTCTGCTTCCCCATCACAGATGGAGTAATTGCTGCCTGTGTGCTGAGTCTGAGTGTGTGGCTGTGATAGTATTTCACTCAAGAGCTGGGGGTGGAATATATTTGCAGGAACTTAGTCACAACTGCTGAGCGTTTAAGAACAACAGAGGAGGCGTGGAAGGGCGGGAGAGGGCAACAGGGTGACACTTGAATGAAAAGCTGCAACGCAAGGTAAAAATGAGGCTGGGAATCCCTTGATGATAAAGGTGACTGGTGTACAGTGATGGGAGGCTGATACACCTTGTATCTGAAGGTGTGACAGCCTGCTTGCTGCTGGAGTAGGGATTTTTGAGTAGATTTTTTTCAGCCTGGCAGCTGGAATCTATCAGAGATGATAGTTTTGGACAGTGTCCTCTATTGACCCTACCTTTTGTATGGTCTTCCAGCTGGAGTGTGAGGACAAAGTGCTGGTGTGACTGTGACAGCACAGCCTGCCATCTTTGTGTCAGCTTCCTCCTTGCTTGGTTTTCTGGTGTGAGGGAGAGAAGCTCAGGTCTGTCTGTAACAAAGAAGAGTCTCTTTGTCCCTCCACTTACCTGTACCTTTTTATTTTCTGTTTCAGCAAACAATTAATTTGTGGAGCACGGGGGAGGAAACAGTGAGAGTCCTGGCCTTCCTTGTGCTGAACAAGATCTGCCGCTACAAGAAGGAGGTGTACCTGAGTCCCTTGCTCAAGGTAAGGCTGGTACTTGCTGTACTCTGCAGCTTTTCTTTCTCATGTTATATGTAAGGACCTCAGAGCATGAGCTGCAGCCTGTTAGGTGGGGCATGTGCTGAAGATGATGCTGGTTACCTCCAGAAAATGAAACGGGGAAGAAACTGTGTGTTATGTCAGAGTGATATCCTGCTTCTGAAGGCACACAGGGTCTTAGCAGGGAAGGCTTCTGTCACTCATCTGTCTACTCATCTTCCCAATTCTTGAGGGCTTTCCTCAAGTGCTGACACAGTACTCAGGGCTACTGAGCTGCTCTGATCTTTCGGCCAATAGCTGAGGTTCCCAAATGTGGTTTGCTAAGACAGCACGTTACAGCAAGAGAACTGTGACCAACCACAAACACATGGCTTAAAGCCAACCTGTAGCTCTCTTCTTGCAGAGTAACAATGGTAGTGGCATCTCCAAGCGCTGAGCAGATTCGTTCCCATCTGCCCTGAAGAAGGAGCAGGGTGGGTTATTATTTTTGCCTATTCCTTGAAGCCCCTTTTCTTATAAAAGGAACAACTTCACCCCTGGTTTCGGACGTACTTGGGCGAGGCAAGTTAGTAAGAGAAGGTTTTTATTCGATGCGATTGTATCTTACCCTCTTTTCCTGCACAGCAAATGTACATTGCATTTGTGAAGAATTCCAGATTCACCTCTCCCAACGTCCTGCCCATGATCAACTTCATGCAGCGCACGCTGACGGAGATGTACGGCCTGGACACACACACCTCCTACCAGCACGCCTTCATCTACATCCGCCAGCTCGCCATTCACCTGCGCAGCGCCATGACGCTCAAGAAGAAGGTGGGGTACCCATCAGCCTGGAAGGAGCTGGACCTTCTGAGGGGAATGTGCTGGGGGGAAAATGACAGTAGGCACTTCAGGCTTTTGGTAGGGACTCTAAAATGTCGGTGCTTGTGCCTGACCTGTTTCTTAATGTGCTGAGGAAATTTTTGCCAGGGGCTGGGAGCTCTTGAGATCACCTGGTAGTTGCCTGTGTTAGTTTAGAATTTCAGCAAGGAAGGGAAGAAGAGAGAGCTGCAGGATGGGAGTCACTTTTATCTCCTCACCTTGCAAGAGTTTGTGACGCGCTCCCCACATTCTGCCTTGGGCCCCCTTTTTCCCCTCTGAAGCTGCTGTTTGCAGCCTCTGTTGCGAAACCTCAACCTAAAGAAGATTAGGAACCACCCTGGTGTGTGCATCTTTCCAGAGAAGTCCATATGATTTAATTGAACAAAGCAGCTCAGACCTTTTGGGAGCTGCCCTGGTTTCAGCCACCTCCAGTCTGACCTCAGAAATCTGAGTCAGGTTGCTAATCCTGGCTTTATTGGTGTTTAGCAAAACAGACCCCTATAGATTAATGGTTCAGCTGCTCCCAAACATTGCAGGATTGGTGACCAGTTAAATCTCCTGGCTGTTCAGACATGGGGATAAATGAGTAGAGATAAATGAAGTCTGGGCTGCATATGCCCTAATTGGATTGCACTGGCTTCTTACACTCTCGGTCCTGGCCCAGACAAGAACTAAATCTACTGGATTTCACAGCTGGGAAGGGTGGTAGGAACAACAGCACAACCAACATATACAAATCTGAGCAATAAGCCAATTAATTTAAATTGAGCAGTGGGTGGTTGTGGGAGGTGATTACGAGAGCAGATTGCTTATCTGCTCTGGGCAAGAGAAGCTTGAGAACAGAGCTGCTCTGCGACATCTCGGCGACCTGCTGAGAACTGGGAGAGCTCTGCCATTTCCAGCTGTGGCTTAAGGTCCCTAATGCAAGGTTTGGTCCACTGCTTCCAACTGAGGAGCCTTGTTTCAGGACTTAAAGCATCTTACTTCATTCGTGGAAACGAGGAGGTGATCTGGGCCTGGACAGTATGTCTGAAATGAACTTGAGTTGGAGCTGAGGCACCTTAAATGCAGTCTTCTGAGTTCTTGGTGCAGTTCTGGGGAATGCATGGGCCTGCAGAACTCTTTGAAAGAGGTGTCCCTCAGGGACTCCTGCACTCTTCTGGGCTTTTAGTTAATCTGGCACGTGACAGGGAGAGTTGGGGCTTGCCCAAACATTCTTGAAACTGTTGTCTCTTGGATTGGTGCAAGATTTGACCCGTGCCCACCCAAGCTACTGAGCTAGCCCTGGATGCTAACTGCACGTGTCACTGGGTGTTGGGTGTGCTGCTGGCCTGCTGCATTTTGGCTAGTGACCATGAAGGCTGTCTAAGAAACAGCTGGAAGCTTGTTCTCAGCTCTGCTGCCTGTCATTTTTACTCTACAACTGAAAAAGATGAGGTGTAGTGTCTTTTCCAAAATCAGGGAGGAGTGCTGGGTTGATCAGTTGGTCCTTGAACATTTGTAGGAAGATCTTTAAAATGAGCACTGGTGCTGCCAGAGTTAATGGGGTGGTGGTCAGTGGGTTCTGAGTAATACAGCTGAGGGAAGGGAAGCCTCAAGTGGGAAGGATGAGGTGCTACATGATCAAAGGAGCTGGAGAGCAGAAAGGGGAAATCCAGATGAATTCAGATTAATTTCTTGATAGCTTGAATCTGTAGTGTAGCTTTACACACCCTTTTTTTTTCTGGCAAAAGCCAGAAGGTAATTTACGGAGGTGTCAGAGACAGATACTACTTTGCAGCCTTCCTACTTGGGGGAGACGAGGGACTGTCCCAGCGTCTGTGGGTAAATGGAACAGTTAAAGGTTTCCTAACGCTTGGCCACATCCCACCATCTGCTGTGAGCTGGGTCATTAAATCATTCCTCTCAAATGAGCCATACTTGTGAAGAAAAGCAGTCTGTGAGCTGCTCATTATTTCCTTTGGGGCACTAACTAGCACCAAATCACAGCATCACCAGTTCAGCAGCTGAACTTGCTGGGTGATGGGTCGGCCACTAGCAGCAAAGCAACGGCTCGGTTGTTAGTTATTCCTCCCCAGAGTACACAGTGTCCTCTTGGAGAATGCTGGACACAGAGGGTCCTGTAGAGGAGCCAGAGTGAGCTCCTCATGTGCCACATTTTCAGGTTTATGCCTGTGTTTTTCCTTTTTCTGCAGGAGAACTTCCAGTCTGTTTATAACTGGCAGTATATCCACTGCCTGTACTTCTGGTGTCGGGTTCTCAGCACCATCTATCCCAGTGAGGTCATGGAGCCTTTGATCTATCCTTTGACACAGGTCATCATTGGCTGTATAAAGTAAGTAGGATTATTTCTCCTCTCTTTTAGCTGTACTTCTTTCTCTTGTTCAATGTGGCAGGGCAGTTAGGGCTGTTGCTGTTACATGATGTGGATTTCACCTTGTGTTGTAAGGAATTGTCTGAGAGCTGCTTTTGGTTGAAGGATTCCAACCAAAGATGTGTTGTGAGCGCCTGTATGTTTACGTGGTGAGAAAGCTGTGGTGTAGGTTATTCTTTCCTAGGCTGAATTCTCTCTATATGAAGTTGCAATTTGAGTAGCCTGGACAGATTATTCTCCCTGTTGTCTGAGGTAGCAAGGAAGAAAAGTCCCAAGGTGAGCCAGTACAAACAGTGCCCGAGTACAGAATCAAGTCTTCATTTCTAGCTCTGTAAATAATGTTAAAAGATGCACTTTTTTTGTGCATATTTGTTAGAACTGGAAGAACTAGGACAGGTTTTCAGTACGTCTCTGCTGACAAGCTCAGTCTCTCTTCCCATCAGTTTATATACCAGGTTTTTTTTTTTGCTTTGCAATGGCTGTTAATGAGCATTGAGGGAATTTCTGAATCTCTGGTGATCTCTGTAATCCTGTTAGCTCTGCTAACCAGATTCTCAGCTTTAAAACACCACCCGCCTGGTCTTGGAAAAACTCCCAAGTGGTGATGAAGATAAGCAGATTTAAACGATCGTTAGTGTGCATCCATCCCTCTCCCCATCCCCCGTGTGCACTTGCTGCTTCCCACTGCTGCTGTAGAGCTTCAGGGGTCCCTGCGACTAATCCAGGCAGTTTTCTACCTGTCCAGGCAGATAAATTGGCTCCTAGGGGCCAAGGAAAGGTGAGTCTCAGTGAGCAGCAAATAGAATTTGTTGGTATCAGTGATGGACAGGGCAGCTTGGCGTGAAGTACAGTTACTGTCTGACAAGGCTTTAAAGATTTGGGAACCCGACAGATGGGGTCTAGGGAGGGGAAATAGAAACAGATCCCCCACTTGGCTTCCTTCCTGAGTGTCCAGGATGTAAAAAGAGGGTAGGTGGGTTAGCAGATGTGGGAATGATGGGGCTCCACAGACTTCAGTCTGTACCCAGATCCCTGGTAGCCCCTTCCTGGGTGTAGGCAGCCCCTTCACTCGGCGTTCGTCGCTGGGTCCAAACTGGGCCGAGCGAGAGTCATCTCTGTGCCACCTCCTCTGGTGTGGATACATCCATAGCAACTGAGTGCTGGGGAAGAACTTCAATTGTTCCTATTTGAGGTGAGAGAATAAAGTAATCTGGTGTGCGGGTCGAGGGCTTTTTTTGCTTCATGGGCCATTTTATGCATTCCTGGAAGGCCCATTTTGGAGTCTGAATCTGCTGCCAGCAGACTGTTGTGGAGATGACATGGATGAGCTGGCCCCTTCCCCCCCACTGGTTTCTCTGGGCTGCTGAGCTCAGAGGTGTGCTCAGGTGGTGGGGCAGGATGCTGGATAACATCTTGAATGTCTTCTGCTCCTGATGTGGTGATGTGCTCTGGGGCACAGCTGGAGGGTGGTGGTGCTGGGAGGAGACACCACCCCCCACCACCTTCCCCGATTCCTTCAGTACCGGGAGGTGGCGCCGGGGTCCAGCACAAGGGCACGGAGCTGGGTGTCTGTCTGTCTGTCTGTGGGACACTGTCAGCTCCTCCTGCCATCCTGGCTGCTTGGGTGAGAGGAGTGAGGGAAACTCCATCCATCTCAGGGACAGACCAGGACAGAAGTTGAGAATTGATTAAACAAAGTAAAGAGTAGAAGGGAGCCACCTGCTAAAATCAAAATGAGCTCCCTCGTTTTCTTTCTCCTGCTCCGTGCTTGCCAGCATATAAAAATGCATTGAAAGTATTTTTAATAATACAGAATTCAGAAATGGGTCGTGTGTGTGCCTGAAAGTTACCTGTGCTCAAGACATGGTCTGGGGAAACTGGATTGCTGAATGGAGAAGCGCTGGAATTGATGGTTTCTGACTTCTGTGATGCTGGGAAGTGCCTGTTAAGTTTTGCTTTCTGGCCTTTCAGCAAATACAGGGGAGAAAGCAGGTACAGCCTCCTCCAGGGAGAAGCAATCACAGCCTTGGTGCTCCTGAGCAACTTCCCTTGGTGACCTGCCCTGTGGTAGGGTGGAGGCTGATGTCGAAAGAAGGTTCCTCTGTCCTCTAGCCAGAGAGAGGTCGTGGTCACCCAGGAGCATAGCAGAAGAAGCTGTAGCAAGTAAAAATAAGCCATGAGAAGCCTTTAGGCTGTTGCCATGCCCTGTCTGCATGGGAGAAGTACAGCAGGCATCCCAAGAGGTAGGGGTGGTACGTGAGGCAGTTTGAAGGCCCTGGCTGTGCCTTGCAGGGACTGTGGGCACTGGGAGCATCCTCAGTGGAGCTGGGACCCAGCTGTGTTTTGCATTCCCTCTGCATCCGGCCATCGGGGCGTCGAGTGGATTGTTGCATCGCCACGCACTCTTAAAATTAATGATCTTGGTTTACAGTAAATCTATACACTTAACAGGTTTATTCCTTGATCAATTAATTCCTGAGAATGGCTTTCGTCATCTCCAGTGGTGCCAGATCAGGGGTGCAAAGTAGATTTATTTCTATAATGGATCCAATGATAATTATTACACTGTTTGGAGGGGGGGATGCAGGTGATTTATGGTCCCTGGTCAGGCATATTTTTTTTTTTCTCTCCTGGATTGCTCAGCAAGCTCTTTGGGGAGGGGAGGGGTTCATTTATCAGACTTGAGCCTGTTGTCAGTGAACTGCATGTTTAAAAAAAAAAAAAGAAGAAAAATCCTTGTTAATGCTGGAGGCATCAATGTCTTCAGCATGAGTGGTTTCTAGAGTGGTACAGTAATGAGGTCTGGTGTCTTTGAGGGCTAGTTCTGCATTCTCCCCTCTGCTGCTGCCTTACACAGTGCTGGGGGAGCTGACCTTGCACAGTCCCAACCTGACAGAGGGGTTTGTCTCTGGTTTTCCTTATACGTGAGTGTGTGATGGATTGAAGTGCAGGGCAAAGTCTGGCCTCTTTCCCTCCATGCTGATCACTGGCTGTTCAAATGTACGTGTTGCCTCTGAAGGAGATGGGAATAGCTCAGGTGCTGCTGTTCCCCCTTTGTCATGGGCTGGTTGTTGCTAGTCCAGCTCCTGCCTCAGTGACATTCCACACTAACAGGTCACTGTTCAGGTGACAGTGCGAACTTCGTGGCTCACCTTGGGAGCACAAGAGACAAAAGTATTGAATGTGACTAAACAGCATCAGTGATAAACATCATCTGCAAAGCTTTTATCTTGTAGTACTTTCTCCCAGCAAAAACTGGGGACTCGGAGCTCTGCTGGCAGGAATTTGTGTGTTATTAGTGTTACAGCTTTAAGGTGGCAGGAATTTTGAGTTTTACTAGTGTTATAGCTTTAACATGTGTGAATTCTATTTCCAGCTGTGGGATAGCTTCAGTTTGCTCTGCACTACCAAAGCTGTCTGTCTTTTGCAGTGTAGGAAAGGCTCTCAAGTGTCACTGAAGGCTGCAGCTACAGTTCCTGGATAAACTTGGTCTCATAGTCTTATTTTTTTCCCTCTCCAGGCTGGTACCAACGTCTCGTTTCTACCCTCTGCGCATGCACTGCATCCGTGCGCTTACGCTGTTGTCTGAGAACACCAGGACCTTCATCCCAGTGTTGCCGTTTATCCTGGAGGTTAGTTGGTTCCTGCTGCCTACTCCCAAATAAACACACTCACTAAACCCACCAACAGCTCCCAAGGTTGCCCGATTTGCTCTCTCCCTAAAATCCCTGCCAAACAGCATCAAACAGAACGTATTGCTTGCTTAGCAAATAGGATTAAACTTTTGTTGGCCTGTGAGCAGAGAGTATCTGCGATCAGCTGGGTGCAGAAGTGCATTCCGAGGTGGTTTAATGCGGCTGGAGTAGGCAAAGAGTTTGCCAAACAAGAGATTCAGTGGCTCAACCAGTTGCAGTAACTCCCCAAGTTGTTGTTACTTGATCCCACTGGTGTGGGCACATCTTAAAAAAAAAAATAAATGTTTCTCAGAAGTGCCAACAGAGGGAAATGGAAGGAAAAAGCCATTCAAGAATTTCTTTAGGAAAAAAAAAAAAAAAAATCTCTGTGCACACAACGTGGCAAAGTACAGTATGTTTGGAATACTGGTGCTGAGAGGCTGTCCAGCTTGCCCGTGTGTTGGGTGCCTGACCTCTCCCCATGCAGGTCCTTTGGTCAGGCAGCAGCAGTGCAGCCAGGCTGTGCTGCAGGAGGCTGGGAAAGGCAGGAGCCCCAGGAAGGCAGGAGCCCCAGTGGGTCAGCATCGGGCTGGGTGCTGAAGGGGGGAGGGAAACCTCTATAATAAATGACCTGAGTCAGCCGGGCTCGTTCCTAATCGAGTTCTGTTGAAGCAAAGGCTGTTGTGGTTTGGTGTTGTTATAAACGTCCTTTGCAAACCACATCCTCTGAGCCCGTGGAAGGCAGCGGGGTTTATAAATCTCCTCCTGCTCTCCCTGGCCCTGGCCTGTGTGGTTTTGCCATTCTCCTGCTTCCTTCCTCTTGTTCATGCATATTTGACAGCGTGCCAACCAGATCGAGCGATCGAGGCATCTCCGCTCCGGGCTGGTGGAGCGTGGGGTGAGGATGGTTTCTCTGCTTTTTTTTCTTCAACACTCTGAGAGAGAAAGTCTCTTTCCCATCGGGGCCTTCCTCCCCACACCCCCTTTGCATTCTGGCCCCAACACTTCATCTCTAATCTGTGTGTCGGGCCCCAGCCAGATGTTACCACACGGCACGTTGAGCTTCCTCCCAGCTTCCGCAAGCCCCCGACCGCATCCGATCCTGCTCTGTGTGTTTGTGAGGCACTGCTTGGCTTAGCTTGTCCAGGTGTTGGTGACAAGGGAGAGATGGGGGCAGGGTCAATGTCTGCGTGTCCATTCCTTACATACTCTTTCACATTAACAATTATTTTGTGATGTTAAACTCCAAACCTCCCTGCAGCTGTCAGCCTTGCCCTTCTTCCTGCCTGCCTCCTGCAAAGCGTCTCTCAAATATTCTGTGGAGTTCCCAAGAACATTCAGGGCTATTCCCTTTGTACCTCCATCTCTTCCCAGTTCCCTCCTCCTCTCTGTTACAGGGGTATCTGAACATTCTTACAACCCTTAGTGTATCTCCACAAGCTCTCTTCAGGCAGGAGCAGTATTCCAGCTGTGCAGGCAGGATGGTAGGAAGGTTTACCACCGAGAGGGGAAGTGATCTGCCCAAAGTCCCAAGGTGGCTGTGGTGATGCTGGGAGCAGACTGCCTTCAGATGCCCAGCCATCCCTCTACCAGCTCACAAATTCAGAGGAGACTCTGCCTTCAGATGCCCAGCCCATCCCTCTACCAGCTCACAAATTCAGCAGTGACTTAGTCGGTAGACATTAGTCCCATGCCATGAAACAAAATCCATTTTAAGCCCATAATCCAAACCATCATGAGATAGAGGGATCTGATCAATGTGTTGGTACTAAGCAGGAGCAGACATGAGGAAAGGTGTAACTGTCTTTCCCTTCCCCCTCTCCATCAAGGAAACCCAACCCTTGCTACCTCTTGTCTCAAGCCCAGTTGCTGCTGTGCTTTTGAGACCCAGCAGCCTGAAGGTGCAATTCCCACAGCTACAGGAATTCCCCAAGCCCCTGCCAAGAGAAACAAGAGCTGTCTGCTTGATGCAGCTTGACAAGGCCTGATGCTCCCCGGCGTGGGCATCCAGTGCTGTCTCTTCTCTGACTCTGCTTTCCAGGCTGGACCAAAAGCAGCAGCTTGCTAAAATTACATTTTAGGTAGGAGGAGGTGGCTTGGGAGAGAGTGTAAAGCAGAAAGGCTTTTATTTTTGTATTGTTACTCCCCTTGAAGGGCTTGCAAGATCCCAGGCTTCTTTTTTTTGTTTGCTTCTTTTAGCACTTCAATTATTGTGTGGCAGGCACTGGTTTCTCCAGCAGGAAAATTGGTGGCTCATCTGCTGGAAGGCAATTGTGGATAAACAAGGTGGAAATCTCCCCGGGCAGACTTTGCATGCCAATTTAAAACGAGCTTCCCCTGAGGAGGGGTGGGAGAGGAGGTTAACCCTGACATGCTTAGGAAGGCATGAGTTTTTTCACTTTGACACTTAAATGACTTGAGTTTTGTTTTGGATGTTCAGCTTGCTTCAGAGAAAGTCCCCAGGGACCTGGAGTGCAACATAGATGGGAGCGGGCAGCAGATTGTGTCAGAGGAAACGAGCTGCTGCAAAGACTGTAATGGGAGAATTGATAATGCTGGACACTGTCCTGCATTTAAGCATAGGTCTGAAGTTAGTTGTCTACAAGACAAGCTCTTTTTCCTCTCTGTGTAAAGGAGGTAAAATGGAACTTTAAGCAGACAAAGCTGAACCACTGCACCAACTGAAGACGAGTCTTTCCTTTTCCTCATTCTCTGCCCTCCATCGCTATATTGCAGCTCAAATTCTGGATCACAGCCCTGCAGGTACCAGGGTTTGCCTGACCAGCCTCATAGACTGCTCCCATGAGATGATGGGCTCAGTGAATGACAGGAGAGCGTTGAATATTGTTTATCTTCTTCTTGGATACCATCTCCTGACTGAAATGCGGACTAGATAAACAGACTGAGGTCTGTTGAGAACTGGCTGAGAGTCACTGAGCTCTGGCACAGGTTGCCCAGGAAGGTTGTGGAGTCTCCATCCTTGGAGGTACTCTGGAGCAATCTGGACATTGTCCTGGGCAGCGGACTCTAAGTGGCCCTGCTTTAGCAGGGCAGGTTGGACAAGGTGACCTCTACACTCCTCTTTCTACCTCAACCATTCTGTGAATAAAGTTTTTTTTCTCAATGACACTTAATAACAAGACAAGAAGTAATATGCAGAATATGAAATCCAGGAGATCCCCCTTAAGCATTTAAAAACCAACCCTAAAATTCTGTATGGTGTGTCTAGATACAATGTCTGTCCTTGGAGGTACTCAAAATCTGACTGGAGGTGGCCCAGAGCAGTCTGTTCTAGCTGAACCTGCTTCCATGGCTTCCCAAGTCCCCTTTTTGCCAGTGCTTCAAGCCAGCTTCTGCAGAAAGTTGGGCAGCTTGTCTGAACTTAATCAGACTCTTGCCTGAGCTGCTTAACTGGGCTCCCAGCCCTTCCCTGGGTGCAGGGGGAGGGTGACTGACAGCCCTGGGGGAAGGCTGCAGGCAGGCTCAGCAAAGTGCTGTGTCCCTGCTGTGAGCTGGCCTGGGGCCGCCAGCTTTGGGGTGATCAAAGCAGATGCCGGGAGGCTTTTGCTAGAGCCTGAGAGAAAGAAGTCTGGGAGGGGTGGATGGGATGAGAGAGTGGGCGTGCTGTGGGTGCAGAGTTGGTTCTCTGGTTTGCACTCTGGCAGTGTAAGCTGTGTATCTGAGTCCCCTTCCCACCAGCCACGTGGAAATCGTCTGTGAGCTTGAGCTTGCCAAAATCCTCCTTCCTGCCTGTGTTGCCCTCTCCTTTCCTCTGTCTGCTAGTGGTTATTGCTTAAGCCAAATCATTGGCTTTTGACATTTTCTGGCCCTCTAGTCCCTCATTCTCACCTTTCTACCCTGCCGCAGGATTCCTAGACATCAGTCATCCTCTCCTTCAGCCTGGCTGTTAGCTGGGCATTCTGCACAGCCTGGAGGTGGGAACCATGCATTACCCCCTTCCCACATGGCCTGACCAGCTCCCAAACGTTGCCTGAGAGAGGTTTCCAAAGCTCTGGTTGCCTTCCCCTCCTTGCCTCGTGGCACGTTAGGATCCCACCGAGCCTGGCGCCTTTCACTTTAGTGTGTCTGACCTCAGGGATCAATACTCCTCTTTTGGCCAAAGAAATAACCGTGCATAACGAGGTTTATAGCATTGATTCCCTAGACTAGGGCTCTTTGTTTTCACAAGCCACCAAGCTTGTCCCTCCCTTCCAAATAACCTGGATTGACAAATAAAACGTAAAAAAAAAACCCAAAAATCAATAGTCGTCTCCATGCTTTTCTGGCCTGGGGGCATCTGTGTGACCTGAACACCCTCCCTTCCCTCCTCACCTCAGCCTCTAGCAATCAGTGTGTGCTGCATCCCCACCTTGCTGGACTGGTTGGGGCCTGATGATGAATGTGTGGCTGCTGCAGAGAGGGAATAGAAATTATTTTCTGCTCAGGAGAGTGATTTAAAAGGCTTAGGGATGGGGAGAGGAGCTGTAAGTTGCTTTTGAGGTGCTCAAAAAGTATGTATGGGCACAATGTGCTCCTCATCAGCCCCCTCAATGGCTGTCATCAGATATGCAGATTAGTTTTAATTTATTTATTTTTTAAAATGAGATCCTGTTGCTAGTGAACACCTCCTTTGATTGCCAATTGTTATGCCCTGATGGAAGCCTCTGGGAATCTGCTCTGGATCAAGTGGTTTTTGCAGTTCTTACCATCTTTCCCCCACGGTCTGCACCTGCCAGGCTGGGAAAAGCCACATTTCTATTGCTGCTCGTTTTAGAAACCTTTTACTCCTCCCTGTATCTCCTCTTCAGAGGAAGAGCAGCATGGCACACAGGCTTGTGGGGATAAGTAGGGACCATTATCATTAAACTAGCTCTGGAAAAACGCGAAAGCAAAGGTGCAGGTCTGCCTTTGGATGTTACATAGCAGTCTGCTGGGCATCCAGCTGCACCCTACAGCTTGTGCCTGCTCATCTTTCTGGTGAGCAAGGTGCGTGGGCTCTCAAACTCTGGGAAAGGGCCAGTCTTTCTCCCATGTCTCTTGCTATAAAATGAAACGTGTCCACAGAGAACAAGACATGCTTGTTCAAAGGCTGTTCAGTTGCAATCAGTACCAGGGACACCAGTGGGGAGTGTGTTGGAATAGAAGCCTTGCCTGGTGAGGGGTGTTTGTGAACAGGACTTAGTGGTGTCTCTGCTTCCTGGGACAATTATTTCAGTGACAATAAAATGGATTTGGTGTTTAATCTTGCTGTTGTAAATCTTCTCACCTTAAGGGACAGCTCCAAATACACTCAAGATTTGTAGTAGGTTCTTCCTGACTATTAGAAGCACAAATCTGGGGAACAAACCTCTAGTTTCTTTTGCTGTTGTTTGTGTTGGTTTCCTTTCACCTCACGCTTCTGTGGCATCGTTCACACTTAGGTCTAAAGCTTCACATATAGTTGGTGCTTGCTTCCTAACTGTTCCTTGCTAGGTTATTTAAGAAAGCTGTGGGACAGTGATTAGAACAAGCAAGCAGGAATTGCGATTCCTGGATTGTCTTCTCAGCTCTGCCACCAACTGCACGACCTCAGTTGAGTCATTTGGTGTCTGTTGCCTTTTGTGGTGTGACAATTCTTTACCTTTACTTTTTTTTCCCCTTGTAGATTTTCCAACAAGTGGATTTCAACAAGAGGCCAGGTCGTATAAGTGCTAAGCCTATAAACTTTGCAGTGATCTTGAAGCTCTCCAATGCCAACCTGCAGGAGAAGGCCTTCCGAGTAAGTGGAACCCCAGCAGCAAACAGTGCACAGCTTGTCTGTGAACAAGGGAGCTGCCTGAGCCACGTGCTTTGTGTTCCTGTCCCATAAGGTTGGAGATTCGTTTCCTGACCTGGGCACTGTAGGGTTTAGTTCTTATCTGATATCTCTGTTTCTGTTTCTCCTGCCCAGGATGGACTCATTGAACAGCTCTATGACCTGATGCTTGAGTATGTCCATTGCCAAGCCTGTAGCATTGGATTCCCAGAGCTAGTTCTCCCCGCTGTCATTCAGGTGAGGTGTAAGATGCTTCTTGGTCATGCCATGAATGCACACAGAGCAGGATAAAGTCGTTTAAGCTAACAGTGAGCTCAGGCTGGTCCTCACAATGTGAGGGGAGAGCAGTTTACCTTTTCTTAATTACAGGTTTTTTCTGAGTTTTGGGGAAGAACAGATTAGGAGGCTGAAGAGGTGAAGGTAGCTGTGGAGCTAGCTACTCTTTGGGGAGACGGAGTGGAGCAGAGGGCTGATACCTGCTGCAGCAATGGGCTTGTGACCAGTGAACACAGATGAGTTAGTTCTTGGTCATTTGGAGTTGTCCAGATTGCCACATCATCTCGGAGCAGCACCCATGCTCTGTGAGCCCACACTTTTCCTTGCCTCACGGCCTCCCTCGAGTGCTCTCCACAAGATGGCAATCTTCCCTCCTCTCACAGTGTCTCCATCAACTGGGGCACTTTCTCCCCAGGTCCCTCTGTACAAAACAGTCCAGTTCTTGTCTCCGTCCCTCCTCCTTGCTGCACCGTACAGCAGTGCTGCCAGGCAGTCTCCATTACCTCTCCCCTGGCCTTCCACGGTGCAGGGTGTTCTTCCCAGCCAGTCCATCTTTACGTGTTCCATTGTCTGCAGTACCACTGCCTAACAGTGCTGTGCAGCTGGGTGTATGGTGCGTGGTCATAGGAACCTTTTGATTGGAAGAGACCTTTCATCAAGTCCAACTGTTAACCCAGCACTGCCAGGGCACCGCTAACCCCTGTCCCTCAGCACCACAGCTCCACGGATTTGAAACCCCTCCAGGGATCACGGGGACTCCACCACTGCCCTGGGCATCCTGTCCCAGCCCTGGACAACCCTTATAGTGAAGAAACTGTTCCTTATGTCCAACCTAAACCTCCCCTGGTGCTACTTGAGGCTATTTCTTCTTGTCCTGTTGCTTCTTCCTTGGGAGAAGAGACCAACCCCATCTGGCTCCAACCTCCTGTCTCAGGGAGTTGTCGAGAGCCAGAAGGTCTCCTCTGACCTTGTTTTTTCTCTAGGCTTGCCAAGCCCAGGTCCCTCGTCTGCTCCTCACCAGGCTTGTGCTCCAGACCCTTACCCATCTCCACTGTCATTCTCTGGCCACTCCCCAGCCCCTCAATGTCCTCCTGGGAGTGAGGGGCCGAAAACTGAACCTAGTATTCGAGAGTCCTTCCCTAATACTGTGCTAGCTGGGTGCCTTCAGCTTTGAATGAGCAGTGACCTCTCTGCTTTGAACAGGAAGATTTCTCAGGGCAAAGTTGTTGGAATTTGTTCCCTCCCTTCCTCCCAGTCCTCTCTGTTTTTACCTCCCGAGTGGCAAGTGTCAGCCACGTTTGCCAGAGGGCTGGCTCTCTCCTCCTCCATGGGGATGCTAGCCTCTGCTTTGTTTTGGTGTCTGTTTGGGTGTCTGCCCCGAGCCCCGATGTCTGCACACCTTGTTGCTACGATGCCTCCGGTTGACGCGGGAGCGGCGTCTCGGTCGGGAGGCAAATCTCCTTGTTTCTGCTGCGGGCAGCGGGCTGGCATCTGCCGGGCGCATGGCTCTCGGCTGGCTCCCTGCCGCCTGGCACGGGCCGTCGCCGAGCTGGCAGCAGCTGCTTTGGCTAATGTGAGCTGACAGGCTCGCTCTCTCTCTCTGCGAGGAGAGCAGCTCCTGCGCTCGCTCTCGCTTTGCCCGCTTCTCGCTTACCGGCAGCAAACAAAGCCCTCTCCTCCCAGCCAGCAGCTGTTGAGAGCATCGAAGCTGTCAGAGCCGATGTTCTAGCTGGAATGAAAACCGGCTGCCGGCCCTCTGGCACCGAGCGCCCCGTGGCTTCCAAACACACCCTGGGACCAGCCTGTGTTTCTGCAGAGAGTGAGCGCGATCGGATTCCTGCTTGGCTGCCACTAACCGCAGCCTCGTGGCGTCTCCTGGGCTGGGGAGATTCCCGTGGTGGGCCCCCTGCGCTGGGTGGCCCTGCTGGATGGAGCAGGGGGTGCGACCAGATCAGCGCCAGAGGGCCCTTCCAACCCCCACCACACTGGGATTCTGTGGTTCTGCATTTTTTTTTCAATGGGGTGAGATTCTGGGTGTTGAACAAACACATGTGGATGCAGTAGGGAGAGGCAGGGGGCAACTCAAAACAGCTGGGGCAGGACTCTTCCTTTAAATGGTGGTGCCAGTTCAGTACCAGTTTGAAGAGCTCGTTGGGTCTACGCCGTGTATTTTGTGAAATAGTCTTTATTTGCTATGCTGTCAGGGTGCTTTCAAATGTAACGGGCTTCTTGTTTTCATGAATCTTCTAGATGTTGGGGAAATCTATTCGAGACTGCTGGATCACAGACCAGTAATTCAGGGAGAAATACGTTACTTTATCAAAGAATTTGAAGTAAGTATTGATACCTTATTGGGTGCTGTAATCTTCAGAGTCTGGGGCTTTAGAGGCAATAACATGTATGTATGAGAAACACTCGACGTGCATTTCTTGCCCCAAATAACATACCTCTGCCATTTGTCTGCATCTCTGGCAAACAAGGCACTAATTTAGGTCTTTTTATTTAGAAACGTTTTGATAGCAGCGTAAATATTTTTCCTGCAAAACTCTGGCAGGAATATTGAGGTAGGTGAGTGATTGACTTAATTTTTGTGCCACGAAATGAAGGAACTGTAAGCAACGCTTCATGCAAAGGAAGCAAACCATTAAAGATGGAAGGAATGTTATCGGATTAGCTGCAGCCAAGGCTGGAGTACTGAAGGAGTAACAGTGGTTGTGTGCAGCTTTGCTTGGAAAAGTGTAATGTGCCACGAGGTGGCAGCAGATGTTTAGAAAAGTAGAATCTTGTGGCATCAAAAGGCTTTTTATTCTTGCAGAACATGGACTTTTGAAATGCTAAAATTAGTCCTGAAAATACAGTTATACCTCAAACATCCAATATGCAGAACTAATTATTTTCTTTTTAAACTGACATTAAAATGTCTTCCCCGCTCCCAAATTGTAGCTAGTATTTGAAGCAGATCTAGTTTGGCTTTACGCTGGTTGTAGCAAAATGTGTGTGTGAACTCAACTCTCATCAGATGTTTATCATGTGGGCTCGAGTCAGAAAGAACGATGTATTTTCTTTGCCTTCCCTGAATAACTTCTAGGATACAGTAAATAGTTTCACATGGCTTTTAATAGCAAAGAAAAATTTAAAATCAATTGTACAATTCGAATTCATCTCTTTATAATTCATGTATTTCTCTCATTGCACCTGAAGTTCTGTTTCTTGGACAATTTTCATGTGTTCTTAGATCTCTTCTTGAAATTTAATTTTTGATTTATACTTTTAGAGGAGCAAATAGCAAAGCAGAGGCTTATTTACATTTTTGCAACTGAGAATTTCTTCCCAAAATTACACTTGTGTTTAACTTTGAGAGAGATTTTTCTGTCGCAGGAGGACATTGGCTTTTTCTTTCAATGATTAGTGTGTCCAGAGTGTTGAGTTTGCATTCAGGATGTCTGGAGCCTGTTTAATTAAACAGCTTTATTTGTCTGTGGCTCTGAGGCTTTCAAATGGGTGCAGTGATCCAGTTGCTCACTTCACGTGATGCCAAAGCTTTGGATTGTCTAGAATTGCTTCCTGATTCACAGCTTTTGGTACAGGGATGCTCATACCTCTGAAGGGGGCAGGCAGCCTCCTGGAGAAGATTTCAGAATCCTTTTCATTGTCTAAAGGAAGGTGCAGGTGACATTCAGAGTGGAAGTAACGCTGTGGCTTCAGAAAATTAGATTTTTTTTTTGTTTGAAATGTAAACCAGAAAGCAAGAGCTTGTTCTAATTGTAATTCATCGTGATCAGCAGTGAGCCAGAAGAAGGGTGGCCTCTTTAGTCAGCTGTGTTGTGTTGGTTTTCAGTCGAGTTCATTGCTTCAATAAAAACAGTTTTTCTTGCTTTATTTTAACCTCATACCATGCTCAGTCTGGAAGGTCAGACATCAAGCAAGCAGAGTCACTGCTCTGCTGTTTCTGTGTCACAAATGAGTTATAAAAATGCAATTTTTTTTGAGCTCTGTTTGTTTCTCTCCATTGTTTTTGATAGGCTATGAATTATCTATAGCAAACAACACATTTTTCCACACAGGGTTTTCTCAAGTAAACACCAACTTTTCTCACAAGGGCCAGTAGTGTCCTTCAGAGTATTCCTGTATTTTACCAAGGAACATTACTCTCTGTTCTTCACAAAACCAAGTTTATCAATCATGCTAAATAATTAGAGTAACAATTTAATATACAGTTTGAGATAAAACTATTAATTCATCAACTGGGCAACTTTCTTATTTTGGAAAGTGGATTCCTTGTCAGCCACTCATTTTCTCTCCATTCTCCTGGCAGGAAAAACGTGGCCTCCGAGAACTGCGAGTACTTGAAAATCTAAAGAACACAATCTTTGACATGAAGGAGCACGTTCTCCCCAGGTGTGAGCAGGCAATGCAGGACCCTCTGAGTGAAGCTTTCGAGAGATGTAAGCGCTTGGCTTCTCATTTCCCTTGTTGCATCACAATAATTTTAAGTAGCTTGAGTGAGGAAATACCATTTGTGGAAGAACTGCCATCCTGGGATCAATCTTCTACCATTTCTGTGCTTTGTTCTCATTTCTGTGACAGTCTGAAAGGGAAACAACGAGGATAATTTTTGATATTTATCGGTCCCACCAACACAGCTTTTGCTAAAAGCTTTTTGCTGATGTGAGTGGAAGCTATTTCAGCTCCACCTTTCTCCCCTCCCTTAGGAAGGGGATGCTGCTCCATATTGGCTAAAGCCAGGGACAAAATTTCAGGTTGCTGGTTTGTTGCACGCGTGCTGTGGTGCCACCTTCAAGGTTCTTCTCCCATGGGATAACATAATACTGCTTGTCCCCTGGGATGGAAACCAAAACTTGCTGCTATATTGCTATGAAATGTGCTGCTGCTGTTGTTGTTATTATTATTATTATCTTTAATCACAAATAGGGTGGTCCAATAATCATTGTATGCCAGCCCTTGTTTCATCGTTGCAGCCAGGGCCTGTGTTTTCCCTGCTTTTCCTTCTGCTGTTCACATACTCATCGAATCCTTTCTTCTCACCCTTCGTGTGCCCCTCACCAGCTTCAACTCTGGATCAGCTTTGACCTTCCTAAATCTGTCTCTGCACAGTCAGACAGCACCTCTGTGTTCCTCTGGGGTCACCTGTCCTGCTTCCACCTCTAAATACACTTGTCTTAGGTCTGAATTCAGTTAGGAGCTCCTTGCTCATCCGTGCAGGGCTCCTGCTGCCTTTGCTTCATTTCCTGCTTCTTGGGATGGACCTTTCTTGAGGTTGGAGGAGGTGATCCTTGAAGAGGGTGCTGTGTCCCTTCTGCTACTGTCATCCCAGACCCTTAGTTTGCTTACCCTATCCCTAACTGCTTTACTTCTTCCTTATTTTGAGGAATCATTTCCTCACCTGTACTTTCTAGTTTAAAGGTGTCCCTACCATGTTGGCCAGCCTGTTGGCAAAGTTACTTTGGCCCTCTTTGGTCAGGTGGATCCCATCTCTTCCAAGCAGCTGTTGATGCTCAGAATGGGTTTTATGGGTGTAGAAACTGAAACCCTGCTGCCAACACCAGCTGTGCAACCAGCTGTTAACCCCCAAAATCAGAGTCACAGAGTTGTGGTTGGAAGGTCCCTCTGGAGATGATCTGGTGGCACCCCCTGCTCCATCCTGGGATCCCTGGGGGTCACCCAGATCCCTGCTGGGTCACCCAGAGCAGGGGGCCCAGCAGCGCAGTGTCCAGCCGGGGTGGGAATCTCTCCAGACAAGGAGACTCCAC
>WUAM01000359.1:47567282-47578969 GCA_024336885.1 Actenoides hombroni | reverse complement strand
GCCGCCGCCGGACCCGGCGCTGGGGGCGCGCGGGGGGGGGGGGGGGGGGGGGGTTGGGGCTTCCAAAGGTTGGGGGGGGGGGGGGGGGGGGGGGGGGGGGGGGGGGGGGGAGAGGCTTTTCTCCTGGAACAGTTCCAGTTAACTGTAAAAATCCATCTGTCCTGATTCTTCCTCCCCAATGAGCTCACGCTTCTCTCAGTGCCGTGTCGGAGGGGCTGTGTTCCAGCTGGCAAGGGTTGCGTTCCTCATCTTCTGGTCAGCGGCTTTGGGAGAAGCTTGGCTGAACTGCCTTCAAACTGAACTTTAAAGCCTCCTTGCCTGGAAGACAGGAAGCACCCTGTCAGATCAAAGGAAAGGAGAACCAGTCGGGGCAGGAGACAGCTCCAAGGCTTCTGTTCTGCCCCGCTGCTGGGACGACCCCATGGTGCTCACTGCCTCCACAGGCCAGTGAGGAGCACAGAGCCTCTGTGTCTGGACGCTTGGAAGAGCCGGATTCTTCCCTGCTCCTGAGCCCTGACAGCATCACAGGGCAGAGCTGGGAGGTTACAACTGGGCAGGCATCGGTAAGGGGTAAGGTACTGCTGGGGGAGGCAGGAGATGGCATGATGTAGGCAGGACTTGCAGCTAGACAGAAGGGCAGGAGGTGCTGCTTTGCCCTGCCAGCAGCCACTCCTGCTGCTGCTCGCTCGCCATCCCCAGCTGAACTGGGAATTGGACTGGATTTGGGTTCCCTGCAACACACACGCCCAGCTGCTTCGGATCATTTATGGTTCCCTGCGTCGTTTACAGTAAGAGGAGCTGGGGTTTTGCTGTGGTCTCTGCTGGTATAAACCACCAGTGGTTAAGGCTGGCAGTTGGACAGAATCAATCCCTCTAATCACAGAGCTGCTTAGCTAGGAACCAACGTGGGATGTTAATGACATCCACACACACACATGTGTTCTGATGCCTTTTATTCTGGAAAGATAAGGTGGTTGCATTTGGCAGGGCGGAAAAAGGGCACACAGAGTCTTTTTCTCCTTTAGCTTCATTGACTTTCTTGGTTGTGTTCCCTGCCTCTTACCAGAGGACCGAGATCTCGTTACGTTTCGTTAATATCTGGGGCAGACAGCGGTGGGATTGCAGGGGTAGGAGAGAGGAGGGGGAAGGAAGAAAGGAAGCATAAGGCTGTGAGAGCGAACGCACAACACCGACCGGCACAGACAGAGCCCGAGATTTTGCAGGATTTCTGGTGACACTTCTGCAACGAAAGAAAAATGATAATGTATGTGGCAGCGGATGAAATGGATCTGGGGCTGCAGCTGGGGGGATCAAGTGAGATAAATCGAATGACAAATGCATCTCTCAGTGGAGATAAATATGCAGCACCTATAAAAAATAAATATTTTAGAGAAGAGGGGGGGTTGAGGGTAGGACAGGCTTCACCAGCAGAAGAATAGTTTTGCTGATGGTTTCTTCCCACTTGTTTGATGGGCTGTGTGCTCTGCGGAAAGCGGGGAAGGTGTTCATTTTAACTCCCCATTTTTCTGAGCCCGGGTGTATGCTGGGGATAAAGGGTCAAGAGAAGCCCCTGCTGCTAGGTAGTGGGAGACATTCTCCATCTGTGTAGCAGATCCTGCAGCAATATACCCCTCAGGAGAGCAGTGTCCTGACAGAGAGGGGCTAGGTGTGACTGCCATCTCTTGATTAACATTTAATACCTACCCACTTGACATGTAAGATCAAGCCAACCTCTTGGGAGACATCTTCTTGGGAGACACCTTCTTCCTTCACCCAGCTCTCACAGATCTGTGTTTGCTGACTGGAAACTCTTTACCTCTGTTGCGATAGCTTCTGCAGGTCCCAGCAGAGATGGAGGTTCCATTGTGGTTAACCATTTTCTTATGCCTGATTGGATCTCTTTCTCTAAATCAAGTGGCTGTGTAGGGTGTATATATATCTATATATGACTATATATGTGGCCACTCTCTATATATATATTTATATCTATCTATCTATATATGGCTCCAGCAAAGAGCTTGACCTACAGAAAGCGCTGCAAGGAGCTGAGGGCTCAGAGAGCACAGACTTTTTTTCTGCTGGCTGCTTGAACTCCACTGATACATTTTTTTCAGAAAGAAGTAGTGTTAAAGGATGCAAAGAGCTGGTTTTGAGCGAGGCCTCTGTGCTGGATCTTGTACAAACATCTGGCCTGTCGCTGCAGCCCTTTGCATCCTCCCAGCCCAGGGTGGCAGGACCCCCGGGCATGAATATGGGTGGTAGATGGCACTCTGGTATGAACCGAAGGGAAAAGACACCCCACGCTGTCTGTCACTGGGGGGTGGGAAACGCTTTCTTGCTGATGGGTTCTGTTTATGGAAACTATTACATTGCTTTCATTCTTCCTCTCCTTTTCCTCCTCCCAGCTAAAATCTTTCCTGAAGGAATGCAAGATTGCCAACTACTGCAAGCCTATCCGGCAGCTGCTGGAGAAGCTGCAGGAAAATTCTGCCTACATTGCCAGCAGGCGTCAGAAGGCTGCCTTCGGCGTGGCCAGCAGGGAGTCTGTGGTGAGTCTGCTCCTTCCATTCCTCCTTCCTGGAAAGACAGTCAGGCTCCGGCTGCCGGGGTTGAGCGGGTGGCAGAGGGAGGAGGGACGAGGAGATGATGGAAACGGGAGCGGGTGGGGTGGGGCAGATGTTCACAAACAACTGAGCTCGGCGGGGTTCTGATGCTATAGCTGGCGAGAGTCTGCAGCCAAGAGCCTCATGGAAAACACGGTCCATAAATTACACTCTTCTATTATTTCTAACGCACGGCCGTGCATGGAAGTGCCTTGCTTTGCTGGGGCATCTCCTCTGCTGAGAAATTTCTTGCTTTCCATCATCCCTTTCCTGATACGTAGGTGCCAGTTTGTGCCTAAAGCGTTAGGGGGGATTCTGCTGCCTCTCTAAGCACGGTGTTTCCTCCTGGTCTGGAGAGACCAGTCTCCAGCAGTGCAGGGCCAAGCCGTGGGCACACTGGGATGTGGCAGTTTGGGATCCTGAGGCAAAACTGTCCCCGTTTTCCTGGCCCCTGGTGGAGACAGAGCTATAGAATCGGGGAAGTCAGGAGCTGTAAGAACAGCCATCAGGAACCCAGCACTGCAGTTGCTTCTCAAGAGAAGGGTTGGACCTTTTCGTTTTGCTTTTTGTCCAATGCAGCAGCCTTTGCAAGCCTGGTAGCCAGTGAACTGTGTTTGCGTGCCACTCTCTGTGAGAGGAAGCAGGGGGTCTGACTCTTCCTTGCCTGGCAGGAGAGAGGTGAAAATATCTCTGTCTGCAAGGTAATTGATGGGTCAGAGTGGTCTCTGGCCACGTGGTATCATCAGAAACTCTGGAGTTCTGCAGCACTGAAAGCTCCTCCTGTTGGCATGGAGCTGGGCATGGGGCAGAAGGTGCAGCACAGACTAATTTGTCTGCAGACACTGAGGGGCAGGGACTGCAGGAAAATTACCCTTTGAAATCCTGGCGTATCAACGCCAGGACACAGCAGCTCTGTTCTGGGATGAAGGGGTGGATGGAACTGGGTTTGAAGCGACTCAGTAGCATTTGGGTCTTTAAATGCCATTCTGGGCTGGAGTGTTTTGCCAAAGGAGTTACGCTTCCCGTCTGGAGCGGAGCGGTTGTGGTTTAGTTGTTTTGTATTTCTTGTGGGCAGTGCTGTGACCACCCACCCGCTCTGCAGGGGTAGAGATTTCAGCCTCCAGGGCTCTCCACGAAACAGGGAGGGCCGGGGAGGGTTGTTGGCTAAATAAAAGCAGCTTTCCAACAACTGCCACTGTCTGCTTTTCCCAGCAACTCTGGCTGCGGTCCCTCGTGTTGGAACGAGCTGATCATTTTACCATCTTGCTGCCTGCCTGTCTCCTTGTCTCCATCGGTGCACCTGCTTTCCCAGGGACATCTGGGTGGCTGAGGAGCACGAACCGGGCAGGGTTGGCTCTGGAGGGGCAGCAACAGGCAGCCTGCCTTGAGCGAGGGAGGCCAATGAAGGGAAGCAGGCACCAGTTTGCCAAGCCTGTTTGGAGGTGGCTCCATGGCGTAGAGCCCCGGTATAAGTTGCCTGGATTGCCTGTGCAGTCGGTGGTTTTCCCACTGCCGTGTGCTGTGGGAGAAGGGAGCCTTTTCCTTTGGGATATCAGTGCTCCTGGGAGCAGACAGAGCAGCCTGCTCAGTGCTTCTGTGGGAGGGAAGAGCCATGGTGGCTTATCTCTAGTGGGTTTTGTGCCCAGGTAGACCTGTGTTTTCCTCCTACGCCTTTGCAAGCACGTGGTGCAGATTCCCAAAAGGGCCAAAGCTCCCCCAGGGACTGAGCTTCCCAGAACGACTTGGAGTGTCCCTCAAAGTCTAGGTTGAGTCTGCCAGGCTGTCTCCAAGCCATGTGGGGCATTGGCGCTTCTCGGGAGCAGACTCTGCCAGAGAAGGGAAGGGAAGGAGGGGGGCATGAGGGAAAGGGAGGTATTTGCCTGTGCCCCTTGCCAGCGAGAGCAATTGGAAGCAAATGCTCTCTGGTTTTCCTGTGCACAAGTCTGTGCCTGCTCCACTGCAGGGCACAGAGCCCAGATTTGGAGCTAATTCCGCTGTGGAACATGCGGAAATGTGGCTTTCGTGGGGGGGAATCACAGAGCAGAGGGTGTGCTTTTGCAAGGTGGGCTTTAGCCCAGGGTCTGTGTTACTTAATTTTAAGGAAACAGCCCGGAGATGGAACTTTGTGCTGAGGGGGGAGCACGGTTGGGAGTGTTTTAACTTAACATGGAAGGACTCTGGAAGGATCCCCCTTTGTATCCCAGCGTCTGGGATAGGTGCAGTCGATGCGTTCAGCCTGAGTTCTCCCACATTGTTTTAAGATTGAGAAATCTCCTTCTTTTTTCTTTTGTTGTTTTGTTTTGTGTGTGTAAGAAGCGGGTCGACAGGACAAGAGGAGCCGGCCTCAAGTTGTGCCAGGGAAGGTTTAGGTTGGATATTAAGAAAAATGTCTTCCCCCAGGAGGGTTGTGAGCCAATGGACCTTTGAGATCATCAAGTCCAACTGTTCCCCGAGCACTGCCAAGACACCACTGACCCCTGTCCCTCAGCACCACAGCTCCATGGCTTGGAAACCCCTCCAGGGATCACAGGGACTCCACCACTGCCCTGGGCAGCCTGGGACAGCCCTGGATAACCCTTGCAGGGAAGAAATTGTTCCTCGTGTCCAACCTAAACCTCCGCTGATGCAACTTGAGGCCGTTTCCTCTTGTCGTATCGCTTGTTTTAATAGTCTTTTTTTATCTCTGGATTCCAGCACACTTTAAAACCAAAAGAGCTGTATCAGAACAAATAGTCTTTTGCCCTCTGCGAGAAAAGCCTTTCTCAGAAGCTGTCCATCCCAAACACCATCAACAAATTCCCTGACTGCAGCCGGCAGCCTGCTAGGAGCCTGATCTATAAACAGGGTAACCTTGTCCTGCCGTAGCAGCGGGTCGGAGCGACGGCCAAGCCGTGCTGGCTGCCAGCTCCTGCAGGGAGGGCTGCTGGGCTCGGGGCTGCTTGGGCTGTGCTTCCAGTCAGCCTTCCGGGGAGGAGAGCAGGGAGCAGACCCCGGCTCCAGCCCTGCAGATCTGGAGCCGTGTTACAAAGAGTCCCAGGTGGGAGTCTGGGACCCGTGGTTCCCAGGAAGGGCCTGTGTGGCTCGGTGCGGTATTGACAGCGCCTGTTGTCGCTGCATAAATAGAGTCGGTGCCGTGAGAGTGCCGGTGACACAAGCTGGTCACACTGTAATTGCCAAAGTTTGGCTCCTGCTGCCAGCTGCAGAGGCCACAGATCATCTATGCTTCCCGCTCAGCGATGAGCCGAATCGAGAGCTGGCACAGACTGATGTGTTTCACTTCACAAGATGCACTAGGTGCTCGCTTACTGGTGTAAGCTGGGAGCTCTGCTCCGCTGTCCGTTGCAGAGACCTGCTCTTTCTCTCTTGTTCATCACTGTTTTTCAAACAATCTTCTTCCCATGCCTGGCTCACGGGCTGCAGCCAACACACCAGAGCTCCCTCGTTTCAGGGCTCAGCTCCCCAGAAACAGTTGATTTGAGATCTGCTGAGGAAGATTTTGGCTGCTGCTGTGAAGGTGGTCAGGCCTTTTATTCCCACCCTCAAACAGAAGCACGGTGTGCAGCTCTGCTGCCCCTGCAGAGCTCTGGGTTTGTTCTCAGCCCAGGATTCAGGACACTTCTTCTGGATCTGTGTTGACCTCTGAGTGTTTCTATGCTAACCTTTGTTCTTTGTTGCTCATTCCCTTCCTTTTGTGCCCGTTTCAATTCCTACTTGTACGTTGTGTTTTTCTGCTTACCTTGGACTTTTTTACTGTGGGGTAAAGCAAAGCCTCTGGGTGCTGTGGTCATCCCAGTAACACATATGATTCTGTGTGGACTGTAAGCTGAAGGGATGTTGGCAGGTGAAGAAGAATGTATTTTAACATGACATCCCCACGCTCCTTTCAGCACTAACATGCCAAATGATTGAAGCATAAAAGAATTTTTAACCATCTCATTTGCTTCCCACCATTTACGGTGTTTGCACCTCCTTATTCTCCCTGCGTGGACACTGGAAACGGGCTCAGCTCTTCTTCGTGCTCTGCTCTCTCAAGGTTGGGATGAGTCCAAGCCCCTGCGAGGCAATGTTTGTTTCAAAAATAAACCCTTGGCTGTAGAACAGGGGGAACGGGCAATGGGAAATCTGTGGTACTTAGGCTGTATCATCTGACTGGACTTCTCCCTAGAGCATGAGTACAAGTGAATGTTCAAGGCCCAGATAACTGGATCCCAGAAGACACCGAGCTCATTTTAGGAGAGCCTCTTGTGAGTTCTCAGGATTCTGAGAATCAAGCCTCTTCTGGAAGGGAGAAATAGGAATCTGGGAACCCACAGTTCAGGCCACCACGCTAAGAAGATTTGGTGATCTTCCACCAGCTAAAGCATCTTATGCTCCACCATATAGATGCTCCTTTATGAGACCTTGTGCTGTCCCTCAGTGCCATCGCTACCCTGTGCTTTGGTATCGCATGAGCCGTTGCACGGCCTGTCCCTTCCATCTGTTGGCTCTGCAGTGCCCAGGCCTTGCTTTACCTAAACCTCACTAGTTCCTTAAATGACCTTGCCTGAATTCCCACTCAGTCCTGTTGAGTTCTTTAGTCGTGGTTGGTAATTTCCTACCCAACAGCTGGGAAGAGGTGGTTTGGAAAAGGGTCTTAACCCCTGCTCTTGACTCCTTGCGTTTGCCAGAGTTGTGTTGGAAAACAACTTTGAAAACCCTTCTTAAATTTGCTCCCCCTCTCTCCACAGGAGCAGTGGGAGAAGCAGGTCAAAGAGGAGGGGACGCCTCTGACCAAATATTACGCTCAGTGGAAGAAGCTAAGAGAGAAGGAGATACAGCTGGAAATCAGTGGCAAAGAAAGGGTAAGAACGCAACGCCCGACTGACTGGATGTGATCTGTGTCGTGGGAGGGCTCCCTGGCCACTCCTCGTGGCCCTGCAGCCCAGGATGCAGAAGGTGGGGTGGGACCTTGCTTAGGTTCAAGAGTCTGAAGGAAAAGCTGCCTCAGTGCTAATGCAGTGAAAGTGGCTGAGCTGGGCTCTCGGCCAGGGAGCAGGAAATAGATATAATCAGTGTCTGCAGCATATGGTGGGGAACAGTTAAAATAATCGATGGGACAAGAGGGTGATTGGCTCGGAGACAAGTCCCAGAGCATGGTAGGAGACTTGGGAGATCCTCGAAATGCTCTGTGTCATATACCAGCCTGAGATAAGGCCAGGAGGCTGAAATTCCCTGGGGCAGCCATGCAGAGGGAAGGAAAAGCACGTGTGTTTTCTGTGCAAACCCAGCAGGAGAATGTGGCCTTTGCAGTAAGAAAATGAGGGGAGGGAGCTAAGAAACAGCGTAAGTGGTGGCTGTGAGTGGGGCTTATCTCTTGCCCCAAACTGGCCCTGCTGTTGTTAGCTGATGTGTTCCTGGTACTGGAGCAGCTACCACAAGGGAAGAGGAGATCAGTCCTCAGTGTAGACAAGCCCCTGTCTCCTGTTGAAGGGAGGAGCAGAACTGAGGCTCCGTGGGGTGTCCAGGACCAGCTGAGATGAAGAGCTCTCCTTGGGAGAGATTGTTTTTAACTCCCCTTGAGCGGGGTTGGCTCTGCACGGCAAGGCCTGAGAGGGTGACTCCTAAAAGGAGGAGAGAAGTCTGAAGGGCAGTGACAGGCGCCTGTTTTCTCTGGGAGAAGGTGGGCAGAACAGATCAACTGTAGAGAGACACGGACTGTGGAGCTCACTTTGCACAAGGCCCGTGGCTGCCTGGCCCCTGCTCGGTGAATGGGGCCGTTGTCTCTCTCGGTGGGGACTGCTGGCTTAATGATGCAGCATTGTGAGCCCCAGCAGGAGAGAGAACACCATGAGGCCCATTAGGGCTGGAAAAATCCATGTCCCATTAGCAGCCATTGGGGGGAAAAAAAAAATAATAACAGAAGAAAAAAAATCCCCACACCAAATCAGCCTGGCTCTCAGCTGCTGGGAGCTGCAGCTTGCCTTATATAACAACGCTGACCCCGTCTGCCCATTCCATTTGCTTTTCCCAATGGTTTTTAATGGGATGTAGACTAATCGGCTTCGTGAGACTTAGTAGATAGTAACCCTCTAGCTGGGGATTAAAAGCCTGGCCCCCAAATTACCTAATTACTGCTCCTGCCTGATGAACGTGGGCTGTATCTGTGAGCTGTGGCTCAGTACAAGTCTCATTCCTTTGCTTTGTCGTCGCTCTGCAGCTTGTGGGGCTTTCTGGTGCCTTTATTTTGAGGCGCCTGTCTTGTAGGCACTCCTGTGGAGTCTCAGAAAGCTGGAGGTGGCACAACTCAGCATGATTCAACCTCAGGTCCTTTTTCCTATGCCCAGGTTGAGTTCAATCAGTACTAATGTCACCCAGAGCTGTGGGCTGCCTTGGGAAATGGGGACCTTTCTGAGGCAGTGTGAAAATACAAAGAAGTCCCAACTGTACCAGCCTCTGCTTCCTGCTGTGCATGCCCTGCACAGGATGCTGGAGAAAATTTTCACAGTGTTGAGATAAGTCTCTCTTTTGCTCCCTTGAAGTTTGGAGAAGACTGTTCCACGTTGTGTACATGAGACAATCTACTCGTACACAGCTCCATTTCCACTTCAACCTACTAAGTGAAGTGTTCCAGGGAAACATCCCAGGCTTAGGATGTGTCAGGAGGCAGAATAAGACCTTGGGTATTTTTTGCATTTCATTTACTGCTGCAAGGGAGTAGCAGTGGCTGGGGTCATGGAGGACGGGACTCGCCAACAGGGACTTGGGCAGTTGATGCAGCAGATGTTTGGTGTCAAAAATGGGCTTCTGCTGTCCTGCCTCCTCTGGGGGAGGAGGTGGTGGTTCAGGCCTTGGGCTGCAGGAAGCACTGGAGCACTTAAAGCACGTTGTGTGCTGCTTTCTTCACCTGTCTTCCCAGCACAGAGACAGCCCAGCAGGTTTCTGCCGGGCCGGTGGAAGGAGAGGTATCTTCTAGTGGAAAAGAGCGCGTGGGAAGGGAAGATGATATAAAATTATGACCCTGAAAAATGGTGGTTGGTGATTTGCTCCCCTCTCCCCTTCTCTGGCCAGCTTCTGACTTTCCATCCAGTGCTGCAGGTTATTGCTTGTAAGTGCTCAGCTCCCAGAATCAATATTGCCCAGCTGGGGACCATAACCGAGAAACAGGCTGGGAGAAATTGCTGGAATTGGCTGCAGGAGCAAATGTGCATCTCCCTTTGTCTCCCCCCCAGTTCTCTCACTCTTCCTCTCTCTGCTGAGAGCTGCCTCTCCAGACAGACCCTGCTGGTCCCGCTGGGCGAAGCTCCCGGGAGGCTTGGAGTGGTTGTGGTGGGAGAGGAGCGTGTTGAGGGGTGGTCCGAAGAGTGGGAGAGAGCAAATGAGTTATTACTGGCAGGGCGAATGTTTCCAAGCAAGCTAATGTGTGCTAATGCATGAGTGCTTCCCAGGAGGTGTGCAGCCAGGCACGGGCAGCGGGCAGCTGATGTTCGGAGAGCACTTGGGATTTAATTTGCATTCTGATTATCTTTGCCCTGCTGGCCTGAGCCCTCGCAAGTAAATCCTCCCCCTAATCCCCCTCCGGAGAGGTGTAAAGAGCAGTGAGGTGGTGTCAATTGCAAGTACTTAATGGCATTGATATTGGCTGCCTGCAGCAGCCAGGCTCTTGGCCCATTGATCTCCATAAGGGCTAGCAACTGGGGAGACCGTGGTGTAGACAGGCCTTGAGCATCTTCAGCACCTTGCCACGTCGCTGGGCTGGAATCTGCCTTCAGCATCTTCAGCACCTTGCCATGTCACTGGGCTGGAATCTGCAGCCGAAGGGACGGTGCCTTTGCTGGAGCTGTCACAGCTTTTGGCATTGGTGGAAAACTGCTGCCTCTGAGGTGAGCAGCGCAGTCTGGCCTGGCTGCCCGAGCGCACGGGGCTCGTGTGGCTTTCAGCCTGGAGGTCTAGGATGGCTGGCTCGCTGGGGATGTCGTTGTGTTTTCACCCACGCTGAGGTACCAGCAGTGGAGGGCTCATTAGCAGGAGCAGTTTGTTAGGGAAGATCACTAGAGCAGTGGTGCTTCACGTGTGTCGTTGACCTTCGTCTTTGTGGCTCCTGGTTGGCGGCGGCCGATCCAACTGTTCTTGGCACTGTGGCTTTGTACACATCCTGGGCAAAGCCAAATTCCTGTGTTTTAAGCTCGGCATTTTATGTTGAAAAGTACAAATTGAGGTTGTTCTTACTTTTGGTTTTTGGTTTTTTCCAGCTTGAAGACTTGAACTTCCCAGAAATTAAGCGTAAGAAGCAAGATGAAAGAAAGGAGGAAGATAAAAAGGAATTCAAGGACCTCTTTGAGCTGGACAGTGACTCTGATGAGGAGAACACTGGTTTCGCTGTGAAAGGTACGGGGCTTGACATTCCTTCTCCTTGTCCAGAGTTCTCTGTGATGTGGGGCAACACGGGCTGCAGGCTGGCCACGTTTGGTCCTAAATCTACAGCCTTAGGGAGAGAGAGCACAGGATGTTGATGCCTTTTTGAGGCTTTTTAAAGTGACAGACAGAAGGTGGTTGAGAGGTTTTTATCTTTCTCTCCCTCCTACCTTTGTCAATCTGGCTCATTTTAAAGCCTTAGTCCTGCCTTACTCTTTTTCTGTACGTGAGCTCTCCTCTCTCCTCCCCTTAGCACCTTTCTCTAGCCTGACCTCCCAGGGGGGTGATAGAACCAGGGGGTGTTTGGCTGAACACAGACCCTGCTCTCAAAGGCTTCAAAGCAGCAGCCACAGTTCATGTTGTAATTCCCAAAGGGCGAGTTCTCCTTCCTGTGCTCATAACTTGGGCAGGTTCTGGGCTGAAGTCTCACCTTGGAGAACATCAAAGTGTTTGCTGTCTTCTTGCACCGTGAGTGAAGGTGCAGAAATCCATGTTCATCCACGAGGACGATCAGAGGGCTGGAGCACCTCTCCTCTTGAGGACAGACTGAGAGAGTTGGGGTTGTTCAGGCTGGAGAAGAGAAGGCTTTGGGGAGACCTTATTGTGGCCTTCCAGCATCTGAAGGGGGCTACAAGAAAGCTGGGGAGGGACTTGTTAGGCTGTGGGGCAGTGATAGGACTGGAGGGAATGGAT
>WUAM01000359.1:47436420-47515598 GCA_024336885.1 Actenoides hombroni | reverse complement strand
GGTCCTTCACCATTCCTGGAGAAAGCTGTTCAGTGCAAATGGCCAAGTTCTCCAGCTCACTGTAAAGACATGGGGATGGCACGCCGCGGGGAAAGGGCCCGGGCGTCTTGCGGTCGAGAGCTGAACCGGGTCCTCCAGCGAGAGATCCAAAACGAGGGTGTTCATCTCAAGGATCATCTGCAGCCGTTTCCTGCCGGCACCCCGGGTTCACGCCGGACCACAGCACCGACTCCGGTTCACGCCGGACCACAGCACCGACTCCCACACGCTGAGTTTGTATTTGGGTTGCCCCCAGCAGTTTTTATTGCAGTTAGATCACAGAATCAAAACAGTCCTCTTTTTTTTTTTTTTCCCCTTTTTTCCTTCGTTTAAGGCAAAGTCCTGGGATGTGTCAGAGCCCACCTCTGTCGCCAGAAGTGCGGGGACTAAATCAGCAAGATACACAGTAAGCAAGGAGAAGGGAATAATTACCATTGGTAGCCAGTACAGAGGCACAGAGATCTAACGAGCTGCTCCAAATTTACGGAGTCAGTAGGAGAGCAGAAGACTGAATAGCAGTGTTTTGAATTCCAGCCCCTTGTTATAAGAAGTCCTACCCCTCCTTCGCGTCTTTGGGTGCAAAGCAGGGAAGAGGCAGGTCACATTTTCATCGGTTATTTAGGAAACTCAGATTCTGGGGCACAATCTAAACAACGACGTATTTGTGTTACAGCACCAATCCTCTCCTCTTTACACCTTAAACCACGCGTGCAGCTTCGGCAGACTGCTGACACCTGCTAAGCACGGGCCCTTCTACAGAACCCTATACTCCAAAGTCATCCTTTTGTGTCCCAAGCCACACGTCCAACCATTCTCTGCCCTCGCCCACAAAGAATCAGGACAGGCACTGGGATGTGAGCATCCCCAGTCCACCTTCCCCTGACGCAGCAGCACAACCACATACTCTTTGCAAAAGAGCTGGCGGTGGAGCTCCTGGATGTCTCACCACCCTCACAAAGGCAGGATGTGCATTTAGAGTACGGTGACCAGAAAGCCCAAAGAGAGCTGTCTGCTCAACCCGGGCACCTCCAGAAGGCAACACTCCCCCTTAGACAGAGGATGGGGAGGGATGGTTATAGGGATTTTTTTGGTGGGGGTTTTTGTCTCCCCACATCCCTGCTTTCTCCTCTCTCCTGCCTTCTACAAAGCATTTCAGTTGAAAGGAAGCCAAATCAGAGCAGGTTTTTTAATATCAAAGCTGAAAATTACAGACATTATCAGTAGAAGTGTAACGTTATGAAGCCAGGCCAGGCAATAACACAAGTAAGGAGCCCTAGAGGAAGCCCCAGGCATACTGATCGCTTACTGCCACCAGTACGACACAGCCCTGACCACACAACACCCCCCCTGCCCCCCAGCTCTCCCATGCAGGTCCCCAGGTCCTGCATTACTTCCAAGGCCCCTGCCAGCCTGACAAGGCAGTACAGAAGAACTCCAGACAGGTTTTTGGAAACAAAGTCCAGTATTTTCCCCATAGATCTAGAAATCGAAGTGGATTTTGTTTCCCCCCCCCCCTTCTTTCATGGGAAAAGGAAACCCAGCACTCACCTGCTGCACTTGTACAGTGAAACACGAATAGAGACAGACCAGGAGAGCAGGTCAGCTGGAGGAGGCTGGCACTTCGGCCTCCAGGCAGAAGCATCGCCCGATGGCTTTGCAACCATAAAGAGAAAGGATGTAGCTATGACCCTGTAAAATCAGCTTGTGTAAGAAGTCAGGGCGATAGGGGTTTCACCTAATCACAGCCCTCTCTGGACTTGAGACATGTTGATTCCATGGGTGGAAATGTCACCTGGAAACAGCAGTGCTTTGTACTCCTGCGCTGCCTCTAATCCTCAGCCTCCCAGCACCCAGCAGAGCTGGGCGACTGCGTCATGTTCATCAACACATCTAAGAATCCCAAGCCTCATTATCAGCTTTGAAGAGAAGACTTGGAAGCCTAAGTCAGATGGGAAGATTAGAAAACCTATCTCTAGGTTTCCCCAAAGAGGGACTTTTATCTCCACTCTTTGCAGGAGAGAAGATGCACCGAGGGCACACATCGTATCAACGGCGGGGTGAGAACAGAGCCCGTGGCCCAGTGGCTGAGCACAGGGTTTCACCTGGGCAAGGGAAACGAACAAATACGAGGCGGTCACAAAATTTTTGCCCTCCCAGTGCTGTTAAATGGGTGGACTGTAGAGACAGTCCCCGTTACGGCCAAGGGACTGCACCAAATTTTTCTGCACTGCGTTCGGCTACAGCGCAATGGGAAGAGATCAAGCCCTATCTCACGCTCCCTACCCACATCACTGGGTCTGCTCTGAAAGCTTCTTGGACCCAGAAGTCCTGAGTAAACAGAGAACTGAGCCAACCTATATGGGAAATCACCCAGGCTCAGCCAGCCAATATCCTGTGAGAAGAGGGGCCTTTTTTCACCTCCTTTCACATTATTTTAGAAGGAAAACATCCTCCCTTGCTCTTAGCTCCCCCATCAAACTTACACCCTGGAGATGACAATTCCCACCGACCAGTCTGAAATGTCTTGGCAGCATCTCAGTTTATTCAGCTCTCTCCTTTCCTTTGGCACAAACAGGCCACCACCAGAGGAGCTGCTCTGCTCAAACAACCCTGGTGCTCCAGCCCTGCTGCTCAGTCTGTTCCTGTGCCGAATGTGACAGGTTTGCAGGGACCCTGGAGACTGAACTTCCCCAGTGATGGGCTTGTGCCTTTGTCAGAAGCTGCACCAGCTTGCCGAGTCCCAGCAGGCCCAGAGCTGCTCTCAACAAAGGCTGGAGTACGAGGGGCCACGCAGAAGGCTGCGCACAGCAGCGTGGAATCTGGCTGCACATCGGCCCCATCCTTTGCCAGCAGGAATCAATGGAACAAAGGGAGAGTGAAGCACAAGGTCATGGGAATAACGGGCCATAATTTAACTGAGGGCAACGAGAATGGAAAAAAAATTATTGGGGAAGCTGGGGGAAGGGAAGCAGTGGGCTTGGGAGACTTCGGATGCTAGAACAATACAAGTGCATGCCAGCTCGTGGGGCTGGGTTAGTTCTAGCAAGGAAGGGGGAAATACCACTGGATCTCTAACTCAACGCTGGACAATCTCCACAATGGGGACATCAAACCAGCTGCAAAATAAAGGCAGCATCCTCCTCCCAGCAGGTCAGCTTAACAGCTTTAGGGACACGGCAGGCAGCAGGCTTCAAACCTTAGCTATTGCACTGGGTTATCTCGTTGCTCCTTTATGTCTCCACATCTGTATCTATTTGTTGGTTGTCACTGAGATTTAGATTGCCAGGGCAGGAAGCATCCTTTTGCTAGCTGCTGTACCAGCCTTAATGGTACGAGAAATACAAACAGCAGAGCAAGCTGGACACTCCTGGCTCAGGACTGTCCTGAGCCTAGACCAAGGTACCTGTAAACATTCCCTAAGCATCATGGTTCAAGTTGCCTGTGACAAAAGGCTCTTGAAAACAGGAAGAAACAAAGGAGAGGGAGGAATGGCACACTCCATTAGTCTCTTACTCCAAAGCAAGGTGGATGCAATCTCAAATAATCAAACTCTTTCCTGCTCGCTTTGAGAGAACTTAACATTGGCAAACTAAACCCTTCCCAAACGTGAGTTAACCGCAGCTTACATGAGAGCTGCAGGAGTGCACGAGACAGTACTTGAGCAGAAGGATTCCCAATGTATAACATCTCAGCCATCCTTTCCCAGGCAGGAGAAGCAGCCTGCACCCCCTTTCTCAGCTCTAACCACTGGGCCATCTGCCTTTCCTCCTACCATGCAAACATTATCCTGCTACTTCCCACCTCCTCGTGCTCAATTTTCCTAGCAGGAACCAAGCACCTCAAGGGACTGTCCAATATTTCAGTTCTCAAGGACTGAAACAGAGGGAGGTGCAGGTCATGCTGGAGCCATCCTCCTGTCTGTCCTTAATGAGGCTGTTTATTAGACGGTGCACCAACGTCCCCTTATCTCCCAGATTCTTACAAAATTCATTTTTACAGCATGCACCAAGCCACAGAAAGGTGGTAAATATTCATAGTATGGAAAACGCTCATGGAGAGGATATACTGTACTTAAGAGAGAGATCTGAATTAATTTTATATGCTGCAGAGAGGCTTTTTAGCAATTGCAAACTTGTGAATCCCCACTCTCTTCCAGAAAAGATCTAAAGAACGAGGCTGGGAGGGTGGGCTGGAAGTCCAGGTCTTTTGGAGGCTCACTTTCTAGCTCCAGAAAAGAGCATGTTCTAGGGGACAAGACAGCAGAAGGGGGAAGCTTCTTAAATCACGAGACTTAAACATGATTTCAGTAATGATCAGGTTTTCCTTGAGGGACCACAAGCCTCCTGGGCAAAGGTCATTTGGCCTCAATTTATGTATCTGTGACAAAAAACTATGAGAACCAGCATCATTCCTGTGACACAGATACCTCCCCCAGTCCTGGGGAATGCCACCCAACACCCGACCACACCAAAGACGGGTATGGCAACGTGGCAGGGGCAGCACTCACACGTCCCTGTGGGCTCCTAGGTGCTGAATCTTCTCTGCGTGGTCCTTGCCAGCCAGCTGGTATTCCCTCCAACACCCAGGACAGCTACTCCACCTCCTCTGGCAGCTCCTACAAACCTCCCAGCTTTTCTTTAGAAAAGTGAAGGCTGAAGATAGTGACTTCCAACAGAGCTGCTGGTGGTGCTGTACCCTTAGCACCATTTAAATGTCCAATTGCACTCATTCAGCCCCTGAAAAAACCAGCGCTCCTCCAGTCCGTGACAGCTTTGACAGCCAGACTCCTTAATTCCTTTTTCTTATTCCCTTAATCTGTCATCTTTATCAGGCTGGGGAAGTGCCAGGCAGCATGCAGGAGCCCCGGCCCCGATCAATCTCCACATTACAGCTGACAGAATGGTGCTAATAACTTATTGATCTAATGTTTGCCAAGCCCCACTGGGGCTGAAAGGCTGCCATTGATTGGCTTGAGGGAAGGAGCCTCTCAGCTGAGAGCAGAGCGGAAAGCCTTCAAATTGTCTTCTTCCCGAGAAGCTTGGAGATGGAGGGAGGGTGGGGAAGGGAGAACAGGGAGGAGGACAAGGGAACTATAGAGAGGAAGAGAAATGGAGAGGAAGAAGAGTGCATATCTGCGGTGAGATTTAAGACTGGGAAAGGACGGGCAGAAAAAGGGTTTGAGATCCAAAGGAATGCAAGGAGGAGGGAAAAGAGCAGGAAAGGGGAGAAGAGCAAAGGGAAGGAAAGGAATTGGGAACAAAAAGATTGTGCAGAGCTGAAAAATTAATTAAAGAGGCAGTTGACCCTCTTCTTGCTCACAGCAGATCATTAATAAAATCCTTCCAACCCCCAGCCCTCCATCCTCAGACAGCTCCTCCCAAGCCTGTTCATGTCTGCTGTAAAGCATGCGGCACTGCTGACTGCCCTGACCAGGTCTGAAACCACAAGCTTGCATCTGAGGAGAGAGCATTGTCAGGACAGCTTCCAGTTACATTTGTGAGCCTGTTCCCCACAGTGATACACATGCAACTTAACCCTTGAGAATCCCCACCCGCATCCCTGGTTTGCCCGGAAGGGGTGAGTAACCACGGAAAGCCAGCAGAATTGCTTAGCAGAGGGAAAGGGGCTGCAGGTTTTTACTGTGCCCCAGTGGGGAAACCCAGGCTTACCTGTATATATAGAGACAGCAGGAGGATAAAACCCAAACCATCTACCTGATGTTTCACAAATTATAGTAATGGTGATCGTCTTCTTTCCCATCTACTCTCCACCAGCCCAAGGCAGGCCAGTTCTGCCCAGGGGTGCAGGCGCTGGAGCAGTGCTGGATGGCAGGGAGGGAGCTGGATGGAAAGGCAGCCATGGGCACCCATCACCCTGGCAAGTTTGCCTGCCCTGGGGCTCTAACTGCACAGTGTGCTCAGGTCTGTTTTCCTGGTGGACTTCTCTCACATCCATCAACCCAAACGGCTGGGTCAACATTTTCTCATGCGTCCCTCTCTCCCACACAGTCCTGCACCCCTTTCTCTTCAGCAGGACTTTCACCAGAGACCTCCCCAAGGCTGAGAGCCACAGAGCACCCTCCTGCTGACTGCTTGAAAGGAACAAGGAGCAGCACAGCAGCTCAGTGCCTGCTACCTGGGCATCTAATCACAACACCAGCTTTCCAGACACACAGCTATGGGGAGCTCCTGGGGGGACGGTGTTACCCCTGCTGTGTAGCAAGAGCAGAAGGCCAGGCTTTGCAGGACTACATCTACGGCATCCAAACCTGATGACACAGAGATACACACGTGCACTGCAGCAGGAACAGTGTCAAAACCCTGGCTGTGAAGTATCAGCTTGACTTGTGGCAGGGTCAGGAGCAGTGACTCGCTGCCTCCGCTCCCTGCGCTTCCACCCAGCAGCAGGAGGGGACAAGTCAGGTGCCACCTTACAGCCTGGACTGGGTTTCTACACAGAACATCAGTGAGATGTCAGCACGCCAGTGATGTGTTTTCAGCTCTTTACTAGCTGCCTGTACAGCACCTGGGAAAGGAGGTGGAAGCAAGGGGCGGGGAAGAAGTTATTTTTGGAAGCAGGATAATCTCGCTCTTCCTAGAGCTGCTAGAAAAGGAAGAAAGAGTTGGTGTTTATTTCAGTTTCAAAGCTGCAACAGGTACTGGCCATGAGTTTGGTGGCTGATCCAACTGCCAGAGAACGAGGACTCATTGTCCTGACTATGGCCAGTCTGCCCTATTCACACCAGGCACAGGGGCCAGCTCCCTAAGCTGAGCCCTGTCACTGTGGCACTCCTAAAAGCAAGGGAGGGAGATCCACCTTGAATCTGACCTTCCCAAAGGTGTTTGCAGAGCCATCCTCCAAGAACCCTCCTGCCAGAAGCAGGCTTCATATCCCTGCCAAGAGCAAGGTTTACTGAAGTCCAAGAACAGGGCACTAACCTACCTCGGCTCTTTCTCCTCCTGCAGCAACACAGCCAAGAATAAAACCTTAACACTGACAGCAGCAGAACCCCACGCGCTAACCTACGCTGCAAGGGCAGCTGCAGGGCAGGGCAGAAGGAAAGGCTTCCATGCTGGGCTTTCCCATTTTTCCTTCACCTCCCAAGACCTCCATTTGTATTACAAAAGGATGCTGCTTCCCCTCCACTCCCACAAGGCTTCGGAAGAAATAAAATTGAACTTAAATAGAGCACAAATAAAGGACAGTCCTCCAGATCCAAGCCAAGAGGGTGAATGGCATTGACAGAGCCTAGACCCTCACGTTGCCTAGGTAAACAACCGTCCTTCATGGTAAAACACATCAACAAAGGTGGCTGGGCTTACAACTCCTAGATGCCCATTTGGTGCTGATTTTCTGCTCAATTTAAGGCAGCAATTCAATAAAGGCTTCTGGGTTTTTTGTTGTTGTTGTTGTTTGGCTTTGTTAAATGAAAACACGTCTGCATCCCAGCTCATTATCACACGCTTAGAAAACAGCCGTTCACTGTGATTCTGTCTCTAACCATTAGCCATAACATCCTTGATCTCAATTCTTTTCACCCCCAATATTAACTCCTCTTTAGCAGACAAAAGCTGTAGGTCTCAGCGCAAAGCCCACTGAAGCCACTGGGAAGCCCTCCACAGCTGGCACACGGAGTCCTGGTTTGGGCCCAAAGAAAGTGAGACAACTGCTCTGATCAGCTGTGGAGCCCTGGGTGTGAGCTCCAAGCTTGTGGCCTTGTCGATGAAAATTCCAAGACCAGTTCTGAAATGGGAATCTGTTTATGGTTCGCTCCTGAAATTTCTCCTTCTCCCTTGCTCAGTCAATAGAGCATCAAGTGGAAAGATGAGACAGAAGCATTAATACAGAAGACCAAATAACCTCACAGAGAGAAAAGAGACCTCTCTCTTCCATGGTGTTTTTGAGACATAGAGATGGATGCTGCTTTTCCATCACCAAGTATAAATGGCCTCCAATGGAGCTGGACCCCTGAAGTGGGACTCCTCAAGGGACACAGATGTCATGTTCTCCCTATTCTGTGGGATTTCCACAGGAATCCTTGCAGGTTAACATGCAACTGGTCACCGAGGACACCAGTTCTCTGAGGTCATGGCTCTCGGGGTTTGTCATCTCCATCACATTGACCAAGAACCCCTAGGAAAAACCCAAGTTCTCTGGGAGGTCTGCAGTATTGGAAAGCTGCTTCCCACACCAGAGCCAAAGCAGCCTCTGATCACTGGGGAAGGGTCTTTAATCCATATGCAGTCCTAAATATTACATGCAGAACCACAGCAAATTGCTTGCTGTTCCGGGTCAGACCTGATACTTTGCCATGTCTCCATGAAGTGCCCTCTCTCAGACAATATTCAGACACCAAGCCAACTCCTTCCAATCACGAGGGGCAGAAGGAAGAGAGGGAAGATCTACCCACCTTCCTCTAGCATCAGTGAGCCTGATTCCTCCACTTCTATCCATGCAAATAGTCCTACTGCAACTGGAAAGTCATGAAATCTGGCACTGCAGAACAGAGGGTATTTGAGGAGAGAAAGAGGAGAAATTAACAGGATTTTTTTTTTTTTTTTTTCAGGAGATAAACTATTTAGAGCCTTGGGACCGGGACGCTATTGCAAAATGCTTGTTCAAATCCTAAAGCAGTGTGCAAAGCACACACCCCCCAGGGAGGAGGCACCTCTACTTTCTCCATGAGCCCTGGAGCCTGGCAAGGCTCCTCCATCCTCCCCCACCCCACGCACGCCCCGGCAGACTGCACTAGCCAAACTGGATAGAGGGGATTGGACTTGTTTACAGACACACCACTAGCTGCTTAAAGGGGCTCTAAATCCGTGTTTGATGTGCAAACCATCAGCTTTGCTACTGTGCCTTTGTCAAGCAGCCTTGGTTCAGCTCATCCTCGTGTGTGTGTGTGTGTGTATGTGTGTGTGTCTCTCTCTCAATTAAGATGAAAAGCGCCTTGTGCCATCATCGGCTCTCGAGGTAAGCCCCTCTGTAGTGCCAGTGCTGTACCCTGGCTGCTGCCTCGCCTTTATCTGATCCCTTTGGAAATGACTTTTATATGCTCATTAGGCTCCTCGCCTGCCCTCCCTTCCCACACGCGCGCTCCCCCCGAGGCACCGGCGCTTACTTGCTCTACCTTTGCAGATGTTGTTAAGCCTCTTACTGAATCTCACCACTGCAGGCTGCCTCTCTGTGCTCCTAAGGAAGTACAGACCCCATTACACGTACTTTTCCTTTCTTCCTCCATTTGGCATATTATATCCCCATCGTGACTGCAATTTAATTAGCACCCAGGAAAGCATTCTCCAGCCTTCTGAGCTGCAGAACACCACCCGAAGTGAAGAACGCGGCAGAAAATCAAGTCTGCAGGGTCAAGAGAGGAGAGGCCATTCACGTTTCCTTGGTAAAATGGTCTGGGAGCTCTCGGCATCACCAAAGCTTTTTTTTTTTCAGGTAGGCTCTAAGTATGTTCCTCCCAACTGCAGTCCTGCAGACTGTCAGCTCTTAGGTGAAGTGGTTCACTTCTCTGCTCTGCAAAGGGAGCTACTCTCTGTCCAAGGGACGAGCTCCCCTCTTGGCCCCTGCATTAGCTAGCCCCAGGTTTAAAAAAAGAAATAAAGAAAAGGCCTAACACTGGCCAGAGAAGTAGGAGATTAAATGTAACAGCTGGATATAAACCCAGTGTAGACATAACCTGGACTAGAGCTAAATAAAAGAGGAGCTAGACATCACTCTGATCAATGAAGAGCCACTGACATGGCAGAGAGGCAAGTTCCCTTCCTTGACGCTACATTCTTTGATCCACCACAAGAATCCGCTGCTCTTTCCATCTGCGTTGGCAGCAACGAACACTTGCGCTCGAAACCTGCACAAGTGTTTGGTGGACAGACAGTTACCCAGGGCCTCGAGAAACCAGGGCTCCCTACGGTGCAAACACGAGCACCTCCACTCCCAGTGTCACAGAGAGACAGCAGAAGTTTGAGGAACAGTAAAGTCTGAGGACCAGTAAAGTCTGAGGACATGCCATTGTCAGTGGCCAACCCAGATGAGAGGGAAGGAGGAAGAGGGAGGGAGGAGAGGAAGGGAAGGAAGGGGAGGAAGGAAAGGAAGGGGAGGAAGGAAAGGAAGGAAAGGAAGGGGAGGAAGGAAAGGAAGGAAAGGAAGGAAAGGAAGGAAAGGAAGGAAGGAAAGGAAGAAAAGAAAGGAAAGGAAGAAAAGAAAGGAAAGGAAGAAAAGAAAGGAAGAAAAGAAAGGAAAGGAAGGAAAGAGAAGGGGGGGAAGGGATAGCTTGAGAGGGTGCAGATGGGTAAAATCTCAAACCAATGAGACCAATTTCCCCACCCAGTTAAGAATTCAGAGTTACAAACCAGGCAGCTCTTCCCAAAACCCAGGACCCGCTGGGACCCAAGGAGATCCAAGTGCCCGGCTGGTAACTGTAGCATCTCAGCGGTGCCACAGAGCCGGCCCGGCACACGCGGGTTGGCTCCACGATTAAGAGATCTCTGTAACACCTCGAGGTCCCCGGCGGGCCCAGGGCAGCCAGATCCAGCTAACGTGCATCAACCACAGCAGAATATCTCAATCATCACCGTGCCTGACGGCAGCTCCGAAGCCGATCGATCGGGCAATTAGATTTTATCAGCACACGCCCCTCGGCCACTGCCTTCTGCTGCCGCTGCAAAAGCCGCCGGTACCCCTGCCAGCTGCGGGGCTCCGGAGAGCTTATGGTGAAGCACCAGCTGGAGCACAGGTTTGCTTTTTTTATTTGTAGATTTTTTTGTTGTTGTTGCTGGCATTCTTTATTTCCTTTAAAGGTCCAGTGTCAGGGGACACTTCAAACGGGAGTTAAGCTGTCAGCTATTCTTATCCAGGCGTCTTGCTCCGGTACACACATTAGCGGGGGGAACAGCCCCCACCTCACCCCCGAATCTCTCACAGGCTCACTCTCTAGAAGCAGGCTCTAATCCACATCTATTCCATGTTGTCACAGGGGAACACCACCACAGAGGTCTGGCAGAGAAGTCGGGGAGGAGAGGGCAGGAAATTGTTGCTCAGTCATCATTTGCTTTATGACCTCGGGCAAATTTGTCTTTCTGTGCCTCAGTTGCCTCACGCACCCCTACGATGTACTCAAGAACCAGTGAAAGGCATCACGCACCTCGTCCAACATTTCTGATGGAACTTTTACTTGCTGGCAACATAACTACCTCCCTCTCCCCTTTATCACGGGCAATCAGCAGCACCAATCTTTCCATTTTCTATGAGAAGTGTACTTCCAAAGCACTGCGGCTCTGATTTGCTCACCCGGATTTCTGCAAATGCTGAACTTGCCAACAGGTCACGATCACTACGCTCGTCTTAATCACACCTTGCTGAGGTAACAGAGAGCACAGACATCTGGTTTTGATGGCTCCACGCTCTTCCTAGCTCTTTGGGCCTCACAAGATCCATAATACAGTGACTTTTTTTGTCCCAGCTATCCTAAGCCCTGAGGCTGCACCTCCTCCAGCTTTATTGTTCCACGCAGCCAGTGCCGGCCACTGTGGGTTATTACACCCACCAAGGGGGGTTATTAAATCCTAGTCAGGGCCAAACCCTCAGTCTTTTGGGACTCAGTTATTTTCTAAGTCTTTCAGCTTCTGCTGTCCCAAACTAAGCCCTTCGGTCTCTCTGTTCCCAAATATAACCATCACTATTGATATAAAGTGATCTGTTTTCAGTTTAGAATTATCCCTAAGCCATCTGAGGATATTAATAATCAGTGCTGCTCCTCCCAACCAAAGGCCTTGTATGTTCCAGTAATACATCAATCTCTTCAGCCCCCTGTGACCTGAACATCAGCCCAGCTCCAGTCTGAACCCTGACTCCAGTCTCGCCTATCTCCCAGAACTCTCAAAAGCCCCCAGCACTAACTATATACACTCTTACTTTCCATTAGTTTCAGCCTCTTTCTGCATTTCTAAGAACATTAAAGATCCTGTAATACTTCTAATTTTCCAATCCATGCTGTTCGGAACTATTAGCACTGCCTCTAATCCTGGTTTTAACTATAAATCAAGGAACCCCCTCACAGAATTAATCACAAACCAAGCAACTCTGCCAATTTCAAGCCTCTCCTTAACCCCAGGGGCCTTGCAATAAGCAAATCTCTTCCATTCGAGCTTCCTTGTTCTCTGCTTCACCTCTGCCACGGCCAGGAAGCCACATCCACTCCTGAAGCCTCTTTTAGTACAACGTCCTCACCCTGAACACACAACATGTGCAGTTTGAGCTGCAGAGCAGCCTCCAGAGCGTCCGGCCTCTCCCGGCTGGGACTCTGTACCTACCTTCAACCCATAATGCAAAACCAGCCACAGAAGAAATTTTAGCAGCAGTTTCCAATTTACTTTGAGAGCACTGCAGCTTATAGCCATGAGTGGTGCGGGAGTTGTTGAACACACTGGCACTAGCATCATTTATTCAGCACTGCCCATCTCCGAACGTCTTTCAGAGGCGAGATTCTCCTCACCCGAGCACACAGCATTGTTCTCAAAGGCATACGATGCAAACAGCAACAAGTGGGGGCATGGTTCTTCTCCCCTTATCGTTGTAACTAAGTGGTTTAAACAACAGCCAGGCTTTTAGGCTAACCCAGCACTAACTCTCTTACAATTATGTATGTAGCAATTATTTACACTATTCTCCCCTTCCACCCTTGCTAGTAAAAACAAACAGAACCGAGACATAAGCCTAATAATCGCCATCAGCTACAAATCCCAGTGCAGTTTGTTTCTGTTCCCTTGACTTGCATGTCCAGGAGGTGGTGACATAGGTACCAGTTCAGCACATGTTCTGAAGTCAGAGCTGGCAGGTTCTGAGCAGAGTTTGGCAAATGAGTCTTCACTTAATCAAACGAGCACAAAGAGGGAGCTGGCTCCAGGCAGCGGGGAAAAAATTGGAGTTAAATTGTCCCTGTGGAGATGTGACAATGTCCCCTCTCTCTCCCTTTAGATACCTGATCTCCCCATCATCCTTCCACCTACTTTTTGCTGGTCAGCTCTCCTTAGACCCACCAAATCTATCCCATCCTGAAAAGCTCTGTAGCTTGTTTGGTGGCCTCTTCACTTTCATTGCTCAGACTTCCATTGTGGTCCCAGCCAAGCACTGCTGGTCCCACTGCTACAACATGTGTGCAGTGCCTGTGTTTTGTCTTTCTTACTGTTTCTTACGGGTAAAAAGCTCAAACACAAACTCTTAACAAGAATGAGGACTTCTACATCTAGTCACTCCTACTGCCCAGCGCTGATGGGAACGAAAACCACCCTTTGTGTTTCTGGAGTGCTATGGATCTCAAAGAATTTTGGCAACGCTGATCAAGCCCAGCAGCTTCTCTGTAAAGCAAACAATATTAGCAACTATTTTAAAGTACAGGGTCAGCTGAGACATACAGACTGAAGCAAGGTCATGCAGACAAACATATCTGTCTGGCCAGTTTGGGTCTTAGAGTTGCATAGGAAAGGGGGTTGTGGAAATTGGTTCATGAGAATATGGAGAACCAACTGTGAAAGCAAAGACTGGGAGCTGCCCATGGTTGCTCTACAGACATCTCACAGACTCCCCAGTTCAGCGTAACACACACATGGGACTGAATACTTTACTGCAGAAGTAGTCACACCAGCACAAATTTCACTGCGGGCAGGAGCAACCCTTCTGGAAAGGGGTCAAGCCTCATGCAAAAGGCAAACCAGGTACCTGTCGTATTACTGAACATCCCCCATTCCCGAAGCGTATCGGATGTGCTTTTCCCTTCAGATCCAGGGTTAAGTTACGCAGTCAACAGAATGACTTACAAGGAAATACGAACAAACCCACAAACACACAGACCTTCAGGAAAGGCCTGCGTTAACACACACCGAGAGCCAATTCTGATTTGGAAGGACAGGGATCACTCAATATAAAAGCCAGCATAACTCCCCGTTTTTCCTCCACTTTTATTCATAACCGAAAGCAAACTGTAGATTCTGCAAACGCACGGATCTCTAGTTTATTCCCAGGGCCCCACTTGTTGACCAACGCGTACCTATCACCAAAGCCCACAGCTCCTTACGGACAGCCAGAGAGTGCAGGATCCAAGAGGAGCATTTCTGGTTTCACCACATCAAGCTGAAACCAGGTGAACTTCCCCGAAAAGCCGGGTAGCGCTACAAAAACAAACAATCGTGCTCGCAAAGGAGTTGGCAGGCAGAGAGGCAGCACAGGGAGCCTCTGATTAATGAAATTACAAATCAAACCATGCTCTCTGCAAGGCCTTTCTGCTTCGCTTGACACTAACCCTGGGGACATTTCCCTTCTTTGCTGGCGCAAGCTCCTTTGCCAGTAGTTTAGCACAGACCGCTAGATTTGAGAATAACACAGGGCTGAGATCTCCAAAGGACTTTGACATCACCATGAAACCCTTTCCATGTTAATCTTTAGCCAGAATATTAAAGCCCTTCATATAAGCTCACTCCAAACTGCAACACAAACAGCCACGGGAAAAAAAAAACCAGCCGCTGAAAGAAATGAACAAACGAGGGAATGAAAGATAGAGGAGGGAAGCCAACAAACCCAAACCATCAGGACCTGGCTCCAGCTGCTTACCTGCTGCTCCTAAGCCAACGTCGACGCTGTTTCTCTTGAATTCACAGCGGCTCTGGGTCTCTGGCATAACGAGCTGACGGCTCTGATGCAGGTTGGAGATGATAGTGGAAAGGTCGTTATCACGGCTGCAACAGAGCAGAAAAGCACCAAGTTAAGGAAATCCTATTTGCCACCACATAATTGATTTTTGTGTGCGTGTGTGAGCGGACGTGTGCGCGCACGCCAGATTCTTTTGTTTGCCCCTGACACAGCCCTGTCTCGAGAAACGTTCTCCCCCTCCTACCCACCAGGTTCCTAGGTAACCTCCTCGAGTTTGGGGGAGCGGAGACGGAGCGCGAAGCGCTTCCCAAACAGCACTCCCATTTCCCATAAAGGACTCTGCAGCTGCCAGAGCTCCTGATTTCAGTTTTGCCAGATATAACTTGCGTGGGCCAGAACTTACATCTCAGATGGAAAAACTGAAAGTGTAGGAATTGGCAGTTATATTCCAGAATTAATAGGAAACTTGAACTGAAATAACTGATAGTTTTCTATCAGTTGCCACCCTTCTGTTCTTAAAAAAAGTAAGTTTTTCCATTCCATCACTGCTGGAACACAAGACTACTCTATTTACTTGAATAATAGTTTCTCTTTTTAGAGAGAAACCCACCATGAACGTGGACACCAGCATTACTCAGAGCTGAGGGTACAGATTTATTTACAAAACTAATTTTCAACTCTTCACTCAAACAGATCCTGAAACAATGCTCTCTTCCTTCTGGGAAAAGAGAATGTGTTAGAGCAGCTCAGCATTATTTTGCCTGATACGCTTGCATCAGATTGCTGCTAAGAAGGCTACTTTAGTCTTTTTTTCCTTTTTTCTTTTTTTTTTTTTTTTCCTTCTAAGGACGGGGAGAACACAAAAAAACATTGATTGTAGCAGATACAGCAGTTCAGCCAGCAAATGCTTTTGCTTGCAAACTGCTATCCACTTGCAAAATATTTCTGAAAAAAAAAGATATACAAACACCAAATAGGAAAAACAAGCTAAAACATACACATGATGCTAAATGGAAACATTGGAATGTTTCCCTTTTGTTTGTTCGCAGTGTATGTCAAATCACCCATCCTTCTAGGACAAGGTGCTTGCCCCAAGCTAAATATGGCAATTTTTCTTCCTCCCCTCTTTCTAAATGCAAGGTGACAGCCAGAAGAACTGGAGACACTTACAAAAAAAAATACATATCAGAAATATTGCCCTCCCTCCCGCATCCACAGCTCCCTCCCAACCTCTACTCACGTGACCAGGGCACCCACTCTGTGCTGTGGTGACACACAGCACATGACCAACTCACTGGTGCGGAGCTGAGTGTCCTCACCTGGGACCAGCAGGACTACACGGAGGGTGCATTATCTGCAGAATTACCTAGCAATGATCTGCCTTTAAATATCCCCCCCTTCACCTCCTCCCCACCTGCTGCACCCCCACCTCCCGGCTATCAGCACCACCAGCACCAGGAGCAGATCTGCTCAAATGCTCCAGAGAGCCCATCCCTAGTGCAGAAGCAGGGGCTAATCTGTCGTCTAGCTCTCTGCTAATCAGATAAGTTTATGACAGAAAGTCTTTAGACAGAGGTACTTTCAGCGGGCGTCTGGCTCCAGATTTTCGCAAGATGTAGCCGACAAAAACAGACTCTCGTTTCAGCAGCCGCCGGCATCTTCCCCGCTGCTCCCCCTGCCCCCAGTCCCAGCAAGGAGATAGGATGCTGGGATCTCAAAGCCTTTGAGCACCCAGTGCATCTTCCTCTGCTAAACCAGTTCAGATTCCTCCTTATGCAAGCAGAAGACTAATTGCTTAAGCAAGCCCACAGGTGAGTGGGAAGCCCATTTCTCCTGTGCCAAGCAGTTTTGGGTCTTATCCTCTTTTAGCTGCCACCTTTAAGATGCATTATGCAAACATTTTGGTGTCTTAAGTCATTTATGGGATTAATGTGAAGTGATTATCAGTTCTTTTTAATCATGCCAATCAATAACTGGATGTCAGGGACAGAGGACAAATGCAGATAAACGCTGCCATCAGCACAACGCTCAGGAAAGGGCGGAGGAGATGAGCCAGAAGTGCAGAGGGAGAAAGGCAGGGAGTAGGAAGAGAAAAATGGGATAATTACATCTTTACATTTGCAGAGTGTCTTGCATCCCAATCGAGCCCAAAGCACCAAACACCAATCGAGCCCAAAGCCACGTAAACATGGTAAGGGAGCCACGAGAACGATCTGCTTTCTCCACCACTACAATGCAAGCAGGTCTCTTTCTGGAACAGAGCACAACTCAACGCGACTGGATCCTCCAAAATGCAACAGCATCGAACACCACGATATATCTGCTGAAAATTAAACCCAGGAGATCTTTGTGGAAAGAAAGAAATGTGTTTTGAGGAGATTTTCCATGGTCTTAGAATCATCATGGTATGCAAAGGTGCACTAGGGAGTTGCAGCTCCACACACAAGCAGACACCACAGGGCTGGTGGGTACACTCCACAGACCTGGAGTTCAACCCAGTCTGCCCACGCAGTCAGGTAGGATCCCAGGAAAACATGGCTTTGCTGGAATACCTTCGCACACTGAACACCAAAGTGACATCGAGAGGAGAGGGAAGAAAGACTAGAGGTAAGGCAAACAGGCTGAGACAGCTTTTAACACATCAAACTGTCCCCATGAGCTGTTCCTTTTGTCTTAGTGTATGGGAGGTTTGAGCAGAGGCTGCTTTTTTGTTCTGGGCTTGTTCTGCACCCAGCAGAATGGGAGGTAGTTTAGAACTGGGGCTCAGTCTTAGTGTTGGAAAAGAGAGTGAATGGTAAGCCGAGCTTCTTATGAAAAACTGAGATATTTGCCTGCATAGGTGAAGACTTTAAGCATCTTTTAAGATCCTGTAGGCCAAGCTGGCCCCAGCGCATAGAGCCCCACACGGCTGCAGTCAGACTCCAGTAACTGCCTGGATCTCTAACTGGGAACACACTTGGACCACACAGGACCTTCTGCCACCATGCTGCATCAACACAATAAAACAACAGCTTTTGTTCTGCAGCTGAGAACTCTGCCACCTCCACCTTACCCATGACTACATGAGATAGTAAAGAAAGAGAATTTCTGCAAGAGATCTTCCTAAACTTCCACTGAGCAAAGTCCAACTAACTGCTTTCACCCCCGTGCCATTTAATAAAGGCAGTGAAAGTTTAACTTTTGAGTCTCGGTTTTCCAGGTATGCCACCAGTTACTCAATGCCTTAGCCAGGGAGAAGAGCTCTGCCTGGTTACCAGCGGTTTTCAGAAACGAACCTGCTTTTGCACACTGGCTACTTTGGCGTTCAGCACTGCAACTGCAGCCCCAGCCCTGAAACCACGTTGTCTCCTGCTTGGCTGGCCCAGAGAGAGGACAACAGCCACAGCACTGCCACAGCCTTTGGGAGACCTGCTCAGTCCACAGACCAGATGCTGTGAAACATGACTGGTACATCCAGCCTGGCCAAACCTCACAACTCAGTCCTGCCCAGGCCCTATCCCCCAAGCCTGAGGGGAACACCTCAGCCAAACCACAACCACAGACACCGGTCCTGCGACACAAGGCGGGCAAACATCTACCTCAGCCCTGCCGTAAAAAACTCCGCTTGCCATCAAAACCCCAGAAAAAGCCCGGGATGTTTCTCTACAGAAAACAGCTACCTGAAAAATTCAACCAGACTCTTACCTTCTTCAGAAGGCAAGCTGCACACTGGGCAATGTGCTGGGCAGGGCAGGGCAGGGCAGTCGCCCAGCGCCCGCAGCTCTGCAGAATGAGGAGCGCCTGGGCAGGGTCAGTGCCCACACACAGCCCTCCAGCTCCCACTCCCTTCCACTAACCGGGCCCCGATTCCTCATTCCTTACTCCTAACTGGTGGCTCTGATTTTTTTTGCAGCTACCGGAGCCCACCTGACAGCCGTGGCCTCGCTGGCTCTCGATGCACAGAGCTGTGAACGAGCCGCACAGCACCGAAGTGAGACCCTCTCCCTCGGCCCAGGTTACAGGGTATTGTCTGTGCCTTCAGCTTGCTCACAGTACAGGACAGTGTCTTCAAAGGATAGCAAGTCTCTTGGGGAAAAGGCTCTTTGTTCCTCTGGGTTTACACACCACCTAACTTGCTCGCAGTGAGCCTGTCATACACAGAACAGGCAACAAACTCATGGGCTCAGGGCTCCGGCGGGCAGAGCCAAAGAACAATCCCTCCCTCAGATGGAATCACAGAATGATTTTGGTTGGAAGAAATCTTTAACATCAAATCCAACCATTTCCCCAGCACTGCCAGGGCACCACTAACCCACGGCCCTCAGCATCACAGCTCCACGGCTTTGAAACCCCTCCAGGGATCACGGGGACTCCACCACTGCCCTGGGCAGCCTGGGACAGCCCTGGACAACCCTTGCAGAAGAGAAATTGTTCCTCAGGTCCAACCTAAACCTCCCCTGGTGCAACTTGAGGCCGTTTCCTCTTGTCCTATTCCTTGCCCTAGACCTGCTGGCCACATTATTCCCAATACAAGCCAGAATACTGTTGGCCTTAACAACAGGCAAAAGAACATCCAGCTTGCAGGACGTTGGGTCCAGACCCAGCACAGGCACTCTGGAGATGCCAACGCACGTGTAGCAATGCCTAAAACCTGTCTGCTCGGTCTGGCGCAGTGACTGCTGGAACAGAAGGCAGGGACCCGGGCTCACTGGGAGGGCAACCGAAACGGGAGTGAGCACGACGGCACGGGAAGCCCTCCCCAGCAAAAGCACAATTCCTCCACGACCTCGGCGGGAAGGAGCCCGCGTTAAGGGGATTGGAGGGGACTAGTCCTTCCCATGTCGAGGTTCCCCCATCTGCGTGCTGAAGCCGGTAATTCCACCCAGGTGCTCACTTGCAGCCCCAGCCTCACGCTCTGCTTTTCCTTTGTCTGGTCCCTGAGCCGCTGCTGGGTGCCGGTTAATGCAGGCACGCCCCCAGCCATGCACTGACACATGCACACACAATCAGATTAAAGGTCTGATCCCTTCCAGTAGCATAATATTATATTTTAAAAACCGGATTAGAGAGAAGGGGGCTTGAGCAAGATACAGATCTCCTGAAAGGTCAAGGAGGAGACAAATAGCCTTCTGTAGGGCTGCGGGTTGCCATGGCAACGTTCAGTTTGCATGGGTTTGGGTAATTAATGGTTTGGGGACCCACAATAACACAGGTATGTTTCCAAGCGGCAGGGGAACATGTTCCAGGGCACTTCCATCTCACAGCAGCAAGTTTTGCTCTCGCAGTAAAATGAAAGGTAGAAACCTGAGTACTTGCTGTCAGGGATCTCAGAAGGCATGTGGCTGGTGAGCCACATCCAGATTTGCCTTCAAACTGGTCAAGTGCTATACTCAGTGTTACTGACAGTCTCATAAGACCTTTCTTCTGATATCTGGCTCGGGATGAGTGAAGCTCTGATCACAAGACATGTTTTTCAGGTATTTCTGCTAGTTTGGTCGGCAAAGTTTTAGAAAAGAACTTGCAGCACTACAAGATTTTTTGAGTCTCAACTTCAAATCCAATACACATTTAACCTCAATCCAGAAGGCTAAAATTCACCCTGTCCTATATCTGAACAGTGAATCTAAACATGTGCAGCAAAGATAAACTCCAGTTGCTGCTTTCAATTACACATGACGTGCTGTTTGTTGCTGATTCTCTATTTGAATCCATCGTCCTGTTTTTTTGACATCTCACCAGCTATGGGGAGGAGTAAAATGTTAAAAAAAGATGAGGATCTCGTGTGGCAAAGCGTGTGATGGCTGCTGATGAAGGAGTGAGATCCCACCTTCGCAAAGATGTTCCTCCTACTAAGAAATACAGGAAAGGCAGCAGCTACCCAACACTGCAGACCTCCCTCAAGGCCAGCTCTGTAGCGTTAGAACAGCCTCAAGTGGCACAGAGCTAGAAAACGAACCTGGCCTCCAAAGGGAGACCCTGTAAAGCTGGCAGTGGTGATGTGTCGGTGCCTGTTCCCACCATACACACCACAGCTCCATCCTGCCTTTTCCTTGACCATTTATCCACTGACAAGAACGTCCTAGGCTTTTGCAAGCTGCTTTCCACCCCGCAGAATTCCCACTCTGCCACTAGGCTCTTGTCTCGCTACCAAAAGCAACAGTCAGAGAAGTGGCTGGATATTATTATGGCTTGGGCAATTTTCAAGTCCTAATGAAGAGAGAAGCACTGGAGCACCAGATCCATTCACCAGGAATGCAGGGAAGCTGTGATAGGTTTCTGCCTAAGCCACAGGCAACCGAGCAGCTGACTCGTGCAGCACGAGTCGGGCCATGCATGCTGCGAGCAGCAACCACAAAGCTTTAAAGGCCAAGTCCAAATGGTTCTTTACCATGGAATCGAAGCTGAAATGCAATGAAATGGCCACCTGACCTCGGTAGGTGTTCCTGAAAACGTTGCACGCCTGACCCGTTACACTGGCAACAGCAGAAAAGCGCAGGGGAGCGCGGTGGCAGAGGAGGTAGCATATGACACAGGCTCCGTGCCAGGTCTGGGAAACAACAAAAAATAGTCTTTCTCAACCTAAAACCTCACACCCACACCCAATGAACACTGGTGTGGGACTCTGGGAGTCTAGTCAGCACAACAACATGGATAACTGTGCAGCTCAGCTGCAGCTCAGAGCTGATCGTCTAAAATTCCCTGTCACACCCCAGTGCTCTGACATAAGGAGCCTGCTCTGCAAAGCAGCAATGAAATGTACTAATAACTAATGGCTGCAAAAATTACCACTGAAAATTAAAAAAAAAACCCCATTGCTAATGTTCTCTACAAATGTTTTGATTGCTGCGCTGTCTATGTTTAATGGAACTAACTGGTCCTCTGTCTCCCCCAAAGCTGGCTGTTCCGATGAGACTTTCTGTAATGGCCACTTAATGGTTCACCAGGGGTCATTTGATAGCCCCAGTGCTTACAGGAAAAGGCACTCCAGGGGCTGACAGCCACATCACTGGTGGAACCCTCACCCAGACAGAAGGTGTCTCTTTGGGCCGGGATGCCATAGTCATCCATTGACCCATCCAGGGAGTCCTCAGAGAAGCACCTGCAGGACAAGAGCTAAACAGGCACTTCTGTCATTTCTGGCACACGCTGCATGAGCAACGTCATCCAGTCTAGCTGAGGAGCCACAACCTGTGCTCAAGGAAGGAGAAGTCCATCATGAGGATTGCCACTGAACTGTCAGATTTGCTAACTGCAGCCATCCCTTGGGATGTATAAATGAATTAGGAGCAAGCCCTTTCAGGGAGGCTGTGGTAACCAGACGTGCAGAAATCCTCTGTGACTGACTTCTGGGAACAAGAACCTTTTTTTGAGCAACACCTGCACCGTAAGTCTCTGGCTGGCAGTGTCTGAAGCCAGCAGCTATTGCTCCAAGACCCCTTCTGGTCCTGTCTTGTCCCCTGGTCCTCATGCTGACCAGCATTTGGACCCACACTCCAGTCACATCTCCTCAATCTCAATTGTCCCCAGCAAACTAGTCCCATGCATCTGCTGAGAGCCATCTTCTTCTGTGGTTCTGGAGCCAGCCCTGCCAGCACGTTCAGTAGGCAGTGATTTACAGAGGAGAGGAGACTAGACAAATGGGGCAGACACCTCAGTCTCCTGGCCCCTTGAGTGAGGGTAAGCAGAGAAGGCTGGGCTGCCCTGCCCCTGTAGGACACCTGAGTGGAGACACATCAGCCTCGAGATGCTCGGGAGATGGCAACTTCCCGTGATTGTTAACCCAAGCCAGATTCAGGCTGGGAGCAATGCCTTTTAAATGTGTTTCATTTACAGACATTAGCAGCAACTGCATCTTTAACAAGGAGAAGGACGAGGAGACTAATGGATGGAGACAATTAACCAAAATATAAATCAGTGTCAGAGTCTCCGCATCGAGCAGAGGCAGCCAGGCGCCCGCAGGGTCTGGTGATTCTCGCAACACGCTGCTCAAAGTGACTGCAAAGAGTGATTGCAAAGAGGAGGAGGGAGAGGGGAAGGAGAAAATTTGGTCAAAATAATTCTCAGCAGTCGCTTCCTCCCTGGTTTGCTGCAGCTCTCTTCACAATAAGGAGGCAATAGTAACAGCAGCCTCACTACAAATGCCACGGCCCGTCCTCCTCACAGGGTGAGCCAGAACGAGCCCTCTGCGCCTCTGAGATTCTCCATCCTGCTGGCAGACGGGGTTTGCTCTGCCTGTGCTCTGAGCTGCAAGATCACATAAAATAACCTCTCAGTGCTCGGTATCAGGCATAATAAAAGTGCAGGTGACTCTGTAGAGGAGGCATTTCACCTGTGGTGCAGCACCACTCAGCAGGACCCCAAAAACGCTGCTCCAGTGGTTAGAGTATTTAGTTAGCATGAATTTGAAACTCAAGCTGTCATTTTTCTGCTCCAATTTCCTGCCCAGATTTTACTGGTATGTCAGTTAACCACCTTGTGCTGCTGTTCTCCCTACGCAAGGGGATGCACAGGGGCACTGTGCAAGTGGGAGGCATCAGACACCAAGAGGTAACCTGGTACTTCAGCAACAGAAGTTCCACATATATCTGAGAAAAAATACAGAGAGAGTGATATTCTCAGTAGATATAAAATACCATAGATCCAGAAACTGCAAGACAGTTAGCTAAGGAAATGGTGAACGAATGTACCACTGGACCAGGCTGGCTAAGTCTTCTAATACTTAATCAAACCAAAGGCAAACTGGGAAAACCCAGTCAAAAATGTATGACTGTCCTTGAAGGGCTGCAAAGTAGGAGTTTGATGCCAAGTTTGGAAAAGAAGAGAGACTCAGGAAAGTAGCACAGGAAGAAATAAAACTGAAAAATATTTCTTTCTAAATATGTTTCACTGGTTCTCCCTCCCCTTAACAATCACCCAGTAAGTGCAGAGATTATATTAATTTTTACTGATCAATACAGTTGCCATAAAACTGTCCTGACCCTCTGCCCCTCCCTACAATAAAGAAAAAAAAAATCCAATATGCAAAAGGAGGAATGTCAGGGCTTGCAGGGGGAAAGACGCAAGGCCATTGATCGAGCCAAGGCAAGTGGGGCTGAGGGCAGGTGTGTGCCCATGCGTCCCGCACACAAACCCTCCTCTGTCACGCTGAGAACACACGGGGGGATTTGTTCTCCTTCCTCATTCCCAGCCTGACCAGACACAACTCCAGTTCAAGAGTGTATTTCAATGGCACCCCTGGCTCAGGTGAGAGGTTCACAGGCTTTTGTTTACTCTGCAGTGCCTTCCTTCTACATACCATCTGCCCCCATCCTAGCCAGGCCACGTGCCCTGCCTGGCCAGGTCGATACGCCAGGAACCATAAAGGCTTTGCGGCTCCGAGGAGGTGACGGTATTGCCAGAACCTGCAGAAACACAAGTGAGTTTTTTTGTCTTCTCTGTCGACCTCCTCTCCCCTCTCCTCACCATCTCCCCAAAAGACAAGTTCCTGGTGTTAAGGAGGAGACCAGTGTCACAGCCCGAGCGTTGTCAGAGTCATTTAGCAGACAGAGCGAGCGTGTCGCTCAGGGCTACCCAAACTGGAGCGTACGCCCAGGGACAGGACAAGCATGTAAATCAGTCAGCGACTGTGTGAAGGGAATAATGAGCTTTTTATGGAAGCCATTAAAAGGAAAACCCAGATTGGTCTATAAATACTGTTGCATCATTATAGCTCTGAGAAACAACCTTATGTAACAGCACAACTATGTAATGTCAGGACTGGTGTAAAACAACCACTCAAAGGCTCTCATATTTTTTAGTGAGCGTTTTTTTCAAACCCCAAACAAAACTAACAACCAATTTCCAAAGAAACACACACGCTCCAGCCCAGCCCTTGAGAAACATCCACCTTCTGTCTCCCTGCTATGTGCAGGTAAATCTGGGGATCGTTAAAGGAGGCAGAAAGACAGAGCTGGTCTGGGGACCGCTGGCCATTGTGCTGCCAAAAGAGAAATACCCGACCGCAGCTCCCACGTAAAATGCCACCAATATCACTGCTTTTCCCTCAGCCTCCCATGTCCAGCATCTGTGGGCCATTTAATCACAGATTCATTGATTTCAAGCCCCAGAAGGGACTGTTATATCTACCTTGTCTGACCTCCTGCACAGAACCTGTCAGAAAATCACCCTATCGTACTCCCAGTTAAGAGTGGCAGCTCAGAGCAAAAAAAAACGGGTGACCTGTGTCTCTGCCCACCAGGAAGCAAAGAGACACCTTCCATCTCAGAGCCTTGAACACACTGAATCGAGTGCTCTGGGTGTAAAATAATCTATTTATTCCCAAGAGCTGATGAATCCTCTCAGCTTCTTCTTTGCTAGTATGGAAACCTTCCTACCCAGACCAAAAAAAAAAACAACCACGTTTCACAAGATGACCGCTCTGACCCCCTGCTACATGCACAGCACCCAATCAGTGCAGGATTAACCATCTTCCAGTCCAGCAGAGCTGAGAGTCATCTTGGGATAAGAAACTCTGCAAAATAACTTTCTCCTCAGCATGTCTTGCTTTGCCCTGGCATGGCCTTTGAGTGCCAGAGGTCCTTGAGCAGACAGGCAAGGTCACTGCCTCCGACACTTCCAGGCAGTAAAACTGGGGTCACTGAGTCAGCAGAAAGAGAGGAGGGATGTGGATCAGGGAAAGCTCGCAGCTCAGACCGATCAAGGGCTCCTCCCCTCCTCCCTCACTCCTGCTTATCACCTTGCACACAGCTCCAAACATCCAGCAACATCTCCCTAATCACCCAGCGCACAGCCAATACCTTTCCTCTCAGGTCGGCGGTGGACAGAATGGCCAGAGCAGGATAAGACCTAAAGCTGGGCACAGGAGGATTTGGGTCAAGGATTTGAAGGCTTTGGTCAGGTGACTAATAAGGAAGTGGATGGAGCCGGGGGTGCACGGGGGAGCAGCAGAGTTTGTTTCCCTGTTCAACAATAGGCAGCATGACCCGCTGACAGGCTGTGTCACTTTTGCATCAGAGACAGACAGATAAGCCCCGGGCAAAGAAGCTGCATGCAAGGGAGCGTATATATGTGCAGCTCTGAGGAGCAGAGGGGCTGCCTCCTTCCTCCAGACCTCTCTGTGCCTTATTGCCTCTCCCCATCCCGCTCCCTGTGCTCCAGGTGGCATAAGCTGGGCAGCCTCAGCAACTCTGGCCTGCCACTTCCTGAGCTACAGTGTGCCAAACTGGTGGGAGACCAGCTACCTTGTGATGCACTTGCTGGCTCCCTCTCCTTGTTTTCCTGAGTTCATCTCTACTTGCTGCTAAAGCCTTAGACCCCGCAGCTACCTGGCGACGGCCATTTGTAGCCAGCTATGTGTTCAACAGCACTTTCATAAAGATCTTGTGCTCTTTTCCTCTCCTAAGGACATGGAACCCAGTACCCCAAGCTGGCAAGAAGCCTGAAAGTTAATTACAGACTCTTTTCTCCCACTTGGTATTTTTTCTTAGATGTGCATCCGAGTACATGCATGACTAGCCCCCTGAAAACACCTTTGACTTCTGCCTTCTATGCACATATTTTTTGGGCAGCAACCCAACACAAATTCACCAGAGTTCAGAAGGATCTTCCATAATGGTCCATCTTTATCGGCTCGTCTGCCACAGTCCCTGCAAGTGTCTGTACAGTTTTCCTCCGAACATCCATCAAGCCCATGCTATTGATCACCTCCTCCCCGAGCACAAGTTACAGCTCACCTTGGCCACTAATAAAAAAAGTTTCACTAAGAGAATAACTAAGGCAACCGTGGCAAGCAGAAATACAGTTGGAGGGTGACACCCCCTTATTGTGAGTACCTAAAACTGTCTCCGTCCTGCTCTTCCCCTGCTTCCTCACTGTACAAACCTTGTGAGGCAACCTCCAGTACCCCCTGCTTCATGGACTCCCACATCTCACACTGGATCCCTCCCTCATCCTAGAGGTTCAGTGTCTCTTTGTTTTCCTAGGGGGTTAGGGTGTTCCCACACAAATCTATAAACCCCTCCTTCAGTTCCCCAGAGGGTCATTAACACCAATGTAATCATCCCTGCTTACCCCAAATTCCCAGCTCCCCCATGCTGGATCTCCAAACTCGTCTCTCAAAAAATACTTCTCAAACTCTGTTCCTTGTCAGAATCCAAGTCACACCCAGCTTCACCCCCTAAGCCAAGCAGCTGCTCCTGCTGAACTCATGCAAGTGCAGGGAAGGGCCCAACAACTCCTCTGCCTGCAGCACCAGGCAGCCTGGAGGTCCTGATTTTTCTCCTGACAGACTTTCTTGGCACGTCTGTCTTGCACCAAAATCAATAGGCTTGTCCTGCTGACATGCAGAGCGTTCCCTGAAGTTTTGGACTAGTCTAGATGCTCTGTTCCAATGTTCCTCAGTAACAGATAAATAGAAATGTTTTGCTCGGCCAATAAAAAGAATGTGTCAGTGACATGCAGCTGGTGTGCCTAATGGATAGAAGGTCTCTTTAAATATCCCAAATTCTCCTCATTTTCTCAATTCATTAAGCTGCCTGCTTTGAACTGATGAAATATTAAAATACTCAGATGACTGATTTTAAATGGGTGATAGGATATAAGTTTAGACAATGAACAGTGGGAACTGATCATCTACAGGAATCACTCACAAATCCAGTGTATTAAGGACAAGACTTACATTTGAATCCTTTCCATCTCACAGTGGGGTGTGAAGAGGGAGGTCAGAAAACCTCCTATTCCAGAAACACGCCCTTTAAGTTTCGATCCAACATACAAGCGAAAAGCAGAAGGAAAATACTCTCTTTTCGCTCACTCCGTGCAGCTGAATTACACCAAGAATGCTTCCCCAAAACCAAGCTTATATATATCTCAACAATACACCAAGGTCTTAAGGTGCCTTCACACGCTTGGTTTATCCAGAATCCCAAAAGATCCGTTATACTCTCCCTCCCATGACAGATAACACTAGAGATGACAACGCATGGGGGATAAATACGAAGAGAATTATTCTTCAATAAACATTCCTTTTTTTCTTGCAGGTATCTAACCTCTTTTCTTACACACCTTATTTGAAAGGTAATTGTGTTCTAGCTTTCAAACGAAAGGTAAAACCAGTTTATCAGCTCCCTACTCACCTTTACCATTTCTCTGACTCTCTGCTAGTACATAAATGGTCTCCTTTCCCTAACTCATCCCTAAAGTCAAATGAATCTTCCTTGGGAATTAATATAAGAGCAAAAAGTACTGCTAATGAAATAACAGAATAATTATTCCAGATTAAAGAACACTTTTCGGTAAATTAATAGGTCCTCATTTTCTCCTCCCCATTCATTCATTCTGCTCTACAAATATCTCTGCTCCAGAATCTGCACAATCAAGGCCATAGCAAACACCCTGTTTGTCCTTATCCCTACAGGAAAGGGAGACTCCTTTAAAATCCCCAGCCTAATTCACTCCCTCACATGGGCCTTGGGGAACATCCTGCCAGCAGCCTCTGTGGAGTCCAGGAACACACGCAGCTTCTAGAACTGAATTTCCTCAGTGCCTTCCAGCAAGATGGTGTCAAGAACAACTTTTTTTGTTTCCTGCCAGTACCAGCGTTTTGAGGGTTTAGATCCACAAGTAAAAAGAAACCATACACTCTACAGCATAGAGACAGAAGCCTATCCTGTCATCATCTGAAGTCCCCAAGAAGCAGCTGATGGAACACCAGGCCCATATGTAGCAGCACCTCCCATTTTATCTTGGTATCTATACTTTCAAACTTCACACGGATGCTTTGGGGGGGATCAAACACAAGCAAAGCAAAAGTTGCTCATCTCTTTTTTTTCTACAGAACTGGAGGCTTAGCTCCTTGGCTGAACCTTCCCAAATGCTCTTCACTCTTACACAGAATGTTCTTGTTAATGTCTACCAACTATGTGGATTTGCTGTGGATTTACTTCTCCCAGTTAAACAAAAGAACACAACCATTTACTTGTTGGGTAACTATTGTCTAAAATCAAACAGGTATGTCACTGTTTGATGAACAAACTGAGTTCACCCATCTGGAAAGTCTTTTCCTTCCAGCATATTGTCTCCACACGGCCGTGCCTTGAGTGCCAACAACAGTGGCATTAGCCAAGAGCTTCCTTGTATTCGTTGGCTTTGCCTTCAGGAAGCACGTCCTGGTTCTCAGCTTTAACAGTTACAAGGGTGAGAGCTCTTTGTATATTCCGCTAAAATGAGGATTAAAATATTTCCTTCAGCGGTCTACACCCCAAAGCTACAGCAGAAATAATCTGAAAGGCCAAATTCAGTCTCATGTTAAATAAGTGTCCTCCCTATACCAACCCAGAAGTCACAGTTAATACATTCTGTGGTATTCCACTGGGATCTTTTGAAGTTTTCTATAGCATACAGTCAAGAGGCAGCTTCCCAGTTGTCCTCCAAAGTCATTATGAGTTATGGAGACAGCTCTGCGTGTCTACATACAGTTGGCATCTCATCAGTCTTCTCTGCCCTGACTTAAATCAGACGGGCAAAATCTGACTCATTCTGTTTAGCTGAGCTCACTATCTGCTTTTTCAGCTGGGGCTACTGCTTCTGCCCTGTGTCCACTGGTGTCGTGGCAGAAATCAGTGACTGACATGGGAGGGTGAAGGCAGGTCCCCATTTGAAGGCACTCTCATCCCTCTGCCACTGTCTGATTTTTCTGCTGTAACTTAAAAGCGCTTATCTGATAAGTACCAGCTCTTTTAGCAGCAGATGCTCAAGACTGCAGGGCTTTAAGGGGTCACATCCAGCTTCCAGCTGCTAAAAACTTCTCGTGACCTTTTAGTACCTACTTCAGGTCTCCTAGATTACAAAGCAAAAGCTTACCAGGAAAAAGAAATGAAAGGACAGCCCAGAAGCCATCCTATATCAATCCGTAAAGGGCAGAGCAGCAGGATGCTCTAGCACTTGATAACATCACCTGCATCACACAGCAATACTCTGCTGAGTCAGGAGCAGCCCTGACATGGTCAGAACCATCTACTTTTCAATTCTCTGCTGGTTTCTTTTTGTCTCTTCCTGTATCTTTCCAAAGGAATGAGCTAAATTAGTGAATTTCCCTTTATTTTGCTTCTCCTGTCCCATTTCCCATGTATTTTTCATCTGCTTCTTTCACTTGGCCTGATTTCTTTAATATCCTCTTCCTTCTTGACCAGATCTGTTTCATTTCTCCTTAAATACAGTGTTGTAAGAAGTGTGCAGCTGTACCACATGGACCAAACATGTACAGGTAACAACCCAGCTAAGCACTGCTGTTTAAACTCATTTCTGTCTGAGTGAGGGTTTCTGCCAGGGTTGAATCAACGTGGAAAGGTCCACTATAGGCAGATTTAAACACACAAGGATACAAAGGCTCTTGGCCAAATGTCTGTCTGTCTGTCTGACATTCTGATAGGGTTCATGCCCATCCAGAAAGGCTGGTTACAAACCATTGTAATCTTTGTTTAAACTGCGGTTGTTAAACGCATTTTATTTGCTCTGGGCAAATGATGCCTTTGTTATGCTTCCATCTACTTACACAGCCTTTATGTGGCATATACCTGGATAAAATTATCCCCTGGCAGGCCCAGTAAGCTTGGAGTGTCCCCTCAAGTGGCTTTTTGTTCCTAAGGCAGTGAAGAGACTCCTGCATGCTCCTGCCTCTTTCCTTTGTCGCTGTTTTATGCCTGCACCAGAGCAGGGCTTTCAGAAACGCTGCCTCAGATGTTCTCTCAGAGTTTGTTGACCACGCAGACAAAAGTGAAAATATGTGGCTGAAGGTCGAGATGCCTGGCTCAATTCTCAGCTGCACTCCTCGTCTTTGTATACAGCTTTAACCAAATCACAAACCATCTTCTTCCCCTTCCAGTCAGGCCAACTTTAACGAGGGCAACAGCAAATAACTCTCGACTTCCTTGGAAACAGGGATGGCTTAATTGCACTGACACTGGCTTGAAATTCTCAGGTGGCCAAAATGTTTATTCCACCCTGAGCTGCATCACTGCATGGTATTAACATGCATGGCCTCTTATCTCTTTCTCACTCACCTCCCTGCAGTTCCCTCAAGATATCAAGTGGCAACAAATGGAAGGAAAATCCTTTTCCTCCCTGGAACTCCTTTTTATTCCACAATTTATTTTCATGAGATGCCTCAACCTCACAAAGGTAATCCTGCCTGTGGTGCTGAGCAACTGTGACTTACGCTGGAATCAATGGGAGCAAAGAGCAGGCAGCTTGTGGTGGAGACCAGGCTTTAACCTTGTGTTTACTACTGCAAAATTTGACAGGCTTGTCTTGAAATAAAAGGAGAAGTGCATCATTTACTGAACAACACATTTCAGCAAATTATTCCAGGAACAGCATGTTCATGCAAGGGAATTCTACCTTAAAAAAACAATTTTAAAGGAAGTCTAGCTGTAAACAAAAACTCAAACCTGTATTAACTTCAAAGCTTAAAAGGGAAGGGAGCAAAGCACCTGGCAAGACAAGGAGAGATCCTAATCTCCCCTTTCAGGACAATTTCCCTGTCTTCAGCTTTTGGCTCTTTGCACATAGAATGATTTGTACCCAATTAAATGTCTTTTTATCCAGGGCAATGCAGACAGCCATTCGAACACGGCTAAATCCAATGAATCCCAGTATCCTCTGACAACTTGGAAAGGAAGATCAAAGACAAACTTATGACAAAGAGGCGGGTAAATAAAGATGGCAGTTCTCAGACCGGATGGATTTAAAGCAGCACAGTGACTGTGTTCATGCAGCTGTGATGCTCGGTAACGATTTCCTGGCATGGGTTTGGGGTGACCTGTGTAACTCCCATCTGCTGAATTAAGCAGGTCACTGAGAACAAAGGTCAGCTAAACCTTTGTGCCACCCCATGATGTATTTTAGCCGTGCCAGATGTTTTACAGAACTGTGTGGCAATTTAGGTCACTTAAATACACACAACCTTTTCTGTACCGACACATAAACACACAAATGACTTTCTTTGCCACACAGCATAACACAGGTTGCTTTCTTCTGAACTAGCTGGACGGGCACAGCTTTTGATAGTTGGACTAACTGTTTAATCTGCGAAAGCAAAATCTCTGTGCCCAGAAGGAACTGCCAATGTTTCTGACAGGAGAGAGCCAAAACTGAAGGGAATGAACAGTTAAGCTGAGGAAGCCCAAGAAGTTTACTTTATTGACACAAAAATCAGACCATTACTATATTCTATGTGTCGCAAGTTCAATTTCTTTTTTCTTTAGGACAAGGATTCTAATTTCCAAAGGTGTTTGCACCTTTAGTTGCCATTGTGCAGAATCCTTGTTCACATGGTTATTAATTAAGGCTTGTGTCAGCACTTCCATTACAAACCTCTGTCTTTTAGGAGTTTATAACTCAGCCATAAAACTCTGCTCTAGGCTGAAATTTATCATGAAAGGGTCTGCCTGGAAGGAATCCATTCCTTTGTATTTCAGAGTCCCAAAAGCTTACAGCAACAAATCAGAGATTTTATTCTAAAGGCTGCCATACAAAAAAACTTCAGCTGTTTTTCATAGGAGTTCTGGGTGAGATGTGCCTTCTAGACTGGTTTCTAGATGCTCACTGATCAGGAAGGGGTTTTATATTCTTAACATTGTAAATTTTAGGAATTATGGGGCTTTATGCTTCAGGGCAAAAGCCTGTGCTTACTTAAATACCTTTGCCCTCACCCGTTCCCTAATGGAGCATGAATCAGTTCAGATTTTCCACCCTTCACTCCCCACTGGAAAACAAGCAGTACCTGCCAGGCTGAACTATTTCACTCTGATGTGGTGATTCAGTATAGGAGAGAAATATCAAAATTCCATTTTTCCTTTTCTAGCGCAGAGGCAAATTCCTCCAGCTCTATTTTTAGGGGATTAGAAAAGTTTATTACTACTAGCAACACATAAATAAAATGCATTGCTCTCAGGGTATCAACTGACCCAGAGTTTGCAAAGGAATATTCATCTTTGTAACCGGACGTCTTCAATTTATGAATTTCCACCTTCTTAGGCTATCTGTTACTGCAGGAAACCAGAATTTAAAACCAACCTACCAGACTGGTTTGGCAATCTTTCTCTTCTCACAATTCAGACAATTCTGTCACTTCTTTTATTTGCACTTTGTAAAATACTTGTCGTGTTTTCAGTGTCAACTTCTTCCCGAGCAGAGGGGTAACTACCCTTGCACTGCACTTTGCAGCTGTAGTTCAACCCATTCATACTTCACGTTGAAAAATGCAGAATCCCATTGGCTCCAACACTTCAAATTTCAACACTGAAGTCGGAGGCCCAGATGCAGAAGTTTTTGCAAGACCAGGCTGTCTCAGTGGTATCCTATTATCTAAAGCGTCTGTCATCCAATGGTTCCTGTCCTGTGCAGTCACAACGCCCACCTTTTAAGGTAGCACTGCTTTAAGTTGACTGGGCACAATACTGTGACTCTCGAGCAATTCAGGAGCATTAGTTTGGCCTTCAATGAGCCTTCTGTGCAAAGAATCCCTTTCCCATATGGGATGCAGATTCCCATGTCTCTGACATCAGGAAATAGATCTGGGCTGCCCCAACCTTGCATTCTTCAAAAAAGGGACCACAGTAAACATATCAAAACCAATAACGAGCTGTCTTACAAGTCTAATCAATTCTCTCTTCCAACATAAAAGAAACTGTTTCCCCGCACAGACAACTTCCCCCAAATTAAAAACAAAATAAAAGAGACGTAGTAAGGAGAGGAAGAGGAAGAAAGGAGGAAGAAAAAACAAAACAGCACTAACAGAAGTGTTCATTTACATCTAACAGCATCCATATGCCAGTAACATATCATAAACTCTTAGCCTACCATACAAAGAGGGTGCCCCAAAATGGTACCTGCAAGAGGTCTCTCGGAAGGAGATGTTTAAATCCCAGTGGGTGTGTATCCTGTTAACAAACAAACAGAGAGGTCAATGGCACACGCTGAGCATGGCATCTCTTGCCACTTCAAAAGATCTGCTCCAACCCACCCGTGGCCCTCTCCAAGCCCCTCTCCCTCACTCTCAACCACAGCCACTGCCTCCTGGGGAGCTGTGGGAGCTGTGAAGAGCCACCCTGCACACACAGGGCAGGCCAAGTGTCCCCAGCAGGACTCACTGCTGGCAACAGGAGACCTGCAGCTCTGCAGTGCAGAGAGAGCTTCTCTGCCTCCCAAACCAGCGTAGCGACTGCAGGATGTTGTCCCAACTAATAGGACATGTTCAGAGGAAACAGAAAGAGCTAAGCATTGACATTGTACGAAGAAAACCCAAATATGTCTGTACTGTGTTCCCTCCTCCACACCCGCCCCAGCTGTAAATAAATTATTAGCTATTTCCCACCTCGGAAATTAATTTCACATATTCTGTCACTCTGCCTGCTGACAAGCAGGAATAGCAATGAACAATATCCTAAATTAAGACAGAGCAGCCATGGGGGTTGTTTTTTATTGAGGTTTTTTTTTTTAATTCCCTTCCTACTAGACAGCATCTACCCCAACCCAGAGGGCTAAGGCAGATGCTTGACCTTCTGTGGTCTGGTGTCTCCACTCGATATCAGGGAGCACTGATCTCCCCCGACACCCAGAGGAGGTCTGTGACCACCACTGTTTCTCTGTGTCAACATGATTGATGAGGAGCACAGCCATCTGAGACCAAACTGGCAAGCGAGCCCGTATCCTTGCACAAACCCACTCCCACGTCTCTCAGCATCTGCCAGTGCACGTGTTGGCTCCTAGCTGCGCGTATAAATCAGCTCCTGCAGATGTAGGTTCCCAAAAGCATTAAACAGAAGTGGCTTCAAATACCACAAGATATCACAAATATCACAAGGTATTTGCAGAAGCAAATGCACTTCTGTGTGTGTTTTGTGTCTCCTTACAGCACTCCTGCCTCTGTCCTCAACTAGAAAAAGCAACAAGACCATCTGATGGCAGAAGAAGCCTCATCTAAAACCTGCTGAAGTAAAAGAGAGCCTTTTTTCCAACTTGAATGTGCTTTAAATTGGGCCAGAAGACACTTAAGCATGACCAGTGAAGTCAATGGGACTTAACTCAGGTTTGAGTGTCTGTCTAAGTGCTTTCCTGAATGGGCGCCCCTGCTTCAGCCTAGTTCAGAAATCAACTGAAAACAACTCTCAGCACGGAAATAATTTCACATCCAAGACATGATGGTGCTGCAAGTTTTACTAATGTGATAGCAGACCTTTTGTGCTCTTCCTGCAAGACTGGCTCAGAAAGGGGGTCTGGCTGCTCTCTGAATAGTTCCATTAGAGGCGAGTAATTCTTTAAGGGAATTGTTGGATTTTAGTAGATTGTAACTTCCACCGGTAAAGCTGTGCTCAAAACTGTACTTAGCAGTTCCACACATACCCAGTTTTTCCCATTCTTTTTCTTTCTCATACATAGAAGTTTAGAAAACCTACCCCAGCTTTCCACCCTCCCAATGTTTTGTTTGCAAAGAGAAATGGAACAGGCACTTCCTAGCTACTGAGCTTATAGCAATAGCAGGTGTTCTTTAAAGTTAAAATTCAGACATTTGAAAACTTTCTGGAAAAGGACAGGCCAAACTGAGGCATTGAGTAAAATTTCCGTGAACTGAAGCTTGGTCAAACTCTGGGACATGTTTGGACTTTCCAGTTAAGCTGATCTGAATCCAGAGTTCAAAGCAAATTCAAGCCAGCCGAAGCCATTATGGCCCTAACAGGCTGGGAAGGATCTGGCCTGCTCACAAGAGAGTGGAACTGGTGGAGGGTGGTAAGCCTGATTTCACACTGCTCCCCAGAATACAAGATTTCCTACATACACAAAACCTTCATAAATCCCCTTTAATTCCAGCTCAGCACCTTGCACCGTGCAAATCAGATCCTGGCAGCTGCACAGTGGAAGTGGGGAGAGCTCCAGATAGTGCACCAGCTGGAAATGGAACTGCAGGTCTGAAAAGGAACCTTGTGCTTCTACTGCTTCTCTGTCTACAAAACATTCTTCAGCGTGCCCTCAAAAAAAGTGAAAGGGTTTGGCCCTGAGCTGTATGTAGATTAAATGCCACGTTTGTCTGATGAAAACTCCACGGTCTCTTTCCTGATGGAAAAATTACAATTCAGAAAACCTGTGGTTAAGGTCACCTGCCCCGTGGGCCTCTCTCTGAAGGCAACACGTGTGTTCCTCCAAGCAGTGCCTAACAGTGGGCCACAGTCCACTCTGGACCGTATCGTGCTCCCATTACACTCCCACGAGTGCTCCACAGGGTCCTCACAGAGCCTGTGTAGCCAGCACACAGAGATGGAGAGCAGCAGAGCATCCTGCCGTGCCGCACCAGTAACCCCTCCCGTCTCACCCCAATGCCCAGATAAGTCCCTGACTCTCCTTTCCAGAGATGCTCAGCTCTGGAGCTCCCAACATGCAGCTGACACCAGTTTATTGTAACACCACCTGGCAGGTAGAACTACTGGACTCACCGTGGACTCTCAAAGCAGGGCTGCAATGTTCCCTTTACTTGTGCAGCTACCGTACCTGGTTCAAAAGCTCTCATCCCCCCTGGGAACTGCCATTGCTCCCAGCTCTCTGACTCACACCCTGGGACTGCACACCCTGTACCATAGCAGGAGGGTCCCCATCCCACCCAAAACGCCCAGGAGCAGGTAGGCAGGCACCTCCCGGCCGTGGCACGGCCCAAGGGGGCACGAACAGAGGGTGCAATGTTCTGCTCAGGCAGCAAAGGGAAGCGACAGCAGAGCAGGACCTTGCCTGGGCTCCCGGCTCTGCACCTGCGGTTCCGTCTCTAAGTTACATCCTCAGCCTTCCAGAAAATGTCACTTCCCGTGGTCTGCTGCAGCTACCGACCCGGGCAGACTGCAGACAGGGATCCTGCGTGGCGGGCGAAGCCGTGGCTCGTGATGAGATTTAGCACAGCTCAACTTCAAACTATCAGAACGCTGCATCAGAGAGTCATAGTAAGTAGGGGGGAGGGAAAACCTCATGCCAAAGGAATAGCTGAGATCCACGTGAAGCCAGAAACATCTATCTGCCGAGATGGATAATTAAACACCCATATTTAGACAAATGAATAGGTGAGAATGAAATTAAATTCTAATTATCTTTTTTTGGGGGGAGGAGGAAGGGATAGGGAGCAGAACCAAGCGCTCATTCCACATCTCTGCGCCGTTATCACCAATTAGATTTCCGAGGCTAATGTACGTCTTGCTTTAACGGGTTATTCATCCAGCTGAAATCAAATTACTAATAATTTGCAAACTATCGGCTACACAAGCCTGTCCTTGGGTTGTATAAAGAGTGGTGAGCAGGAGCCAGTCCCAACTAGTAACAGAAAAGGGAGGGGAGTGGAATAAAAACCACAGCCAGGCAAACAAAGGTGCTACAGCTGCTGCTGTCTCTTCACCCACCCAAGGTCTCAGACACAGCGTGATCAGTTAGAAAGTGTTCAATAAAACCGATCAGATGGACTCCAGAGCAAGAGGCAGAGGCAGGGTCCCCACACAGCTCTGGCAGTGGGGAGAGTGGGCAGGGGGAAGAGAGAGGGGGGAATTAACAAACTGCTGCATCAGGCACCTCAGCAAGGAGGGACTAGAACATCAGGTCAGAGTGGGTTGTGCAAAGAATGAAATTGCTTATATATCTATGTGAAGAAAAAAAACTAACATAAAAAATGAACAGGAAGGACTGAGGCCATTCAAGGCATCTCTGGAGCCTCAACTGGGATGAGAATCCAGCCCAGAAAAGAAAAGCGACAGAGCTGGCAAAATACTGGAGAGCAGCTGGGATAGTTTTTACTTTTTCAGTTCTTTCTTCCCTTCCCTGTCGTTTTTTTTACCCTAGCAGTTCCTGCAAGTTTTGAACACCAGAGTGGCATCCATGGAAGAGGCCAACAGCGTGAGCCAGGCATCACCCCAACGTCTTGTCACTCCAGGGGCAGTAACAACCCCATTCTGCAGCTGAGCTTCTGCACCGTGGCCAACTTGCTTTCTGCTGCTCCCTTTGGCTCGCTCCACCGTCCCAGGCGTGTGCTGCAGTAACCAGCACACACGCCATGAAGTGTGAAGAACCCTGGGCAGCATCCCGCTCCAGGAGCAGGTCATTACTGCCAGCAGAGAACCCATCACAGCCCCATCTCACACCCACAGCTGCCCCCTTCTACTCCCATTTCATGGTAAGGCCTTTGGATGGAGTTTGTCTGTACCTTTCAATTCTCTAGCACAGGCAAGGCCACCAAGAAGAGACAAACATACTGACAAGGTTTCCCCACATTCTTTGGTTTAGAAGATTGCACTGAAGGGACTGTGCCGGCGAAAGGGTGAATTAAGGACTGGTGTTCAACCAGCACAGCTCAACACCACTATGGTCACTGGGAATTCCATGTGCCCTGAGGAACCAGCACTTAAGCACACAGGGAGGCATCTACACTGCAACCCACACTGCTGCAGGTGAGCAGCTTGGGAAGATGGATCTGCAGGTGCCTTCAGGCAGGCTGCTTGGCTGGAAGGTCAGCTCCAGCTCCTCTCTCCTCCCTGCTCTTCACACATATCAGTGTCTCAGCTTCCACAGTCTCCCTATATCCATGTCAAGCTATTTCCAGGCAGCCAGCATTAAGAAGCTTGTGAAGGCAATAAACAGGGGCACATTCCTCCAGGAAACCTCACACACGATGGCTGGGAGAATGGCCTTAGGATTGCAGCAAGACTGAGACTGGGGCTTGGGGCACCTGGGTTATTCTCCACCATGGAATGGATGTTGCAAGGATCAGACACAAGGAGATACAGAGAGCAGCCAAGAGCACTTGTGAGTCAAGATTTCATTTGCTTTCACTCTCACACTTCACCTTTCCTTCTGGTCTCCTATCTCTTTCCTGGGCAAGAAGGTATTTCTCACTGTTTTCATCCTGCAGCAACCCTGAGAAGTCACCATTTTCTCTCTTTCTCTTCCCCCCCCTCAAATATACGTCCTCATTAGGTCAATGACATGCTTCCTGGCACTCTGGACCAAGTCCAGCCTTTGCTTCCCGGAGGGATCTTTAATACATTTATTGAATATGGTGACTGTTATTAGTTCAGAGAAGAAGGGGGAAGGAGGGAGGACAGAGAAAGGAGAAGAGAAAAAAAAAAGTTGCAGAGGAAGGAAGAAGGGACTGACAGAAAATAACCAGAGAATCTGTGAGAGTGTCATAAAACAGCAAAATATGTCTCCAGGCACAAGAGGGGCCCTGCCTCTCTCCTCTTGAGTCATGTCAATTAGGAGGAGGGTTGTTGAAACTAATCCAAGAGCCTGATGCAGGGCTGGAGCCCAGCGCTCCACTCTGCCATGCCTCTAGTCTCTCTTCAGTTCTCTGCTGCCTGGAAGAGCACTGTCAGCCTAGCCCAGCCCCCAGACATGCTCTGGCTCTGGCAGCAGGTAAAAAGCGGTGTTGTGTTGCGTGACACATCCATGGGAGAAGTTTAGGTTGGATCTTAGGAAAAACTTCTTCCGCAAAAGGGTTGTCAGGGCCTGGCCCAGGCTGCCCAGGGCAGTGGTGGAGTCCCTGGAGGGGTTTCCAAGCCGTGCAGATGTGGTGCTGAGGGCCATGGGTTAGTGGTGCCCTGGCAGTGCTGGGTTAACAGTTGGACTCGATGATCTTCAAGGCCTTTTCCAACCAAAATGACTGTATGATTCTGCCATAAAACCGAGCTCCACCACAAGCAGGGCTGTCTCTCATCCCAGGGCAGCACCAGGTTGGACTGTTCGGGAGCATTGCAGGAAGGGGCCAAGCAAGAAGAGGAAGGCAAAGGCAGCGCGACGCACATTGCACATCAGCTGAGAAGGCACATGGACCAAATCGCTCTGAATTACAAGCAGGTGCACGTGACAGATATAATGGGGGGGATGCTTGGGTTTGATCTTCAATCAATTAGGGAGTCAAAGAGCAGCAGCCTTATGGGGTATAAGAAATAGCTTTCCACTTTGAAAGGCAGCAGTGGAAGGGCTGACAGCCATTAAGGCTTAGTGGAGGTCAGTAATTTCATGATTAGAAAATGGACACTGAGTGAGGAAAATGCTGTCAGGCTGCTCGGCGAGGTGAGGGATGCTGGGGGACAGGGGAGAGCAACCTGCCCCTGTCTGGACTCTATCCACGGGTGAATAGGGGTAAGGAGACAGTATTCCATCATTTCTTGAGGAAGCACCTTCATTTCAAATGCTCTCCTAACACTAATGCCACATCAGGTGCCAGACGCCAGGGTCATGCTGCTAACACAGCCACAGAAGGTTCAGGGTGACATAAAAGGAGGAAAAAGGACTTAAGGGAAGTTAGAGGCTCTCCAGAAATCTGCTTCTCATTGCAGACACCCTGCTACAGGGCAAATTTTGTTATTTCTCCCCAAAATGGCCTGTATTTCAGGGCAATATCTGGCAAGGAACCCAGCCCGTTGTGCGCTCTCACTGTAAAAGCTGTTCCTAGTTTTACTCCCCATCCTCTTGCTTTTTAATAAAATAATTCCAAAGGCATTTTTGCTATACATGTCTACTGGCACCCATCCTGCCCAGTGCACATTTTTAGGGATATCCCATAAGGGTTCCTTCAGAGACAGGTCAGAGCAAACACTTGCACCATGTTAAACAAGACAATGCTGGGATTAAATCCAACAGCATGTGAGGATCTTACTGTTGAAGCTGAACCTTGATTTCTGGCTACGCTGGCATTCCTCTGCTTGGAGGGTTTGGGGATAACATATTGGAGACCCTCAAAGGCAGTTTGAACCTCAGTGTGGAGAAGCCCACAGGCTGTTCCTGAGGGAATGCATTTACCAGGAACATCCCAAGCAGTGTAAAGAAGTTTATGTTCCCCGAACTACTGCAATTTGTAGTCTCAGGCATCCTCTGCATTGCTTATTTTGTGTCTAGGATGAACCAGAGAGTGGTAACAAAAAAAGGAGAGTGGTATAACTTTTAGTTCAGCTTGCTGGGGAGAGGCAGCTTAGTTAACAGGCTGAGAGAAAGGAAAAAGGCTTCATGAAGCCCAAGTTTCTAACTGAAATCTGCTCTACATAGTTCTTGTACCAGTTCAGCTATGCCAGGATTATTATGATTAAAATAACTGTGACATAGGTGCACTGGTATAGAAATGCCCTGTAGTGATATCATTCTCTTCCCTAAACAAGAAAAAAACTCTTTTCACAGCCAGACAAAGCGTGCTCACCAGGAGCCAGTACAACTTTAACCAAATGGCCGTTATTAAAGCAGGGCAACTGTTGCATGTAGGCAACGTTGGAAAAGAGCAAGATTTTCAGGAACCCAAAATCTGATTGAAAGAAAAAGGATTTTCCTCTGCAGCTCCGTCCCAATAATCTTCGGAGCTGAGTGCTTACAGTCTGGGTATCAAGCTACGGTATCAAGCTCAGCAGATGCCTCTGGTTATATGAGACAAGACTTTAAGCCCTCTGTCTTCCAGACAGGAGGCATAACACAAAGGTACTTAGCACACCCTGCAAAGCAGGCTAAAGAGGACTCAAGGGGTCTCACTACAAGATGAAAACATTCACCTTTAAGCTTGGGTCACCTGGATTTCAAAGCAGATGAGCCAAGCTCACTTCGCTGTGAGGTTTGGTTTCTTTAACCGAATTACACGTGTGCAAGGCAGCAAAGTGACACAGTTCTGCAAGGACTGTAATGATGCACTAAAATGCATTAATTTCAGTGGCAGTTACAGGTCTCTGCTCCTTTCTAGGACTGCAAGAACATCATGAGGTAGGTCTTCTCTGCCTCAGACCTCCTCGGAAGGCCATCACCACAGGCAATTGCCTTGGATCACAGAGGAAATCACTGCCATAAGCTAGAGTGAGGGGCTAGCCAAGACACTAAGCTTCTACTCCTATTCTAATCCCTAGAGTCTTTTCTTCTCCAGTGCCCAGACCTCAAAAGTAGCAGAAAGATTTCCAGCAATAGAAGGAAACAGTCAATGGAAAGGAAATTGGGAATAGGAGAAAACAGCAAAGGCAGCAAGGTTCCAAGCAGTGATGCAAGTATGTACAGTGGCCAGGCATGCAGGTGCACACGAGGGCCATCCAGGGGTACGAGAAGAAAGCACACGTTTGCTTGGGCCCTGACCTTGTTTTCCTACTATCACAGTTTAACCTATTTCTTCCTCTCAGTGGGAGACAATAAAACCTCAGCCCAATCCATCACCAATCGGGGAGGATACAACAGGTGAATTAAAAACAGAAAGCAGATGGGGCACTGTCTCTGCCGGGCCCCAGCTGTCATGTCTGTGAGCTGTCTGGTCTTTATGATGATGCTGCTGCTGTCTCTGGAGCCAGTCCCATCACACCTTCCAGCCCAGTCCCTGGGCTGCTAATGACACTGGGAACAGAGCCAGAGCCTCTCTCCAGCAGGACTGTGTGCAAGTGGGGTCAGGGCGCTTTCCATTCATTGCTCTTGAGCAGGTGGAAATGGCCAGTCCTCCCCCTCTTTGGGACAGGAGGGCTGGGGGGCCCATTTGCAAGAGATAAAATGCTTGGAAATGCCGAGGGATTTGAGCAGTAGATGTTCCCTGCCTGGGCACCAAGCACTGAATTACTTGTCCTTTATTTTCTGTTACTGCTGCGCTCGTCGAGAGCGCTGCCTGGCCCCCCAGCTCTTCCAGCTTGCCACACACACACACACACACCCCATCAGAGCTCGCAGGAAAATGAGAAGGAGAGCAGCTGTACAGAAGCCATGAGAGTCTAACCTGCCTGCTAAGAATCATGCATTCCTCTAAGGAATTGAGACAAAACTCAAACAGGAGACCTGCAAATAAACTGATTGAAAAGTACCGAAGAGCACAGAAATAGTAAGCTGGGTGACTGCTGGCTAGTAACTATTGAGTATTTTTTCTCCATTTCCTAATAAACAAGGTAAAGCAATTACAGTAATTAAAGATTTAAGATAAGAGCACTTTATATTTGGGGGGCCCAGCGTATCAACGATATAGTTATCAGGTTGTTCTCCCTCCTAATGAGACAATCTAGCACTATAATTTTGCAGAATTAAAAGCATAATTAAAGGGGGCAGGAGAAGAAGGGCAGTTTACCAAAGCTGATGAGGAGGGTTCCCTCTCCTCTGTGGCTCCTGAGCACATGCACAGTGCAGATGCATTCCCCAAACACCTCTTTATTTCCAAGCGATAACCCTCGAACACGGCTGTTGGACAGCTGCAATGATAAACCCAGGCTTTAATTACCAGCAGGTTTTATGAGAAGAGCTGGGTACTGTTTTGTCTCTCTACTTTCAAGCTCTCTCTGAATGTACCAACATCTGTTGGAAGGCAAGGCTGGCGGGGAGAGGGGGGGGGGGAATAGCTTATCTGCTCAGGAGCAAGAACCACATAAAACCTAAGAAAAGCAATTCCACGCGTTCGGTTTCCACTCCTCAGTTTTTATAGGGCTTGTCTTAGAATCGGAGTGATTTTATGCATCGGAAGAAGATGACAATCGAGATGAGCTGCGATGATACGCATGGGAGGCTGAGACACGGTGCCTTTAGGTACTTATTTTCCTGTAGTTACAAGTCTTCTAAACATCGCATTTTTTTCAGAGAAACGAGAGAACCCAAAACTCTGCAGCTGAATATTGTGGGCAGTGGGGCCACACATGAAAGCCCAAGTGACAGCTCCCAGAATGTACCTCCAGACAACCCTTTCTCCTCTTCCCTCAACCCTGCAAGACTCCAGAATCAAAGTACACAGTACTGAGAAAAACAGGATGAAAATGTTAAGTACTGAGGTAAGCCCCAGGACCTGAGCAACTCTGCTACTGAAACTCTGTTACTTCTACTTCTAGGCTACAGAGGCACTTGGGATCAGCGGGACAGGGCTATGCTCTTTGACACTTGTAATCAAGAACATCTACAACAACCATTGCTGCTACCTCCTTCCCAAACCCTGTTCCCTAACATTAAATTACCCAGTTTATATCACATTGGAATTTGGGGACAATTGAAAGCAGAAGGCAGGAAGTTGGACCCACACTCCTCTGTGTGTTTTCAGACACAGCTATGTCAAAGGCCCACAGATGACTTTTTGGTCATGCAATTCGTTGGTGTCACCAGGCACAAAGATACAGAACGCTGGACAGAGGGTGAGATACAATTTATCGTCTGTAAATCCAGACACCTTTAGTGCATACATCAGGCCCATGGTGCAATGCCCCATAGAACCCTACTTGCCCCAGACAGGAGTGAGTAGGTAGAAAAGAGGACCCGACTACTCCTTCTGAGCTATAATATGACATTTGCACTTCAATTTCAGGCCCTGGAGATGACTCCATCGGGCAGTCGGGGCTCTATTGGCCCACAAAGGCTGGTCACCTGCTGCCCAGTTTTCTCTGTCTTTGCTTTTGCAATTCAGCACTTGCTGGCAGGAAAGTACCTTCTTTTCATGATACTGATATGGAGATCCTCCTCCTGCTTTACTTCAGGGTGTTGACCATTGCTCTTATCACTCTCTTCACTGTCGTCACTATGCGAGAAAATTGAGGTCAGCTCTTTCTTCGGGATCCTGGTTGGAGGTAAGGGGATCGTCCTCTTCTCTGCCAGGCGACCCCGATTCTGGCACAGGATGGAATTAGTTGGAATGTCGATGGGCAGGAGGAAAAGAGAAGAAAACAAGAATTAGACAACCCAGAACCAAGCAGCTCCTCTGAAATGGCTGCCCTGCGAAGGTAACGTTGTTAGTCACCGCAGGTTGCAGCCTGGCATGTTGGGTGGGCACGGGCTGTGTTCACTTTGCAAAAGACTTTTCAGCAGAGCTATATCAGTATCTAGTTCTTCCAGTTCCAATATTCAAGTCACGCACTTCCAGCCTCTCCCCACCTCTGCACTCCTAGCTTCTTTCTCATCCACACCAGTAGGAAAGGAAGATGGCAACAGAATTAGGCACCAACCTCTCTCTCCAGAATACTTCCCACCAAATGTTGTACATTAACATAGCAGAACAGGTTAAATTAAACCTTTGCCAGCAGCCCGGGGAAGATGTGATCCAGATAATCCACAACACTTTTGACTGCAAAGGGAAAACTGCCTATGCCAGCCAGCAGCAGGTTTGTCTCTCACACCAGCAACAGTCCACATCCATTTCAACTTTAATTACTGAGGCTACTCTTCCCTGTTCATTTGCATGTCCAGATGAATCTAGCAGGTCTTGCCTTGTGCAGCCTTCCCCTAGGTGGTCCTGGCACTGTACTGCCCTCAACAAGTCATTTCTGACAAGACACAAATAAACAGGAGGAAAACTCCCAGGAGGCAAAAGCTGCTTTTTCACCGCATATGTATTTGTGTACAGAACCCAGTACAACATGACCCCAACCTCCTATCTTCTGCAAGCAGAGAGAATGTATTACAGATGACTCTGTCTCTGCACCCTTTGTGCCTGATCCACAAGAAGATAACAAGCTTTGTGCATCCTAAGCTAGAAGGTGTTGGGTTTTTAGCTCTCCCTGTGATAGAACGTGCTTCTAGCACGCGGGGTGTTCAGCTCGACCTGTGACTGACCAAGACAGAGCCATAATACCAGTGGAAGATGTACACTGGAAATCCGAAGTCCTTGCCCCAGAGAATTTTAAATTTCAGCAAACAAAATCATGAAACTGGGAAGAGAATCACGGGGAGGGGAAGTGCAGCGCAGTTTCAAGCACATTCTTTGCACAGGTACGCAGGCATACCTCCTTCCATAGGACAGCTCACGGAAAAGAAACCTGGTTTGAGCAAGGACTGGAGCAAGAGGAAGAAAGTTACACGACACAGGCCAAATAAGTTCAGAGCAACTTTTAAGCAATAACAGTTTCTCTGAAATATCGACTCCAACTTTCCAAATAAACCTGGCAAAAGAAAAACGTCCTGGGAAAGCCAGTCAGGCTCTCTGCAGGGGACAGTGGGGGAAGACTAAGTGATGGAAGAGCCCATGTTTTGTTAATTAAACAAATCAAGAACTTTCCACAAATACAAACCAAAAACTTTTTGTTTACCTCTGTCAGTAAGTTCCAGTTGTGGTCATTAAAGAGAGCCCTAATCACTGTGATAATTAGCTAAACCCAGCTGGAAGGCCTCACCCCACGGAGGCACATGAGCTTTCCCACTCTGATGCACACCCAAGCCAAGAACACAGCTGTCTGTGAACAGCAGACACCCAAGGGAGAGGAGAGCAGTAAGCCAAACTGCCTTAAAAATGGGAAAACATATGTATAGAAGGCAAAAGACATGTACTTGCTTCTTGAGAGAGATGTAGAAGAGGAAAAACACACCCGTGGACAGCAACAAGGTGAGTGCTCCTACATCTCTGACTATCCCAAGTACAAAACTCAGCTCAAGCTGCAACAGGCTCTGCAGTGAGTCCAAGTGGTTTCTCACTGCCTGGTCCCTGGAGGAACCCACCAGATAAAACTCTGCGTTTCCCACACTTCAATGCTTTTTGCATGCTAGGTGCATTTCATCCCCTGTCCCCTTTCCTGCTCCAGTGCATGGAGAGAATGTGTGCAGAGCTTTCCCTCTGTCTAAAGCCATCTCAGGAACTCGACCTCACACAGCGTCTGAAGGACAGCAGGAAAAAGAGAAAGGGAAAAGTGAGGGGAAGGAAAGGAAAAGCAAGGAGGGCAGGATTTCCACCAGATTTGTCACACTGAAAAGCCAGGACTTGATATCAGCTTGAGCTTTATCATGCCAAAGCTTTATATATTTTTCTGAAGCTGCAATTTATCATAACAATTAGAAGGGGAGGGTGTGCAAACTTCCACTTCAAAATAATTGCAATTCACTCTCTGCTGCGACTCCACAGGCTAAAGAGAACGGCGCTGATCAGATACTAAAAATCATTTTATGGCCATTATGGTACCTCTGAGCAGTTACCAGGTCTCAGTGACTGCCCAGGGACTCATCAGCCCTAACAAGAGTGAGAGCACAGCAAACAGGGAGGCACTAAACGTAGAGAAACAGCCCACCAGCCCAGGGACAGGGGTTCCCCCCTTCCCCTGCTCCTCAGAATGCTTAGTCTTTGCCTTTCAACAAACTGTATCCTTACACCTAAAGCTGCTGCATTAAAAACACATCTATATATACACACACATATATATACATGTAATATACAAATATGTATATATATACCTATATATTTCTAACATACAGAGAGCTTCTGCCCTTAAAAGACAAACAAATGAACACGACTGGCAAAGAGAAGCAGCATCTGCAGCATGCCCTGCTCACAGATGACCTGTGCTACCTCTGTCCTGACCAGAGGCCAGACATGGACAACATCAGAAGCAGGGCCCCAGTGGTCCCAGTGCCCTTGTGAACACCTGCATTCCAGTGCCAGCAATGCATTTGTTTTCAAGTTGTGTTTACTTTGTATTTCTGCCATTAGGTTTGGGGCATTTTATTTATTTATTACGTTTCGCCGTTCCCAGAAAATTAAAATAGACTAAGCCAATCAATTTTGCCTTTTATGTTCATCTATAGTCAGTTTTGAATCAATTGCACTTTCTTAATCTGTTTAGAGGCATTCACCAGTAGATATACATTACTTTTAAATTAAGCACAAAGGTAGCCAGAAGCCTGGTCCAGAACCTGCTACAATCAATTGTCTTTCCACTGATTTGAGAGGGCACTGGTCCAAGCTGCAAATAAAAACACTCATTTGTGAGAAGTGCTCCAACCAAGGAATCATTCCTGTGACTCTGGCCCTTGCCAAAGTCCTCTGCCAGTTGTACAGGCAGCTTACAGGGCAGGAATGTACCTACGGAGCTGAGCAGTATATTGAGATACCTGCAGTTATTCAGATTCAGAGTTATCAACTATGGCTTGGCAGGCTGGGGTGGGTAGTAGAGTACACAGCAGAGCAGCGTGATGTGCAAGAATACACCCAGAGACTGCAGTGGCATTGCTACATGTGGGGAGGTACATTAGGATTTATAGAGGTAAGCCTCATAATCTCACATTAAAAAAAAGCTTGTATTTGTGTGACAGTGTCACTGCAGAGTGATCTCATGCATTAATGGGATGCTGAACCATGAATCCCGTAAGAAGGTTTGCATATTTTAAAAAGAGAGCTGTCTCCCAGCATGGGGATAGGCACTGGGATGGCTGATGCCTGGGAAAACAAGCCCATCAGTAGCCACCTTCTGCCAGCGAGCCAGGGATCTGGGGACTCCAGCTCCCCCCCGTCAAATTACTCCATTACAGACCTGAAGAGAAGGGGAAGGTGAGCACTGCCAGCTGGCTTGCTGAATCCAGAAGGGCTGTTCTGGCCAGTGGGTCAGAAAGAGCATTTTCGATCGCTGCAGAGCCAACAGCTGTTAGTACAGGTGCAGCACCCCCAGCAAAAGAGATGAGGTATATTTAGCAGTAAACATCCCTCCGAGCGCAGTCCAGCAGGGCCAGGTTGCCTCGCTGCCAGCTCCCTGGCCCCAGGAGCAGAGACAGAAGGTGTTTTAAGGAGCAGATGACACCCCTGAGAGCAGGGGGAGCACGGGCTCCCCACTGGAGACCTGTCCCCAACACGTATATGTGCGGGTGGAACACAGCCAGCCAGCCAGCACCCTGCTGCCAGGTTCCTGTGCCAGTGCTCTCCCCTGCCCTGCACCCAGCCCTCCAGCAACTGCTTCAGGGCCAGAGAGGAGTCAAAGATGCTTACTCTCAGGACAAACACTGACTCAGCTCAGAGGGAACTTCTTTGGGGGTTGCACCTTCCTCTCCTCACGCGAGGATCTCCCCCACCCTTTGGATAGAGCGCAGCGGGTGGAGAACTGAGCACTCTTTAATTAACTTAACTAGAAAGCAAAACGCTTCTGCAATTCTCCGAAGCTTTGACAAGGGTGAGTGTTGAGGGCAGGGCAGAACTGCCTCCTGTATGAGGACTCCCTTCCCTTCACACGTTTTTAAAGATTAATTTTGTGGGTTATGATTCCAGCTAACGCAACACAGCTGGAGTTTGAGTCAATAACCCTCCGCTCCCCAGACGCATCCAGCTACCCACCCAGCCGTGCCTGCGTCAGTCCAGCCCTCCGTCACTCACCACTTCACCCTCCTAGGGTCTTTTGACACCATTAATTGCTTTCATTGCCTCTCGGAGTATTGTCTGGGTGGGGGGTTGCTTTGTTTTTCAAAATCACAGAGAGGCATATTTCCTTTCCCCAGGAAAAATCAGATGGGTACCAACACGCTATTTAAAGCCACCGATCACCCAAATCTAGAGATGCAACTACAAGTTAAAAAAAAGCCAGCTACTTGGGGGAACAGTGGTAGGTTACCTGAGTGGAGAAGCCTGGAAGACCAATCGTGCTGTCATGAAAGCAAAGGACCATCAGAAAGATGGAAAAGAAAACAATGGTGGTATTTCTTCCCTTCCAGAGAGCAGGGGAAAATTCCGCTCTGTGTGGCTAAGCAAGGTCAGTGGAGTTACAAAATAAAATCTTTCTCCCCCCACCCATCCAACCCCCTCATAGCTCTCCCCTGGAGCCCTGTTCTCCCAGCCAAGAATACCAAAAAAACGAACTGTTGCATAAGAGCCCTGGGAGAGCTTGCAGATGGAATGACGGGCGGAGAGCATAGGACTTGGGGGAGAGACAGGAAAGGAGGGTTAGGAAAGGTTTCCTGCCCTGGGAGCTACTGCAACAAGGTCAAAACAGCTGAACGCCCTGGTGTGACATTCAAAGGCAGCCAGAAAAGGAAAGATTCCTCGCAGAGAGGGTCCCTGGTGAGCATTTAATTGATCCCAGCAATGGAAAGGCCTCTGCTATGAGAGCTGCAAGGCAAAAAAAAAAAAACAACCAACCTCCGTGGACAAAAAAAATGCACATGAAAGCAAAGCTTTTGCCAGTCCACATGAACTGCCAGCCAAACTCTGGACATCTGATCCTGTTGGGAATTGACCCAAGAAGATGAGCAGGTGCACTCCCTACGGACACAGCTTCTTCAGCATCCAAATCAGTACCAGTAGGGGAAAAAAAATCAACAGAGAAATGCAAATTTCAGAGTTTGCACACTGATAAAAATATCAAAGCCGTTCACAAGATGATTCACGTGCCTGTGATTCAACTCTCAGAAATCATTTCTATTGGATGAAAACACACCCTGCCGAAGCACATGAATTCCTTCTGTACACGTAGAGCTGGGAAATACAGGGAGCAGACAGGGAATGCTGGGGGGAGGTAAGAGGGGAGGTTTGCGCGCTGCCAATGCTGGGAGCTGAAGAATGTTAAATCTTTTCCATATGTGAAGGAAATCCTCAAGTCCAGACAGCATTTTCTCTCTCTTTTTATTGATAATAAAGATAGGGAGAAGGAAAGGGGGAGGTTCTGAGAGCCTGGAATATTTTTCTTTTTCAAATAATAAACTTAGTCAAATGGCTTTAATTAGGGAAATTACAGAGCAGTGGAGCCCACACACCCCCCTGTAGGCTAACCGACAGTTCTGCAGTTACCTTCAGCTGTGATTAGTGTGAACAACTAGGAAAGGGTCACTTGCCTTCCAAGATAATCCTCCACTCTCCCCTGGGCCTTCATTAGGCCAATGTGCTACCAGGTCGGCTCTTTGGGGAGCAAATCTGGTACGGGTGCAGTTCTGCTGCCCTGAGCTTACCAGCTTCTCCCTCAGAATGGAGGTCACGGGCAGGAGAAGCTGCCCAGCCTCTCATCCCACCTCCTGCTCCAGCGTTCAGTAATGAACAAATGAATAAAACAACAGACAGCAGCCTTCTGCTGCATATGTTTCTCCTCCTCCCTGTCAGCTGCAGTCCAGCCCTTTAACCTGACCACTAACAGGTTTATTATTTATCATCTCTTTCCAGTGACACCAACATCACACTGGAAGTCTCTCCGATGCAGGAGGCATGGCCCAAAGTACAGAGGGAGAAGAAGGGAGCAAACAGCAATGGTCAGGCAAAAAAATGCAGGCAGCACAGACCACGAAGACTCTTCCAGGTTTTGGGGGCTGGGTTGCTCTCCTCATTCAGTCTCCTTAAAGTGGTTTGCAAGTTCTGGCACTGACTGAGGCAAGCTAAGGAGGCAATTCACCATAACCAGACAGGTCTAAGAGCTGTAGCCAGGGGGATAACTGATTGTGGAAATAACTGTAGCCCCAGCGGGCTCTCCAGGTCTACACGTGACAATTCCTCATCACAGTTTTGACTTGTCGTCAACTGGTTTATACAGAAGCTATCAATTCCAGTACAGAGAGTCCAGGCTCATTTTTAGGGTATTTTATCTTTTGAAAGAGAAGGGGAGAAAATTACTCTTAACCACAATTTCCCTGTGTGATCCTGGGCCACTCACTTGACCCCACTGTGCTCAAGTCTCCCTGCTATAAAAAGCCATCAGTGCAACTTTCTCTCCCTTCTACCTGCTCCTGTGAACTGTTTATACTGAAGCTCTTTGGAGCAGAGAACGACGTGTTGAGTCTGAGGCTGTGCACAGAAACAGGGCTGTACGTACTGCTATAATTGGAGAAAATATGTATGTTTTAAACCAAAAGAAAGTTACACAGAAGGGAAGCTGCAGCTCTTCCCATCAATATTAACAACATTTTCTGAAGCCCTAAAAAAGCAGATGAACAAGATCCGTGAACAGAAGGAAACATTTCCCATTTATTACCTCTGAGTGAGTTATAAAGCCTAAAGGATAATTCGTTAATAGAGTGAGAGCTATGCTTTTCTGGAAAAGGCAACTGGAATTTCCAGTCTTTGAAGGGAGGCAACTCTAAGATAGAAAATCTATCAGTCCTTTGGAGCTACCTGTTTTCAAAAACTCTTTGAAAGAAGACTGAAAAGTGGCCTAGTCTTTGTTTTCTACGTCTGTTCCACATCAAATAACTCTGTCCGTTTCAGTCTGAGGTTGCAAAGAAGGGAGCAGAGATGTGAAGAACAGGTCCTCAGGCAATGTAAGTCAGTATTAATGGAGTAAAAGTCAACTCACACCAGCTGAGGATGTGGTAACTGATGCTATCTCCTTAATAAAAGCAAAACTTACATATTTTTCTCCTTTTTCTTTCCTTTCCTGCTCCTCCTGTCCAGTGAAGAGACCAGGAGCAAAAGGGCATGGATGCTTTCAGACGTGTTCCCTTCTTTTCATGCACCTCACTGCTGTACCTTCCAAGTAACAGACAGACAGGAACAAAGTAACTGTCCGTCATTCCCCCAGGTATTGATGTGTCACTCCAAAGTTTCATTACATCAGGTCCAAGAGAACACAGCCTTTCCCAGCCAGTCTGAAATATTTCATCAAGAGGAATCTGACTGGGGTTTATACTTTTATTCTGCTCTGGAGACACACGCTTAAAGCATTTCTTTGAGATCTCCAAGTGTGGCTTACAGCCTGCTCAGCCAAAAGGAGATAGATCTAGGCTTTGTTCAAGTCCTCCAAGAGCGAGGACCAACCAGTGTAGCTTTTCATTGGCTGGAGTGCAGTTTCTGCCTCAAGGTCTGTTTTGAGCTTTATTTTTTTTCTTTTTTTTTGATAAGTCTTCACTGTCATAAAGAGCAACTTTCACAAAGATCAAACAGCAAAGTTAAACAATTCCTCCCCAAACGCATGTTGTTGCTGTAACAGAAACCAAACCAGGCTTTAGCTAAACAGTTCAGTGTGTTTTACAAAGTTCAATAATTATTATCTTCACTTAAGGGGACAGACAGACCTGCAATTGTTGAGAGACAGTTTCTCCTTTTCTTTAGTTGTCCATATGGAAGAAGTTTTTGCTGATGCTGTAGTTACTGAGAGCAACAGCTGGTTCCTTTGGAAAAACCAGGTCCAACATCACCCTGAAAGCTGGGCTTCCGATATATTGAATTGCCCAATGATCGCTGATGACTTTGAAAAAAGCTCCTGAGGTCACTGCTGGAACTCACAGACTGTCAGTCCCTAACCCCAGCCACACACCCTGGTGACAGACTGACCCAAGAAACTCCTCCTGTCCACCCCCGCAGCTGGACCACTCTTGTCACAGGCAGGGGGAGATGGAAGCTAACCAGAGGGCAATTTTTCTCAGCTTTAAAGAAATTGATTTCCCAGCAGTTTCCCTCAAAACTGAAGCAACCAAACTGATGAGAGCAGAGAAACAGCAGCTGCTCCACACAGCGGAGACAGAGCAACCAGAGCTTTGCATTACATCTTAGTATTCCCCAGGCAGGTTGGTGCCAAAAACCAGCCGCATCTGCCTCCGTGACAGGACCACCCAGCAGCACAGCACCATCCTCCCCAGCACGCAGACAAGCCTCCTCAAGAACCTCCAGCTCAAGCCTTCAGTTGACACCTGCACAGAGATCATTCAGGCTGGTAAAGATATAAAAAGATCCACGGGCTGTAGGATTTCAAGTCTGAGCCCAGCACCAAAAAGCAGAGGAGGAAAATGTGGGGAGAGAGCTGCCACTTCCTAAGTGAGCAACAGCCAGGTCTGCCCACAAAGCTTCCTCGGAACGACTCGACCCTCCCGACAGCCAAGCAAACTTTCAAAATCCAGAGCAAACAAGAAACCTGCAAATATTAATTAAGGCATTGCTTCCACTTCTGAAAAAAAACCAAACCAAATGCCTGGTGTTTAAGCAGACATCATACACTTAAATGATCAATACCAAAGCAAAGCAGAGGAAGGTGCACAGATGTGGCACGACTGGCAGAGTCTGGCTAAACAGAACGTATTCTGCAGGCCGCTCCAGGCTCTGAAAGGACCCTTTTTTTTTACAAATCAAAAGCTCTGACACCTGCTTCATGCACAACAGTGAAGCCATCGCCTCCCTGGAGCCCCTTCCCTGTCACAGAGAACCACGAGCCAGCTCAGTCTGAGCCAGGAAGCCTGTCACCTGCTACAGTGACACTGCCATTATGCCATACGTTTATAAAATGTATTCCTATATAAAGCACCACGTCTTTTATAAGTTTTTTTTCTTTAAGGGATTTTAACACATCTGGGAGGCCGGTGAGGACCACGGGGTCCGTTTCACAGCGGTACAAAGTGGGACGAAGATACATGAGCTGATGAACTAAGTCACACAGAGAGGCCACGGCAGAGCCAGGAGTGGCTGCTCCGAAGGGACAATCTAGCCACATCCAGCGTGGAGAAGCAGCTCCGTTACTCCCCTGCTCATCACATGGGCTTCCAGCCACAGCACAGGGCTCCACTCCTCCTGCTGCCAAGCCCTCCAAGAGAGCACCTTCCCTCTGTCACGCACTGTACGGTGGCACTGCCGCCTCTCTCGGCCACCCTCTGTGATACAAACACAAGAAAAAGACCATTTCCCCTTCTCCTCCTTTCACTAGCACCTTCCTTAGCACCTTAGCTGCTCAGCTAAAGGTGCCCTTTTCTGGAGTTTTATTCATTTTCTTCAGCCTTGTCTCCCCTCCCACCCCCCCAAACCATCACAGGCTACCTATGAAAACCGCTCCTGCCGTTTCCGCTCCGCGATTTGCCTGCCACACCTGGGGGATTTCCCAGCAAATTGTATTACTTTATTTGGTCAATTGGCCTACAAATTGATTTTCCTGTACAAATAATGAACATTTATGGTTATTTTCCCCATAGACTGCTTTATTTTCCATGTAACAAAGACTGATTTCCTGCAGTTTTTGAGACCCGAGCGTATGATCTGCAGTTACTGTGACCCACGGGTGATGGATGGCAAGGGCTCAAAGCACAACAGGAGGGTTTGGGATAATTTTTTTTCCCCCCCTTATGCTCTAATAGTACTATAGACAGAGATGACAGCTGGGAGTAAACACTGGTACCAGACTGAGCAATTCTATAGCATGTTTACCATGGGAAAAAATGGTATTGTTTTCAAAGACATTCGGTCCTCCTTCATTACTTCATCTCCTTTTGCTTGGCTTTGTAGCTGCCCGGGACTGCCAAGCAAAAGGAGATGAAGTAATGAAGGAGACAGAGGACAGAGTGGAGAGTCCCAGGCAGGGATGACAGGAGGCTGGGAACCACCAGAGATGCTTTCTCTGTCCACTGGCACACCCAGGGGTCCAAAGCATTTGAAATGGCAGCTCCTGCTCATTGTCACCTTCGGCGACACACGGCAAGGACCTTCTTTAATCTTAATTCCGTTATCGTGGAGGGAAGGGGAGGAAGTCAGGGAAGAAGGGTTTCTAGAAAAGCAGCTGGGAGTAAGGTGGCCTGGTGTGATTTGTTGGCGGTGGCTCCAAGTGTTGTTCTGCCCTCGTCTCCCCAGAGAAGCAGAGACAGAGCAACAGCTCCACAATACATTTCATTCCCACTAATGAGAAAACGACTTTTGAGACAGAGCCTCGAGCAAGTTTTGAAGGTCACTCCCGCAGGTGTGGAAATGAATTGGACTGGATCAGGGTCCAACCCTAAGTTATTCTACTTCGACCACAATGGCTTATTTGTGTGCAGGGGAGGGGGGTTAACAGCCTCAGGGCTGCGATGTGTGTATGTTTAATTTAATACGTCTTGATGGCTGAGGCTGCCAGGGACAAAGGCTTGAGCCTCAGTGCCGTGGAGAAGCCAAGACAGGGAGGTTTCTTAGGTGAATCCGAGAGCGAAGGTGGACACGGTAGAGAAAGTCAATTATCCAGAGTAAGTCCCGACTGCCTGCAATTCCCCATGCCCAGTCCTCTAGGGGTGGGTTTGGCCCATGAAGTCTGACTTCAAATCCAATAAAAAATTAACTGATTTAGAACAACTACTAGACATGCCTCCTTAGAGTTTTAATACGTGCTCTTCAGCTGCAGCATGGAGCAGAATTAATGAAAGGAAAAGGAAGCTGAGAGTATCAGGCATGAGGCTAAAAGCATGCCAAATTCCTGCTTAGCTGCTTTGACTCAGGGGAATCCCTCCCTTCTCGGCACTGCTAAGGACCGACGTGCCCTCAGCCCAGCAAAATGCTGCATGGCTGAGAGCACCAGAAAGAGGTATGTCATGACTGAGGATGACACTCATCCTTAATGTAAGCCAGTCAGGGCCAGGATGCATCTCCCACAGCCTGCTGGTAGAGTGTGCAGATGTTTCACTCGGTGCTGCGCTTCTATGGGCTCCAGGCTACCTGCTGCAGGGCAGTCACCAGGACACATCTCAAAGCCCACCTCAACGGGCAAGTCAGTGCTACAGGATCAAGCTGCCTTCATACCCCACTCCGACTCAGAAACCAGGTTACGTGTGCTCATTAACTGTGCCAGGAGAGAGGGACCCTGGTCCAGAGACAGCACAGCCAACTTCCTGGCTCTGGTGCTCTGTATGGAAACACCGTGGAGTGTCAGAGAGATGACTTGCTGCGTGCAGCGCAACAGCTCCGACAGGGACACCAAAAGGAACCGATTATCAGCTTGGCGAGGTGCGGTCCCTGGGATCACAACGTGAAACTCAACCCTTCCCACCCACCAGACACGATGCGCAAAGACTGAAGTCCAACTCTAGCGTACCAGTAACAGCACTTTGCAGCTCTCCACTGCCTGTGCCTTCAAGGCCTGCGAGCTTTTGCAAAAAGGACACACAGCTCTGGCTCTGAGGTACTTTTCCTGTCATCCTCTAGGCAAGCAAGACCGTGGGAAAACATGACAGGACAGCTTGCTCATCATCACACAGTCGAACAGCAGAGGATCCAAGACTGGAACAGAATGGTCCTGTCTCCAAATCTGGTGCTCCCCCCACTCAGTAACCAGTGCACCCCTGAAAAGGAACCCCAGCTGAGACCTAGCTGTGAGTAACCGAAGGAGGATCTGATCCTGCTGCTTGTAGTCTGTGCCTGGATCTTCATCCTGATCTACTCCACTGCCTCATACATCTGTCCTGTCCTGCAAGCACTGGGGGCAATGCTCATCACTCGCTGGGACTCTGCAGCACCTAGAACCACACCTTCCACTTAGGCTGTGTGTACCAACAAAACCGAAGGGTAAACCACAGCTACTCACAGAAATACACAGCTAGCTGGCTCAGCACATTAAGAGCAACATGAGATGTTACTGCATGATTTACAACGCATCTGTATATATAAATATAACGCTGAGAAACAAATGACTAACAAATACAGTGGCTTTCCAATGAGTAGTGAATGGAAGGAGGGAGCGCTGGGAGTTGCATGTTTTGAAGACAAACACAAAGAGAATATTAAAAAAAAAACAAAAATCCACGCCAAAACCCAAGAGAGGTAAATAATTCATCAAAAGAATAAAACCCAAGAAGGTGGAAGGGAAAAGAAAAAAAAAAAAAAGAAATACCAAAGGGAAGAGTCTTCTGAGCAGGTGAAAAAAATTTCATCTCTCATGGGAGTGAAAAGCAGAACCACAATTAATTGGAACAAAATTGAAAGGGGGGGGTGGCCCGTGTTTTTCAAGGTGAAGCATTTTGTCTGGAAACTGCTATCTCCCCTCTTAGGCATTCAATAATTTCCCCCAGGTGGGAAACAAAGTCTGACACTAAGCTGCTGACAGAGACAGCACGGTCTTGTCTGGCTCCCAGCTACACTTCAACCATGGACAGAGACTTCAAGACAGTCGCATGAGAAACCAACCTGCGCGCACATCCAACGCTGACTCTGAAGCGAGTCGAGTGATTTGTCACCCAAAGCCACCAAATCATCAAACAGCCCGATGTACATACAGCTGTGTCAACATGACTTGCCCAGAACTGTTTCTAAGTCTTGTAGGTTTTCTTCAGTTTGTTAAACAAAGCACTTGCTCCAGAGAAGGGTCTGTGTTTGGAAGCTTGCTGATGGCAACTCCTGCAACTGACACTCGCTGCTTTACAAAAACACATCTGTAAAACTCCAAACTAAAACCCACACGGGTTTTGGTGCGTGCGGGAGTGTGCTGCCCCAGGCTGCAGCTCCTTCCCAGCACGTGAATGATGCCGAGCCAAGCTTGGAAAGTACCTGGATGGGATACTGCTGTACCTACACTCAGCCTGCTGAAGGAGGGGAAATCTGTGACTCAATAGGTGGCACTCTTCCTTCTGGAATCAATGTCCTCGGGTACACTTTGCCGTCAGAGGTGCTGGAGAGCAAATGTAAGGTCCTAACTTAATATTTACTTGGTGATTTTCTGGGCCTGTTAAAATCAAAATGCCAGCCAAATACAAGCTTCACCAACTACACTCTGTCAATCCTAATTCCGCCCCCCCCTGCAGTTCCAAGAAGACACAGACTTCTCTGCGGTTGCGTGATCCTCTCGCGCGCTGCCAAGCAGCTCTGGTTTACCCGGCGAGTGTCTGCATTTGAGAAGTCTGTAGAAGTGAAATCCCACCCTAGGCAGGTTTCCGATACATCTTCCTCCTGCAGAAATCACCAGTTCCAATTAACAGCTTTGGTCTTTCCTGCAGACACCCAGGCACACGGTTTCAAAGTGCTGCAAGAAATGGTGCGTATGCCTCCTCGTCAGGGCATCCGTCGGGCTGCTGGGGAGAAAACCCGCTGGAGGACTCCCTGCCTGCACCTCAAGTCTATCTGCAGGAGTTTTTCCTCTCATTACCCAAATTCAGAAAAAAGACGTAATGTTTTGTGGCCCAGAGCAACAGAGGACTTGTTTTCTAAACCTCTTTAGGGCCCCTCCATAGGGAGTTAGTACCTACAACTTGACAAAGCCTAGGTTAGCAGGAGCGTGGAGCAGCTGCTATATTTAGGTGCCATTAGCAAACACATCTTCACACCTTTCTGCAGGCACACCTCTGTACCCACATGTCCAGAAGGCTGGGGAAGGGAGCAGAGAAGAGCCAGTACCTTCCCCACATTTCCCAAGGAGGGGGTTAAGAAATGAGGGGATTCTCTTCTCCCTGTCTTATCCCCACCAAAGTTTAGAGCCACTTAAATCCTGAAAGCAAACCTGAGTTTTGCTCTCCACGATCCCCACCTCCAGAGGCAGATAGGGTCAATTCCATTCCAGTCTGAAGCAGAGACAAAGATACAGACCATACCTTGCCTCCAGGTCTTCTGCCTGGGTGGACCTTGCCCCAGAGAGCAGCTCAGGTCATGCTAAAAAACTGGAAAGTTTATCTACTATTTTTTAATTGCTTCAAATTTGCTGAATATCGGCTGTTCTCAGTGAAGGCCTGGACTTTGCAGGCTGAACTTCATTTCCTGATAACGGCCTTGCTTTCCCTGATTAATTCCCAGAGGCTCTTGGAGCCCATGCACCAGAAAGGATCAACAGACCAAAGGATGAAAAACACTGGTCTAAGCAGGGGCAGGGACTCTTGGAAGCTGAGCTCAGCAGGGAGTGCTAGCAAGAGCCAGGGCAGTGGGTAACCTCCAGACCTGACACATACCTCTGCTGCTGCCACTGCTCCCGTGTCCTCACCACCTCAACAGATCAAGAAGGATGTCTTTACATGCCAGCTCCAGGATACCTGCAGTGGTGCTGAAGATGTCCTGCGATGGCATGACACAGTGCACCGTGACATTAGCTGGCCCTGCTGCACTTGCCACAGAAGGCAGAGCTGTGCCCAGTGTTCACCCAGGCTCCCCTCCTCCTTCCCCTCAGTGACCCTCTCCCACCAAGTCCTAAAGCCAACTGAAAACCATCTCTTCTGCACCCTACAAGGTCCCTGTGCTTTCAGCTGTGTAAAAAGAGAAGCAAACCACTCGGCAGCCACCACCCCCAGCTGCCTTGCCTGGGGGCCTCTCATTTCCCCCCCCTCCCACCAGCAGCCCCAGGATTGAGCCAGCCTTACATGAGTCACCTTGCCCGTCTGGGTCTCTCCCGGGTAGCGTGTGGGGGTGGCAGAGTTGGGGCTCACTGCAGGAATTTCCGCACAACCCTTTCCTAACCGCACCCCGCTGCAAGCAGCAGTGAAGAGGAAGATAGTAAAGAGTCACGCTCACCAAGGACAGAGAGAGAAACAAGGGCACAAAGATGAAAGGAAGAGAAAACAAGCAGGGATACAGGTCCCAGTTGCAGTCTACTGGCTGTGCTGGCATGGTACTGGTATGGGGATCCCTGACGTAAACATAGCTCAACCACAGTCTTGCAGGGAAAGCCCCTACGCAGGGAGGGGAACACAGTCTCTTTCAGATGCATTTAAACTATTCCTCCGGATTTCCCTCACTCCAGTTAAGAAAAAAAGCAGCATACAAATGTCAAAGTACAGCACAACATCACCTGAACGCCGCAAGGTAGTCTCTGTACAGGTGAAAACAAAGCAGAACCAAAACCCAGCACAAATTCTGATGGATAAACAGAAAAACAGCCAAAGAGTTCATCAAGTGAAAGCCAAAATCTTACATCCATTGGTTCTGGAGGCAGAAGATCAGGTCTCTGAGACAGCTCTGCACCCTATTCCAGCAGGTGAGCCATTCCCAAACAGAAAAAGACCCAGGCCCTCCAACAGGCAGAGGTCTGGGTTTGTTTAGACACTGGGTGCCAGCTGGAACTCCAGAAAAATCCCCTCTGAAATCACATTTAAAGTTGGGAGGGTAAATGAAAGGCAAGGAATAGTATTTAAAATACAAGTTGAATGAATAGTAATTGCAATTAGCAAAGCCTGCACAGGTGGAATTGAGGTGGAAAGAAATTCTGACCCCTTGAGAGGCCACTCATTGTCCACTGATTGCTGCAGCCTCCTGAGATGTTATTTACTGAGCCCAGGAGGTCGGCTGGAAGACAGATAAGGGGAAGGAGATTAGAAGAGCTCCACCTCCCTTGGAGGAGGGATACCGAACAAGAGCACCTCATTTTCAGGCAGGTCCCTTGTGCTGTTGCTGCCTTCCTGACCTTGGAACAACCAGGCAAGCAGTGAATATGCTTCTAAAACCAGGAACATGTAGCATGAGCTCCTGAGCTGTTGCCTCTCACCTCTTATCTCCTCCTCTGGGTTTCCATCTAGATTTTATTCCTCTTTTCCCTCACCTACCGGTCTGCAATTGGAGCACAGCTTCTTTTTTCTTGAAAATAAAGTTCCATGCTGTCTCCTCTGAGAGGAAGCAAAGCAGAACAAGGCCAAAAAGTCTGTTAAGTGCTCTGTCCTGTCTGATTGACTGCTGGCCTTTCATCTGCAGGGAAAACAGCGTACAGGTAGCAGGGAAACATGAGCAGGAGGTGGAAGGTGGCTCCTCCTGTTTGTCACACATCCTCGGACCCTCCAGGACCTGTGCTAAACTCTGTCTAGAAAAGACAGAGGGGTCATCTCTAGCTGATCTTGTCCAGCCAAACACAGAACGCTCTCGAACTAACTGTGGCCAAAACTCAACCGCCTCAAGAGGTTTCAGGAGGTGCCTCCCAGTCTTCTATAAATTGTCTCCCACCTCTCCTGCCTGCTAGCTCATCTACTGCTTTGTTTCTTCAGCTTTTTTCAGCCCCTTTTACACAAGTACACATCATCCTTATCACTGTAGCTACTGAGAGAGCGAGCGAGCGCACACGCTGAGGTGTCTTTATCGCTGCAGCACAGACTCCTGTCCAGATCATCACTATGTGTTCTTTGGCTGCAACAACAGCCAGGAGTCCCCAGACGTAACTCCATGGTGCTAGGTCCTGTACAAAGAGAACCGAGGAACAAACCTGACCCCAAGCTCTCTGCTGTTTAAATAAAGACAACACTTGTAAAAATATTTGACAGCTTCTTAACCACCTATTTCCCTGGCATTTTCCCTTCCTGCTAATTTTATTGCAAAAGCAACAGTGGCTATTTCATAAAGTGAAACTGTTTCTTCTGAAGCATGTTGGCAACTGCTTTATCTCCATTTTAGTCAGTGTTTCTGGTACCACAAAGAGATACATATGTATTTTTTAAACTAATTACTCAGAACAGCCAGTGTCACCTGGTGCAACAGAAAGGGGCTGCACTTGACCTTTAGTCAACAGGAAGGGCACTCGCTCTGCACTCCGCGGCAGCAGCTCCCTGCAGCCCATTAAGAGGTAATTCAGCAGTAAGAAGAAAAAAAGAATTATCTCAAATACATGTCAGGCTGCCCTGGTCAAGAGTGCTTCATCCAAACTGGAGAAATGCTCTCACTCTGTCTTCTGGCTTCCACCTACAAGAACTTGACTTTTTGCATATGCAAAATGTTGAAAAGGGTTGAAAATTCCTATGGACAGATTTGCCAAAATAAAAAAAAAAAAAACCAAAATAATGTTGTTTCTATAATTCTACTGATAACCACAGCCTGGGGGGCAGGGGCGATGGGCTGGGCAGAGAAGGCAGGAGAAACCAGGAGCCAACACATCCTCTGTATCAAGCTATCCCTGCCTTGAAAGTCCCCAGCAGATCCGTAGTCTGTTCCTTGCTGACAGGAAGGCTGGAACTGGGGAGAGCCGAGACATGCTAATGCACATTCCCTTCCAAACGTTGTGGGTATCCTGCTGGGAGTTAATGCAGCATTAACTCCCACACCCTCCCCTTTATGGCTTTTAGTACACAGCAAGAAGGAGGAAAGGTCTCTTTAGGGCTCCCTGTAGGAAGTGCCACTCCAGCAGCTCACAAAGAGGGAGAACTGTGGGGTTTGGGCTGTATGGCTTGCTGAACATCCACCCTGTTTCTCCAGGTCTGGATGTTTTGCCTTAGGCTGCCTCACCCCTCACCTTTTCACCTCCTCCTTTCCAGACAAACTTTGGTACAATTGGCTGCACTCTGTTAACCCAAGAGGCTTCACGAAGAGGCATCATACGGTTTCAGCTGAGGCTTTTGAGGACTTTTCCTCACTCAATTTTCCATCTGGAATGACTGGCACACAGAGTGCACAAGCCATTTATTTGCCCAAGGTCACAGAACCCGTTAGGAGTGGGTCTCCACCTCCATGCAACTGAAGTCCTTTGCTCTTGCTGCTAAGTCACAGATTTTCACTAGCCACAGCTCCTTCCTCATCCCACCAGTGACTTTTTCAGCATCAACTTGTGACACTCACAAATCACCGCTCCACTGAGAGTCTAATCCTGTGGCCCTGGCAACCACATCGGCGTGTAAAGCCAAATCCTACTGAAATCTCTAGAATCAGTGCCAAAAATTGGCTGAGAGTGAGAAGCTGCTGCACAGGGTACCCCATCCCTCAGTCGTGCATCCCTGTCTGTGTCTGGGCAAAAACCTGGTTCACACCATCTCCTGGGTAGGGGCTGTGTAATTTGTAGAGCAGCTATGATAACAAGCCTGGATCCACGTTGGGCATTCTCAAAGCTGTCCTGTAACGTGAACTTGCCATTCATGTACCTGCAAGCACATTAGCATAAGGCTCAGCTCCCTGTCCTCCCTGCCTTTTATCCTGGAATTAGATTGAAACAGGTTTATGGTGCTGGTTAGAAAAAGGAGGGAGTGATGAGTTCAGGAGTGAGGGAGAATCCAGATGGGTCAGAAAGGCAGACTTGAAATTCTGACTGTGTTTTTAATTAATTGCATGGCACTTATGAGCTGATGACAGGTGTTCTATAAATCTAAAATAATTAAATAAGTAAGCATAAGCTAAATAACAGTTTTGCATGTGCCATGCATATTTAAATATTCAAATCATGATTGCGATATTAATAAAATATATCAAAGTTCACACTGATATAAACCAAATTTATTGTGCTATGTATAGTACAACTGGGCCTTACAGCATCACCGAGGTGGCAAAAGCAATAAAAAACTAATCTGTTTGTAGGCAAGCAGCCACATTCATGTTTGATGGGTTCACAGAGACAGCTACAGAAAAAAACCCTGAAAACCTAGCCTTATTTCCTCATTTTCAAAGACCAGTAATGAGTAACTCTTGCTGGCTTTCTGCAAATGACGTTGACAGATCCTCTCTGCACCCGATGTGCCGGGTGTGCGACACGCAGACGTGGGCTCTGCACTTTGGTGAGGAACTCTTCCAGGGCAGCCTTCACCCCAGCACAGCACGCTCCGGCCCATTTCCCACACACTCACCTACAGACCCATTTCAGCCTCCAGCCAGCCCTGACCTGCTCCAATTTCTGCTCCAGAACACAAATGCTCTCAGCTGCCACAAAAGAGCTGTATAAAAGCAAGTATCTTCCTCGGCCACCTTCTCCTTCCCATTCAGCTCTGCGATGAGTGATACTCAGCTAAATCCCGTGGATGTGATTTCATTCTAAACAAACAAGCTGTTCCTGTTACGCAAATTCCGAACTCCAGGAGAGATGAGGGCACCAGTGAAAGAAGAGAACGGGAAGCCACTTAGATCTACCTTCATATCTACAGCCAAACCCAGTCTGGTGACACTGTCAGGGTAACCACCAAGTATGTGTCCAGTAGCCTGTATGTTATGGTGGACTGCTCTCGATTCAGGTCCTTTTGGCCAGCCTGCCAAGTCACACCAAAGTGCTGCCACAGCAGGGCCTCTCTGTTTGGTCAATCTTAGCTGACAAGTAAAGATTGAGTGAGCTGTGGAGACTGAGCATCCCTTCTGCTCCCCAGGAATGTCTTCTGGTCAGGGAAGCAGAGGAGCTACTTTGGTGGCTGACACAAGAGAGGTCTGAGGGATAAACAGGGCATCTACTGAAAGGGAATGGAGCCTCAGGGACTGTGACACAGGAGCTGAACTCCGTTTCCATCTCCTCTTCCTTGATGATTACAAGGAGTCATTTGCCCCACTTCTCCCTCACCTTTTTCATTTTTAAAACAAGGGGTTTCCTACTGAGGGAAAATAAAGCACCAGTGAATATTGGTCACTGTCTGCAACAGTAACACAAGGCGTCTTCAAAAGCACAGCCTGGCTAACACCGTGTGACAAAAGCAGCCAAAAAAGCCCCAAGAAACACACACACAAAGGCCAGCATGTTTCAGAGTACTCTCTGGAACAGAGGAGTGATGTCACACATCTTTTTCAGCTCTAATTACCAGGATCCTCTGATCAAGGTAGAATTATTTGCTGATCAAGGATATTATTGATTCTAACTTGCTGGCCTACTGGGATCAGTCTGAATGACATAGTAGACCCCGACAGATTAAATACTGTCAGAACATTACAGGGAAGCTTTGAGGAAAGATTCTCTTCCTCTTGCTGCCTTAGCATATGTCAAGTTTCACAGCTCGTAGGATATCAAGATGTTTCGTGCCAGCCAAGGCTAACAGCATAGCATCTTAGTGCAAGCCAACGCTGGGGATGTTTCTCTGTACAGTCTTGTGAAGAGGGAGGTGGACAACAGGGTACTTCCTAATGGTTATTCTAGTAAGCAGTGAAGTGGAGAGTTCCAGATGTGTTCCATTTCCACTTCTCTCACGTGTATGACCCTGTACTGACATCTTTCCAAGATCTTTTAAAGCAAACATCGAAGGAAGGTAGATTTGCTTGCTTAAGGAGTTGCAAAGTTTGACAGAACACACCGTGATCACTTCTTTAGATCATTCAAATAACCACTTTGCTTCATAATCTGGAGGCCAGGAAGACTAGACTGAAAGATCAGAAGTAAACAAAAGCAGCCAGACAAGGAGCATAAGCTAGAACAGCATCTCGGTGGGAGAAAAAGGCTTGGCTTTCCTGAGAAAGCCACAGAGGTCATTTTTTTTGAAGCCCAATGCATCTATTCATTACCCGAGCCCGCAAGCTGTAAACACTCAGCCTGGCAAGCAGCATATACCACAGTGAGAAGACGAAGAGAAAGCATCGTTCTCTTCACGGAAGCCTAATGCACCACCAGCTGATCCACACGCCAGGTTGCCGATTAAACCAACACTGAACAACAGGACAGAAAAAGGCAGAAATCCCACTGGAGACATAAAGCAAATACTAGGGAGTAACAGGCTTTGAGACAGTTGGACACTTCATCAGCATAACGTGCGGTAAAGGTAGCGGTGAAAGCCTGTCCTTCCCCACCCATTAGAAAGATTTTAATCTTAAATAATTGCATGTGTAATTTTAATAATTCCTTCATTCACTGAGAACTCCAAACAGGTTTGTAAACACTGGCTTATTAAGGACAGGAGGTAATAATGGATTCAGTCCAGTACTAGATGGGAATGGTAGAAGTGTCAGAAGCTCTGAAAAAATAAGACTGTTCAGTAAGTGCTTTGTTTCTGACTGGGAGAAAAAGCTAGCTCTAACTCGGTATGAAAATTAAATATTCTTCATTCCAGCAGGGAATTAGGAGGTTTCCCAGCAGAAACTTCTGAAGTTCTATAGTTTTAAATCAGCAGATTCGGATAACTTGCTCTCAAAGAGTTTCAGAATAGTGTAGCCAGAGAAGTGCTTTAGACGCTTTACTCAGATTTTTAACGAGCCTCAGAACAATAAGGAAACACAAGGTAAATGGGAAAACATAGCAGTGTGCCTGTATTTTCATAAGCATAAGCAGAATAATCCAAGTACTTTTATAAGCCCCATGAGAAATAATGAAATAGAGGAAACCGGACAAGTAATAATAAATTAAAGGAGAGTGATATAATTTATGCAAATTAAAGCTTGTTAATGGAAAAGATGTTAAACTAATATTTTTTTTTTTTCTGAGACAATAGTGCCAGTGTAATGTGCTCAGATTTCTGCAAGTCATTTGATCTTACACCACACAACTTTTTGAATGAGAATTTAGAGCATTTACAAGTCAACGTGGCACAAAATAAATGTATTAAAAGGTGATTAAAACACCTCAGAATGTTAAGTGTGTAACCAGCTTTCCCTAATCTTTTTATCAATGACCTGGAAGAAAACAAAGAGTCATCACTGATGGTTAAGACAGAGAATGTGTGAGTTAGTTGCAACCCCAGGGTCACAGATGCAAGGTAGTGTGGGCTAGTGGGTGAAACTGGCATTTTAACAGCAGGGAATATTATCCCAGGAAAAACAAAGTAGTATTGAGAGTAGTTACCCACTGAAATGGTTTATTGGGATCAATACAGGACAGGACCAGGATATTTAATGAAGACTGGATGCTCTCCTTAAAAACAGAAGCACAAAGGCAAGCCACCGTAAAGAGGAACTCGTTTGGGGAAGTCCTACTGCTTATTATAATGCAAGCACTCAGTCTTGATGGTTAAAAGTGGTCTCTTGCCCTTTTAACCATAAATCTAAATATTTCAATTTCCACATGCAATACCAGAGGTGCTGTCCCCAGCCTGGGTATGGGGAAGCTGAATCATGGAAAGGTCAGTGCCTACGTTTCCCAAAGGCCACTCAAGGGTACCAAACACCGCACAGATGTCTGATGTGAAAGGGAATAAAAGGCACGTGAGGTTTTCCTGCATTTTGAAGTACTCTTGGCTTTGCTTCCTAGTGGGAGTTGAGAGTTCATCGCTCAACTCTTCTCTTCAGTGCACCTGAATCCTGAATAAAGGCAGGGGTAAGAATTCAGACTGTCTGTATCCTTACGTACCGAGCAAAAATACCATCAATGTGCCCGGTTACCCTCTTAGGGTGGAATTAAACACAGTACAGCTCAAGGTAAGAGTTTGGTCTTAAGACTCAGTACTCACAGCTGCAGCTGAAGGACAGCACCACTACCAAAAAAAATAAATAAACTGGCCCTCAGCAATGAAAGAGCCAATTTAGCTTGGTAAGAAACAAAACTGGTTGAGGGCCAGAACACATCAAATCTTCCATGCCCTGCTAGGTGTCCTCTGATGCACACACAAAACTTCGATGCAAGTCTAAAGATGAAAAAGAAGTCAGGGTTACACCGATGTAAATCTAGACTGATTGTGATCAAAGCCCAATCCTGCGTTCACACTGCCAGACCTATTTTAACCCACGTTTACTTTAAATCAGCATATGATGTTATCAACTGTTATCAGTTCTATTGCAGCTAAGCAGGAGCATGCCAGACGTGAAGGAGATCCCAACAGTTTTAGGCACTGAATGCACAAGAAACAAAAAACTACCCAGCCATTCACAATATAGAACTTCATTTCTTTCTTTCTTTCTTTTTGCTTTTTTTTTTTTAAGCTGACTGTAAAACACTGTAATACTGAAGACTAATGGTGTACAATTTTTAAGCAACACTACTATTGTAAACTCTAGTTCATTGAACCATCACTGAAGAACCTTGCACTGCCTTCCTTTGTAAGTGTACTTTACGGTTAAGTGGGTGAATCACAAGGGGGAAATAAAAGAGGAATTGATATGATAGTCCCCTCTGAGGGGAAAAAAAAAAAAAAGAAAAGAAATAAAAAAGGTATGTTTGTGTGGTTCACCTCATGTCACAGAAAAAAAGATCTCAAGAATCACAGCTGTGACAAATGGTGGGAAAAGTTATTGATCTAAAAGAATTCATTTTTACTATAAGGGCTGGTACTTTTACTTATTTAATAAAGGTCTGGCGTCAAATCACTGTGAATTTCAGGATTATCTAATTCTACCTAATCTCATTCAATCACTGATGCTCCAGACTGTAGCAGAAAGGAATGCTTGCCCTTTCCTGTCTTCAGGGGCTATCTCCGGTTACCCTGGCAACACAGCAAAAGCAGCTTCAACAGAGCCGAGTACCACCTATCACATCCATCTCCAGATAAAAAGAAAGGATGGGGTTACAAGGGAGTTTTTGCAATTTGATGGGTAGAGATAGGCAGAACAGCAGCTACCATTGGAGTGGAATCTACTCATAACTCTGAATTAGCAAGGCCCCCGGGACTGGGTGATAAATACGAGCTCCTAGGGGTAAGATGCTCATAGACAGCGAACTACTCTGATGCAGCGGGCTGCTTGCTTTCGAAAGTTTTATAGTAAGAAGCTGTGGTGATTAAGAGGCCCAAGTTAACTGAAGCGGTTTACAGTCCCAGAGCTGCTTTTTAAATTATCTGAAACAATCATACCTCCCAGCACAAAACTGGGAATTGACTACGAGCGAACACACAACTTTGTTGCAGTGTCATCATTAGAAATATTTCAGAAGCTGTATTTTCTAGACCAAAAGGCTGTCAAGTGTCTCTTCTATCACCAAAAGCTCTCAAGTTTTCCTACTTCTTAATTCTCTGGAAAACATTTCTAAAAGTTCTACTTTGCTAATTGATTAGCACAATGCAAGAAATAACAGTGCTGCCCATCACCTTGCAGCTTAAAACAGAAGATGCTGTTACTCTTAGAAATGTGGATTAAAATCGTACAACGAAGTTGTGGGGTTTTTTTCTCTTTTACAGTGTGATCAAACAAAAGGCCACATCAAGGCTCAGGTTCTTTTTCTGAGTGGGCATCAGCGCAGAACTCACAGACAAGACCATGACTTTGTGCAAAATAAAAAGAAATCAGCAAAAGCTAAAAGTTCCACATTGACTAAAGTGAAATAATGAACAAGAAGCTTTCTTTCCATGCTTGGGAATTCCCTCCATCCATCCCTCCTCGTCCTCAGGCATGCTACAAGAAAATCCCATATCAGATTATATTTATGACCCAGGGGAATGTGTAATTTCCTCTCTGTTCTCACTGGTTTTGTTAAAATAGCAAGAGCCAAAAATAAAAGAAAGGAAATGCCCTGCTCCAACAGTGGAGGTGGTACACACTGACCATTTACCTTCACATGAGCAGTACAAGAGTAAAGCAGAGGTGCTAAAGATGTCCTCAGTTTTATTTTACCAAACTGCACAAGATTAAATAACTGCACAGCAATAAATAACTCTTCAGGAGGTGTCTTCAACTGGAAGACACAACTTTGGGACACAGAGCCCTGTAATGAGGTTTTCACTGACATCCACCAGAAGTGAGAAAGGTGAGCATCTCCTAAGAGAAAAAAAAATCCTTGAAATGGTCAGAATGGTGATTCTGCAGCTGTTGAATAAGAGAAGATGATGCATTTTAATAAGGAGAAAGAAAAAGAGAGAAAAGAGCATAGATGCCAAACAAGAATCTGCTGCACAGCAAGACATTTTCCAGATAAAGGAAGTAAGACTGTGTTTAAGAGAAACAGACAATGTAGAAGGCAAAAGAACACAAAAAAAAACCCCAAACCAAAACCCACCAAAACCAAACAAACAAAGAAACAGAAGATAGAAAAAGGGGGGGAAAAAACAGACAAAACAAAGTGGTTTTGCAAGCATAAAATTCTGACCTAGCATTACTTCATAAAACCAGAGTGGATCTCCTTCCTGAAGTCTACAGCCAACAGGAAACTGCTTCACTGATCTCCCCGCCCCACAGCTGAACCAGAACAAGCAATCGGAAAAGTTCATCATCCCTGCAAACGGCAACTAGTTGATAGTTTTAAACCTCAGGAAAAGAAAAATGAACAAAATTTATGAGGGAGTTAATTCTGAGCCTTTAGTCACCTCTGCCATTTAGATCCCCCATCCACTGAAGGTGTTTGCCACCAGGCTCCAAATTAGCACTGATCCCTTTGAATGAGGCCAGAAAATTTGGACATAGAGCACTGCAAATTAAAACCAGGTGTCTGTGCCCTGAAGCAGTGGAGACAGCCCTAAGCTGTTTAATGACATCTCTAAATAATTTTGACAGCAAAATTACTTATCTTATGTCACCTTTACACTGCCCTTGACACACCGCTAACAAGATGATGTTGCTTTCCCTGTTTCTATATATTTATTTATCTATTGTTCTTCCCATGCTCAACTTTCTTTTCCTCAGACCAGTAGATTTTCTAGACCTGACGGAGCACAGTATAACTCACCAGGCAAGCAGTGCGAGCTGCAAAGCCCATCCTGCCTCTGCTGACTTAGTCTGTAAGACTTAACTCCCACTGGGGCTGAGGGCTTGGAAACTGCCTGTTCCTATAACTGAACCCTCCAGAGAACACAACGCTGCAGTGCCAGGAATGATGCTCTGCCTCGGCTCAGCCAGGGAATCAGCACCAGGCACCAGTCTGTGGCACAAGGAAACCCTCTCTGCACCTTTATGGAATCCCAGCAGGAAGAAATTCGCTCACTCCAAGCAGACTCCCTCATATGCACACCAATCTCATCACAAACATTCTTTCACCCTCTTTCAGGGAGGGTCAGCTTGGCCTGTTAATTCACAAACACCTCTCAAACGCTAAGCTGAACTCACAGATGGACCACCTTCTGTCCTTCCATCATGCCAGAACCTTTTGCATTCAGTTTCTCACCACTGCTCACTGGAAGAGCAGAAATCTTCAGCTCTTGCACTACTGCAAAGCTCCCCCACTAGCAACCCCTTAAAACCCACTGTAAGATAAAATTGTTTTCCTAAGCCATAGCTGCCTCTATACCTCTGCTGTTCACTCACAAGACTGCAATCCAATTAATATTTTCCTTTCCAGAGGGTATTTAATAATCCACAAAATTAAATCCCTCAGCATTATGCTGGCACTCTTAGTGCCATTGATCCGGGTTTGTTCAGCCTTTGTGTAAAATAATAACCAGTTGTTCTACTGGTTATTACTGTTCTGCCCATCTTCTGAACCTCTGACAGCGGGCAGCCGTGTAGCTGCAGTGTGCCCTGTTCCTGAGCCAAGTCTGAGGAACATTAGGAATAACTTCCAACGCAGAACACATTTAGGAGCACCACTGATACCCAGACTCATCCCTGCTTCAAGGTGTCAGCTTTTCCCTGTGCTTTATGACCCAAGAGCAGCTGATTTGAGGGACCCTTCCGTGAGAGAAGCAGATGGAGGTGTTCCCACTGCCCTTGGCTTAGAAACTCTCATGAACTGAGGCTGTGGACTCAAGCTCAGCACCTCTCCCCCGTACCGGATGGGATGTGTGAGCCTCTCACCCCATTTAAGAGCACAACCTACCTTATCTCTCCTTTCTCTATAAAGCTGACATCTGAGATTTTGCAGAAAATTCTGATAAGCATTCAAGTTTAACTTCCAAGTTTGCAGTGCAACACACACACACACTCTAAAAATCACCTGAGTCAAGTCCATTAAAAGCCAAAACAGAACAGAAACAACAAAACAAAACCAAAAACCACCCCAAGCAACTCAAAAAACTCCAACAAATGCTAACCTAAATTAAATGTGCTGGATTAAAAGCAACAATTCAAATCAGCATGAAACCACAAATAAAGATCAACAGACTGTGCCAAAGACCTTGGGGGGATGAAAAGGTTTATAAGCCTGCTTTACAGAGGGGCTTTTTCCACATTCATAAGGCAGTCCCCAGAGACACGAAGCAAAGTTACGAAAACAGTGCCCTGTACATAAACCCCAAGATGCTCCAGCTTCAAGTCCACAGTGGCTCAGAACAGAACCTAAATCTAATCCATTCAGTTAAAAAGTAACATTTCAGACCTAATCCTGCCTCTACAGTCAGCCAACTAACTTTTCCAGCAGCAAAAGTCCTCTTCTCCTAGGGAAGTTCTCTTGAAAGACTTCTTTTGAGTGTGGGAGACTCCCCTCTTCGGGCCAGACTCTGAATTTGGATCCCACAACACAGGGATCTACTCAGCAGCCCAGGGCTCTCCCTCCTTTCCCCTGTGCACCTCTGTCCCTGGCTTTCCAGCTGAACTGTGGAGCAGCCCACTGGCCAAGAGGCCATTGCCGGGTACAGGCACTGAATGCAGCTGCAGCCAGAACCCAACAGCACGGGTCTCACGAAGCCACGCTCCGGGACAGATGCAGAGCTGCCTTCCAGCCCTGCACCTTGGAAACAGGGGGGCAGAAGAATGCTCAGAAATCTTAGGGGTAAATAACAGAGATTTTGCTGATTGCTGGCATTCAACCTTTTAAGTAAGCAGATAGTTACTTTTTCCATCCTTGACAAAGTCTTGGACTAATGCCTTAACCTCAGGGGCATCAAAAATAAACAACAATGATGAGGAGGAAAGGCAACAAGAAACAAATAAAAAGACTCTCATATAAATCAAACCAAGAGTAAAACATGGTCCCAGTAAGCAAAGGGCTCACCGCTGTCACTGACCAAGTTCTGCAGAATTACCCTGTGTCTCGATATACAACAGAGATGAAGTAAAAAAATACAGTTCTGGGGTGCTTCTGTTTTGTTTGCATATGGCCATGTCACAACAGCTCTTTGAAAGCTTGCCTTCCCCTCTTCACGTGTGACCTGAACCTCAAACTGGGCTACTTTTCAAACAGCCACCCCGTCCAAGAAAAGATGGGAAAAGAGCACGAGGAGCAGCCGATGCCCAGCCCTGACACACCATCAGAGGCAGCACGACCAGTATGAAAAACTCAGTAAGGGTGAGACTCTGATGAGGGAAACAGTCAAAGTGTTATCTACCGTCAGGATGCCTCTCCTCGGCTACACTGGATACGTGACGCCGGACTTTGCAAATCTAAGCTGGTTTGGTTCAGCAGTAAAGATTTTCGTGCTGTTCTCAAGCCCATTAGTTTCCCCCTCCCAGTGGTTAAAAAGCCTACTGCCAGTGAGCTCACTTTCAGGACCAGCCCCGGCTGTGGGTTTGAAAGAGGAGCGGGAGAGGATGCGTGAGTGGTATTTGGAGCAGACAGGGAAGTTCGGTGGGGACAGAGGGAACCCTGCAGTGAATGGGTTTTACTAGAACAGGCTGGAATCCACCCAGGGCTCCAAACAGGATGAGCCGTGTCTGTCCAGAACACGCATAAATATCAGGGAAGACCCCTGTTCAGATCTGACAACTTACTTTGTGAACGCTTGGCATCCTGTAACTCAAAAAAAAACCTGAAGAAAACTGAAACTCGTGACATTTCTCTCTTGCAGATCTGAAAAACCTCGGGTGCAAAGGCTCTAAAGCAAAGGGGATGAGAAAATCGGAGGCACGGTCATTCTGCAGAAGGGCACGAGGCACGGTGAGCATGCAGTGCCCCTCTCCCCACCTCTGCAGAGCCGGGCAGCAGAGCAGACGGCACTGCACCACGCAGGCAGGCAACCTGTGCTACCCCAGCTACACACCCGGACTGGCACAGACGACTCTGCCCTTCCAGCCCTCAAAGCGACACAGGGGATGCCTCTCCCCGCACCAGCCCCCGAGGGACCTCCCGCATTCCCCCGTTCCCGGGGGGTCCTCCTGCATCCCCCCTCACAAATGAGGGTGGCAGCAGCAGCGTGCGATGGACCTCGGCAGAAAAAAAGGAGAGGTCAAAATTCAGAGAGTTTGGTGGGCTCCGTCTTGCAGGGACGGACACTGGCTCCTCACCTCCCTGTGCTGCTGCTTGGGGCCTGTCACCAGCTGCCCAGGCCAGGGAGGGAAAGCACAGCCCCTGTCCCACTGCTGATATCCCCACACCCACATTCTGCCGTGTGGGGACATCCCGCAGCCACCCAGCCAGAGGGCAGATGGGGAGAGGCCGTGTTGGGCATCATTCTCAAAGCATCTTAGGAGGTGTTGAGAGGTAAAAGTGGAGCTGGGGTGCTGCTGGCACTGGGATTAGCCAGGACTTCAAGGTGGCTCGAGCACTGCATGGCCCCGTCCGGCCAGTGCCACCAGCCCAGCAGGATCAGACCCTGGAGCGGAGCCTTTCTGGGGATGGGGCATCGCAGGAGGATGGGAAATGCCACGGGCTGGCAGGACGAGGGGCCCAAGGTCAGCCTCATGCCATGCTGAGGGGTGGTGGGACAAGAAACACCCCTCCCGCCTGGTCCAGGTAATCCCCTAATGCTGTTTGCAGATACAGGGAGATTTACACCTCGCCCGGGACGGCTTTAGGCAGCAGATATTCAGGGGACACGTGGCACAGGGCACCGTGCTCATGCGTGACCCTGAGCCTCCACCATCCTGCTGGTTGCCGTGGAACACCCCGGGCAAAAAGCCCCCGGGGTCCCCATCCCTCCTGGTCCATTTATCCCCTCCTGCCCCGCAAGAAAACGCCCCCAGCCCCGTGCAGAGTGATGGTGGGGAGGGGACACTCCAGGGCTGGCCAAGTGAGAGCTCAGCTGCCCCCTTCTCCCGGTGCTTGGGGGCCGTGCCCGTTGGCAGAGAGCAGACCCGGGGGCAGAGGAAGGTCTCGCTGCCGGCTCCATCACACTCCTCGCACCCGGGGCGGGGGCTGCCGAAAACAAACCGGTTCTGTGCCCGGATAAAGGGCGGCTTGTAACAGCCCCCGCTGCCCGGGCTGCCCGGGGTTGGAAGCAATCAAAGCGGGTCGGGAAAGGCTCTCTGGAGCCGGCGGGTCCCCGGTGGCACCGTGCCCGGCCGGAGCCGTGGAGGGGCCGGGCGGAGGGAGCGCGGCGGGCTCCTGTCCCGGTTCCTAACAAAACAAGGAAGCCCTGACCGGCGTGATTACCCGGAAACCGCAGCACGTCAGGAGCAAAGTATTTCCATCGGGAGGTTTTGGCCCCGCAGCCCGGCCGGCGCCAGCATCCCCACGATGAGGGGAGGCTGCCCGCGGCCGCTCTGCCCCCCCCCCGGGATGCATCCTGCTGCCCAGCCAGCCCCGGCAGCGGCAACGGCCCCCTGGAGGTGCTGGGGGTCACGGCCAGGTTTGGCATTCCTGAGGAGAGGGGGGCAGCGGGGCAAGTGGCTGGCCCCGGGGCTGTGGCCGTTGCTGCTGCGGTTTCACGAAGGGGGGGTCTGGGCTGCCTTTGAGCCACACTCGCCCCTGCAGCCGGTCACTCAGCCGGGAGCTGGGGTCTTAATGAGGCTAATGAAGTTTTCAGCGCCTATCGGAGATGTGGGAGTGGTTCATCCAGAGGCAGATTTTGATTGTAAAACTTCGTGCCTTTGCACTGGGGTCGATTTCCCACACGCTGAGGTGCCGTGATGCTCTAAGCTGCTCCAGCACCCATGGTGGGGGGGACAGATCCTTGACCTCCAGCACAGAAAGACCCTTCCCCCGGGGGACCAGCACATTTCGAGCAGCCCTTTGGCCTTGCAGCCCACCCCTGGCTGGACCACACTTGCACCCCCCCCAGCCCATCCAGGACCTGACTGCCTCATCCCTCCCTCCCCACGGGCAGGAACAGATGGGGTCTGTCCTGACCTAAAGTCAATATTGGATTTTCTGGCGCGGTCGCAGGGACCCGGCAGCAGCCACGCCTCTCCTCACTGGCCACACAGAAGGGGCTTTCATAGCCCCACGGCGTGAGCCCGGCCCAGGGAGGGGGACATGCTGCCTGCACCCCTACGGGCAGCCAGACCTCTGCCCCTGCCAAAACGCTGCCAGGGCAGGCAGGGCTGATCCTGCCCAGCAAGTCTGGGCACGGCAGAGGAGTTGACACAATTTCGGGCTTGGGGGTTCAGGCGCTGGCTTTGAATGGAGTCGGGGTTTCATTACGGGCTGGTGGAGGGAGCTGGGTAACACCACGGAAAGCCAGGCACTGCCTGGGCACTGGGATCCTATCCCAACCCGCCTCTTTGAGACAGATTTGGTCCCTGGCACTGACACAGGTTCCCTTTCTGCCCGTGGATGTGTCCATTTCCCAAGGCATCACTGCTCCACCAGCCCCTCAGAGCTGGGGCTGTTTGGAGACAAAATCAACCCCAATGAATCCTAACGCTGCCCTGAGCTGGCCCCACACCCCACAGGAGGGATGTTCAGCCTTGCTGGGTACCAGTGAGAGCCCCCAGACCGCTCACTGTGCAGAGGAGGGCCCGTGCCTGACCCCCACCCCTTCTCCCATCCCAGGTTTGACTACCAGGAGCTTCTGCACAACTCCACCTTCTGCATCGTGCCCCGGGGCAGGCGCTTGGGCTCCTTCCGCTTCCTGGAGGCCCTGCAGGTACTGGGTGCGGAAGGAGATGGGGGAACCTTCACCCTGGGGCTCGGGGGACTCTGTCCCAGCCTATGTGGGGTCCCATCACAGGCCGCCTGCATCCCCGTGCTGCTGAGCGATGGCTGGGAGCTGCCCTTTGCCGAGGCCATTGACTGGGGGAAAGCCGTCGTCGTGGGCAATGAGAGGCTGTTGCTGCAGGTACCGTGCCCGGGTCCTGCCCCGCGCTGGACACGAGGCCCCCCCAGTGTTGATGCCAGTGGTGGTGGAGCCCCTAACCAAGCTTGGGGGTGAAATCTCCACAGCTGAGCCTGGCAGACCACTCACGGGTGGATGTAGCGGGATGTCATCCAGCTCAGACTGGGGGTCCTGTCCCAGCTACAGCCCTGGGGCATCGTTCATCTTGGGGGACTGTCGAGCATCTCCCCAGACCCAAAGCTCTTGGAGGGTCCTGGAGCAGATCTTGCTTCAGGGAGAGGAAGTGGCAGAGCCATAGCGGGGTGGTGGGACAGCACCCTTGGCCACGGAGCATCCCTTCACAGAACCACAGAATGTCTTTGGTTGGAAGAGATCTTCAAGATCATCTAGTCCAACCTTTGACCCAACTGCAAGCTCACCACTAAACCGTGTCCCTGAGCACCAGGTCCACACGCCATTTAAATACCTCCAGGGATGGTGACTCCACCACTGCCCTGGGCAGCCCATTCCAATGGTTGATAACCCTTGGGATGGTGTGGAGGTCACGGAGGCAAGCCAGCCCTGCTGAGGTGCTGGCGGGGGGTGCTGAGGAGAGAAACCAGCTCCCCCACCACCACCACTGCAGATTCCCTCCACCATCCGCTGCATCCACCCGGAGCGCGTGCTGGCTTTCCAGCAGCAGACCCAGTTCCTGTGGGACGCATACTTCTCCTCCGTCGACAAGATTGTGCACACCACGCTGGAGGTCAGCCCCCCACCCCCCCACCCCCTGCACCCCCCCGGCCCCTGGGATCACACCCAGGGTGCTGAGAGCATCTCTCCTGCCTCTGGCAGATCATCAAGGACCGGCTGCTCCCGCACCGGTCCCGGCCCCGCCAAACCCCACCAGGCCAGGCCCCGGCATCCCCCCGGCACCTGCATGATGGTTTTGCGGATCTTCCACAGCCGGTACGTCTCCTCCTCGTCGTCCATGGCACCGTCCGCCTCAGGACCCCGCCTGCTGCCCGCGCCAGCGCCTGACCTGCGGAGGCAGGCGGAGCCGAGGCGGCCTCGGGGCCTCCTGGGCCGCCTCCCGTAGGCCCGGGGGTGCCGCTCCCGCCTCCGGGCCGGTTGCTCAGCGGCTCAGACCGCGGCTCGCGGGCCGGACAATGGGGAGCAGCCGCCACCGGAGAGAAGCGTCCGGGCTGCAGAGCCCCGCGGCCCGGCTCTGCCCCTTCCCCCCGCCCTGGCCCTTGGGTCCGCCCTTGTCCCCCCCTCCCACCACGGTCCACATGGTCTCGCCCGGCCGCGAAACACCCCCGCGGGCACCACCCCCTCGCCTTTTTCTCCCATTGGTCAGTTTCCCATCCATCATCCGGTCGAACCCGCCTCTCTCCCTCGCTGACTGGCCGCTCGGCCTCAGGGGGCGGTGCCTACGGGCATCGGAGTCGCGGATTGGCTGAGGGGGGCCGGGGAGTGATGGGCTGGGCTCGGGCGGTGCGGCGCGCGCTGCTCTGCGGGGCAGCGGCGACAGCGACGCGGGGCCTGGGACGGAGCATGGTGAGCGGGGCCGGGCCCGGACCCACCCCCTCCCCCGCCCCGCATCTGGGCCGCCGGGTGCGGGACCTGCGGGACCGGGAGCTGTGGGGCTTCCCCCGGGAGGGAGCGGGGTCGGGAGGGTGCGGGACCGGAGGGCTGCGGGGCTCCCCGCGGGGGCTGCGGGGCCGGGGGGACTGCGAAGTCAGGAGCTGCGGGACCGGAGGGCTGCGGGGCTCTCCGCGGGGGCTGCGGGGACGCGGCCGCGGCTGACTGCGCGTCCCGGTGCCCCGCAGTGTGCCCAGGCGGAGGACTGGCGCTCGGCCAAGGCCATCTACGACTTCCACGCCCTGGATATCGATGGCAACGATGTCTCGCTGGAGAAGTACCGGTAGGAGCGACGGGGACGGGACGGGACGGGACGGGACAGACGCCGCTTGGCCTTGGGGTGGAGTGGGGAACGGAGCTCCCAGAGCCCCCGGGGGGGATGGGGAACGGAGCTCCCAGAGCCCCGGGGGGGGATGGGGAACGGAGCTCCCAGGCGCTCGGCGCGGTGCTTAAGCCGCAGCGGGACAATCTCTTGCGTAACCCGGGAGAGCTGCTTGTTTACCGGCACCTTCCCACCTCGCCCCGGGCGGGGTGAGGGGCCTCTCGCTGCTTCCCCCCGGGGGACCGGCCGCTGATGGAGCCCCTCTGCAGAGGCTGCGTCTGCATCATCACCAACGTGGCTTCCAAATGAGGAAAAACCGCTGTAAACTACACTCAGCTTGTTGACCTGCACGCCCGATACGCTGAGAGGGGTTTACGGATCCTGGGCTTTCCCTGCAACCAGTTTGGAAAACAGGTTAGGTGGGGGAGCCAGGGCGAGGGGCTCCCCGAGATCGGGGCTCCCTGGGAGGGGGACGAGGTTCTCCCCAGGACGTTCCCAGCGCGGCCCCTTCCTCAGGAGCCCGGGGACAACGCTCAGATTAAAGCATTCGCCGAGAACTACGGGGTGAAGTTCGACATGTACAGCAAGATTGATGTCAACGGGGACGATGCCCACCCGCTCTGGAAGTGGATGAAGGACCAGCCCAAAGGCAGAGGCACCCTGGGCAAGTGAGTGTGGGAGACGCTGGCCCTGGAGCAGGCAGGGAGGGGGTGGCTCAGGGTTGTGGCAAGAAGGTGTTTTTTTTTCTGCCACGGTCTCACTTCCTTTTATTTTTCTCTCCTAGTGCAATAAAATGGAACTTCACTAAGGTAGGATGGAGGGGCTACACCTGGGCCACACCTTCACCCTTTGGGGGGGTCCCTGAGGCGATGCAGGGAGGGGGGAACCCTCAGCACAAGCTCTCGGGGTAGGAACATCCCGAGAGGCTCCAGCCCTGGCCTGGTTCCTGTGCCCAGCCACGCCCCCTGCG
>WUAM01000359.1:47419091-47430603 GCA_024336885.1 Actenoides hombroni | reverse complement strand
TGTATAGAGATGTATATAGCCATCTAGATATAGGCGCACAGACACACGGGCAGAGACGTTTATAGCCACGGTAGGCGCTCCCTACGCCGCTGCCCCCAGGCCGTAATGCCCCTCTCTGTTGGGCTACTGGGCCGGGCTCCCCTCCGAGCCGGGACAGACACAGATTGATCAGTGCTCAGAAGTCACGGTATAGTTCAGAGACTCTGACCAAACAAGATTTCCCTCTCCCCGCCGCCACCGCCGCCGCCGCTTCTCTAACTTGGCCCATTTAAAGAGCAGAGCCGCTCGCAAGCGCCGCGCCGGCGGCAGCGGGGAGCGGGAGGGGGTGAGCGACGGACGGCGGGGACAGCGCCGGGAGCCGCCAGCCCGGCCCGGGGGACTCCCCGGGGGCTCCGCCGGCTCGGGCTGGGGGTGGTTCGGCGCCCTGCCGGGAGGGTGCACGTCCCCCTGGGTGCTCTCCATGGCAGAGTCCCCTTGTGAGCGGCTGTACCTGAGGCAGGCGGGCTAGAGCTTTCTCTTTTCTGATGTAGCAAGACTGAGGATACACGGTATAAATTTGTTTTCCATTAAGGGCTGTGGCAGACATGGCACGAAGTCCATGGGAAACTACCCCGAGAGGACAACACGGCCCAAAATGATGTGGTGTGCCTGGTACAGAGCTTTGTCACATCAGCAAGATGGAGTTCCCTACCTTTGGATGCTAAGTAGGATGGACTGTGCAAGTAGAATCCTACCTAGAAGGGAAATAAAAATAAATGTATCCCCTAAAACACAGCACAAGAAATATGCCCCACCAGTCTTAACACAGTGGCAGTTCTGTATGAGTTCTGCCCTAGAGTTCCCAGAACAACAACAAAAAGTTCCTAGATTTGTCCCAAGGTGCATCTCTTATTACTTGCTTTCTTACAGGTGAAGGTGGTGGCAAGTTGAACTTGCCTTCCAGACAGTGAAGGATGAGTTTGCTGCTGTGACAATCTAGAAAAGTCCACTAATGGACCACTTGTTGGACAAGCTGTTGCTTCATACCGGTAAAGGTGGAGGAAACTGCCTTTCTGGGGTTCAGCAGATCTAGGAATGGAATCTAAGCCCCAAACCTCAGTTTCCTCTTGACACTACTTGACCACGATCCTCGTTTCTTGCCTATTTGCCATTCTGAAGAAATGCAAGCTCTGGGAGCCATCCCTGCTTCTTGCTCTAATGAAGGAGGCAGATACACATACCCATCAAACCCTCTCATTTAGGCTTTCAGGCTTAGGCTCTTATTCTTAATGCTTCTGATTGCTCAAGATGACAGGGGAAAAATCACTTTCTATTATCACCTAATGAACCAAGGAAAATGCTTGGAAGAGGCTCTGGGAGACACAGGCGTTCTCTGTGAAAGCATATAAGAGGATTCTGGATGGAGGTCAGGTGAGAAGGCCACGCAGCGAGAACTGCTTGCCCTCACACTCCCAGAAAACCTTCATGCCTGGCACACCTAGGCCTGCACCGAGCTCTCTGCAGAGGCTTGAGAATTCCTCCAGACTTCTTTTGACTCCATCTTCTTTGTAACTTGGCTTCATGGGTCTGATTCCTTTTAGCTTTGTACAGGGAAGTGTGTATTTTTTCTCAAAGCCTTCTGGGTTTGGTTTTTTGGTCTTTTTTTTTTTACAGCCAGAAGAGTTATACCTCCATTCCTAATGGCAACTTCGCCTCCAAGCATAGAGAGAGCTTGGCCACAGCCTTCTCTGAAGACAAGTCTCCACACCTCCTCCAGGAGGGGTCACAGGAGAGCAGAACAAGAATGACCCTCATCCTCCAGGAACAAATCTTTCTGTGGTACTTCTAGACTTCTCAGATCTCCGTGGCTCAGATGCACAATCAAATCTTCTAAGGGCACATTGCACTCACCATTCCCTCTGCCCCTATTAAACAGCTGTAATTAAACCTTTCCTAACCCACAGAACTTTTATTTACCTTTTATTTTAAAGGAAAAGGTGACTTGCAATGGGATTTTTCCCTTTGTATGTCAGCTCAGTTGCCTTTTACCCCTAAAGAAAATTGGGTTCAAATCTGGGCCTAGTTATCAATAAAGTGAATGTGCTGAGACTTCATTCCACAAGAGCAGCATCTACTTGGCTGTGTTTCACTCCTAGAAAAACCCCAGGCCCTTGATGCCAGTCATGACACAGGTCTGCTGGCCAAGCTGTGTGGAGCTCCAGCACTGGAAGAGGAAGGCTGTGTGATGGTGGCTTGGACCAGGCAGGGTTTCTGACACATAAGGGGTTCTGGCAGTACTTAGTGACGTTTGGGGGGATTCAAGAGGTACAGATTCAAGCTGATCCTGAAGCACTTACATGCACTGAAAGTTACTAACAAGTCCTCCCTACCAACCCTTCCCCACTGTAAAAAGGCACAAAAGCTCTGTCTGGGTGTCTGAGTTCAACAGCAGGAGTCTGAATTTGTTCAGATCCGGTCCTCTTACCAGTAGAGCTTTTAGGATTAGTGTAAACAGATCCACCACTGGAGAGTAGATCAGAGAGATCTAAGCAAGTCCATGCACACGTGGTTAGACAGAGAACCAGGTACGCTTTGCAAATTCCACACTGAGGAATTGGAATATGTTTTCAAGTCCGGGGGCACAAATCACCCTATCTTTTTGTTCTGTTTCCACGGCACCTAGCGAAGTGAAAGCATGATTCTTAATTTGTTCACAGAGGCACCACCACAGTAAAAATAGTAAATAGTGATCATTTTCCAACGTTCAGTTGTCCACCTCTGGAATACATCATGATGGATTGAAACAAAACCTGTACCTTTTACTTCTCTCAGGTCAAATGTGTCAACAACTGCGAAGAGCTAGCTGTGCTGTAAAGCATTTTACAGGAAGAGTTGGTGCTTTAAGCACAGGTCTGAAAGTTAAGAGATAAGGATTTTCCTCCTTATTCTATCACCAGTTTCATGGATAAATTACTTATCCTGGATATGCCTCCATCATTCTACCTACAAAAGGAGGGGAAACTTCCTAAATGTAATTTGTTATTTACATGTGTGACAGTAAAACTCTGAGTTTCTAACTGAGATCAAAGATCCCTTGTGCTAAGTGTTTAAAAACTCATTGCAGATGCAGGCTCTGCCCCTTTACAGGAAAGACAGGTTGAGGTTGGGAGGAAAGAGACACCCAGGTACACGTACAATGACCAGTCCAAGTTCAGAAACCAATCCAGAGCTTCTGTCGTTGCAGGATTCCAGTGTAGATGCCACACATGCCATCTCTGGCACCATTATGCCTCTGCCTAAGCTCAGCCAAACAAACAGCAACGTCTATAGCGCTCGTCTTCCTGACCTTGTTGTAGCAGGTCTGTAGCATGAGTTTCTCACAGTCCAAAACTATGCCAGCAAATTTCTGTCCTGTACACCAGAAGAGCTAAGATAATAAAATGGCTTTCAAAAACTGGCATAGTATCCACCCAATCGTTGTTTCCCCCAAAGAAGTTGGGGGAAAGCTGGATTGGTGCCTTCCCCGGTCTCTCTCACAGCCTCAGAAGACATCAAGGCTAACAGCCAGGATTCACTGCTTTTTGTGGTTTATTCCTTGCTAGGTGTAGCCCAGCTCTGTGCTCGCTGCATGTGAACAGCCAGCCATGCTGCCAGAGTCATGCTCAGCAGGATCAGGATGGGAGGTAATAGTAGCCTCAGGCCAGACTGCTTCATTATGAGAGATATTTTGACAGCCCAGCAGCAAGAGCAACAGCAGGGAGGGCACAGGTGGGTATTCAGGGGAGGAGGGTTGGGAAGGAGGAAAGGAAAAAAATGCTTTCTCAGGAACTGCTGGGCTCTACCCTTTTTAATCCCACCGACACAGAACAAATGCCTTTTGCACCAATTTATTGGAGTGAAAAAGGAGCACCACGGAACTCCGAGGGGTTTCTGTCTTTCCTGAAAGTCGCGTTGTGGTAGTGTGAGCCTACACAACAAACCAGAGCTGTACACTGCATACATCCTTCTCTAATGTGGCCATTTTATCGGCTTCCAAGAGAACAGCCTGGGATAGTCAATGATGGTTTAGCAAACTCTCTTCTCATCAAACTATGTTCACTTTCCCTACAAGTGCTCTGTATACAACAAGAGGTTTAAATTAAAAGGGTGCAATTCTATTTCCAGTAAAAACAATGGCAGATTTTTACTGACTTCACACTTCAGTGTTCTAGATCCCCATAACATAGCCAGAGATTGTCCTTCTCTGCAAAGGTTTTGGAGAAACCAGTTTAGCTCCACTCAAGTGATGCCTCCATGATGCAAAATGAAGCACTTACAGAAATCACCAATGGAATAAGGCCTTAAGTATCGAAGTTGCTGTTATGGCAACCGTTCTCTGACCCTTTACTTTTAAGGCAAGAGCTGCTTTCTTTGTTGTTCCAGTCATTGGACTGTGCTTCTATCTGCATTAACTACACTTCTTTGCACATGTTTAAATTAAAAATGCATCTTTCTCCCTTGTCTATTCCTCTCTCCTCTGAGGTTATTTATTGCTAATTTGTAACTGTTCTGAAAGATTTGAGATCAGAGTTGTAATGCAGAAGAAAGCCTCCACCAGATTCTCTTTGTTTGCTACTCTACTCCACAGCTAAGAAAAACTCACTGTATCAAAAGATGGTGAAATGATGGTTCACATTCTATTAATCTAGAGCTTGTTGTGTCCCAACGCTTGTGTATCACTCTTTGCTACTTCACTTCCCAAACTTCCTGCTCTCCTACAGTCATAGTAAAAAAAAGATACACTGAAAAACTCACTATCCAAGAATCTGCGTATGGCTGGTGTTAAAACAGTAACAAATTAGTTGACATTGAAAAGAAGGTATCATCAGATGTGCCATCCCAATGTCAAGCAGTGCCACAAAAGAATAAGATGTGGGTCTCTCCCTTAATTCACAAGTGTAAATGAACACGTGTGCACAAACAAGAGCACTTTTTTTAGGTTAGGCAGATGAACCTTGCTAGTTAATCCTTTGGAAGTAATGTGTCAGAAGAGTCTAGTGTAATCAAGGTGTGACTGCTTTTCATACATGCTAGAAAGATCAAATTAAAGAAGAGGTAGAACCTGCCTTGACCAATTTAGGAGGTGCTGCAATACACATGACCTGAGCTGACTTAGAGTTTTCGAAGACGTTAATTAGAGCTAACGTGTTCTAAAGGCTTTAAATCATTGGGCGCCTCTGCAGACAGGTTTTGTATTTTCAGATTCTCTTTTCTAGAAGTTGATGTAGTGTTGTCAACACCCCGGTACTGATGGGATTGGCTTACATCACCTCTCCTCTAGTATAACTGCACCCCACTGGAGAGCTGTGCAAATTAGGAACGTTTCTGAATTACTGTTACAGCAAGGTGAAACTTTATGTACAGATAGGCCCTAGTCTGGCCTATGTCTACCCTGCAGGTTCAGATAGAACTGCAGCAAGTGTCCATCTGCCATAGCTAAATGTTACTGAACAAACACTGGTGCTCTTGAGGGGACATCACACAGCAGCTCCATCACCATGGACCTATGCTTCTATAGGGGATTCTCACTGAAGTTTGTGCTGCTGAGCTTTCTCTGCAATTATTTCATGAAATACCCAGTTCATAAACTGCCAGTCAAGGAAGACAGTCACAACTTCAGCATCACTGTGTTCAGAACTTTCACATGGTCTCTTCTACACGTACATTGTATTTGAAGAAAACATACCCAAAAACATACCTACAAACATAGCTACATAAGTAGAGTCTCAGTGAACTCATGGAAACAAATGAACATGAGTGGCTTTGTACTCACTCCTCACTCCTGCCTCCGTCGTTAGGAATAGATGCCAGGGCAGGACCACACGAAGGCTTGTCTTGATTGGTTTGTTTTCCTTTTCTTTTAAATCTGACATCCCTAGAAAAAGAGACTTGTTCAAGTAAATTTGTTGCCATGACTACACTGCAAAGTGCTCTAATCAAACAAAAAACTTAGATAAGATTTAAGAAAAGAATAACAAAAACAAAACAAAGAGAAATAAAAAAAATATGTAAACAAGCATTTACACATTTGAGTCTTCTCAAGGTGATTGAGTTCCTTGGAAGAAGAGCAACTTTTCTGCTCCTTTCCCCGTGTTGTTTGATAGCAAAGGCAGTGTGCTCACGGACAAGAAAAGCTGCCTGCTGCAACTGGTTAGCACTGAGTTTGATTTGTTTGTCAGACTTCCAAACTTGAACTTCCCTACATGTGGACTCAGGCATTCCAGCTTCTATTTCTGCCTACTTTGCCTCACTATGTGACTGCAGCAGTTCACCTAGCGACTCCAAACTCAGGTTCTGCACTCGCAAAACAGAGAAAACCATCTCTGGGAAGCAGATTTGGGAAGTGCAGCTCTTCGGGTGTTCGTGCTCCTTGTTCATTTCTATCTCACACTGTAGATTTCTATAGCTCTGTTTTTCTCAAGTTCAGTAATTCCATCACTGAGCAAAACCAAGTGACTGTGAGCCACAACATGCCACCAGTAGCAAATGCAGAAATGTCAGAGCAAGCAGCTTACAAGTAATTTTGATGCCTGATGTGTAAAGTTATTCATCTAAACTCTTCAGCAAATATTTACAAATAACTATTTTGTTTACTATACATCTTCGTTCCCTTAGCCCAAACTAATCTGCTTCCAGACATGGCACAAACTATTTTCACTCCCTCTTCCCATGTGCAAATGGGTACATTGTCAGCACACACTTCAAAAACTACAGAAAGTTTAAAGTTTTGCACCAAAAGGAGAGGATAAAAAGGCATTTTGAACATTGTACTGTTGGGAAAAGCTCTGCCTTTCATCTGTGGTCTGTAGCACAGAGTTGGCCATAGCTGCAGATAAAGTGATGGGAGCAGCTACAGCCCTGTAGCAGTTGACACCCACAGTAGTAGTGACAGCCTGGCACTCAGGGTCATCCATTGTTAGACACAAGCACACAGAGATGCGCAGGGATGTGAGCTCAGATTCTGGGTAAACAAGAGAGAGATTTTTACTTTGTTTTGTGCTTGAGAAAGACAGCAAGAGATAAAATATCAAACCTGAGGTTCTGTGCATGTCAATTGGTAAGAAACACGCTGTTGAAATACTCTTTTGGCTTTTTAGGAGCAGCCATCAGAATTTCAGCCACTAACGTTTCAGCCTTATGGTAACTTGCATCTCATCCTCAGCAGACTAACAGATGTGTCAACAGCTGAATGGGCAAAAAGCTGGGTTCCAACACACACTTCATTTTTTTGCTACCTGGGAAAGACTTAGAAGGAAGTTGGGGCCAATTACTGAGGATGAGTAGTGGAAGAAAGAGATCTTTTTAGGTTCCTGTCTTCCCCTTTAAGTACATGAAGCACGCAGACGTTTCTCACACGTGCTTTGCACCCCGAAGCAGTGGTGGCATTAGCCATAAACCACTGCATATTGGCTAAAGCTGCACTGACCCTCAAATAAAAACCCTAATCCCTTGTAAATATCCAGAAGACACTCAAGTCTATTACCACCCAACTGCTTATTACTTCCCTTTAGTTTTTAAGGAGTCTGTGGTATGGTCTCCAATCTCAACTACAGCAAAACACTGATTAGGATGCACACATGAGAAACAAATACATAATTATCTCGACAAAGTAACTGAATGTATTTATAGGGATGGTATTGCTTTTAATTACCATTAATTCCCAAAGAATTATTGCTCAAAAAAAAAATAAATCTTTATGGATCCATAAATTATTGAGTGCAAGATTCTCTCCCTCTCTCCTACTAATACCCAAAAGAGTAGACCCAGCATAGCTCACCAGGGAATCTGCTGTATTTGACTCTTTGTTCCAATATATTCAGTATTTTTGTTATAACTACAAAGATTGTATCAGTTCTCACCGAGTGAATAAGGAAATCACCTCCCAATCTGGATTAACCTTCAGACAACCACAAACGTGTTGTGCTTCTCAGAAGCAATCTGTGTTTGTACACACGTGCACAGAAACACACACGCACACGTTGGCCACACATCCCCATGCCATTTCATACTTCATTCTAATCAGATTTGTAGTTTGCTTCTTGGATAAGCATGTTTTAATTCATAAGCAGACCCTCAAGAGGTTGTTACAGGGAGGAGCGGGCACAGCCCATCTATCTATGTCACCATGGTATCGAGGCACTGTTATCTCATTTCTGATTAGAACTGATTATGGAAAACTTTTCCTTAGAAAACTGCTGGCCCCTTAGTAACGCCAATGCCCTCTTCTGTGACATCCCCTGGCACTGTCACAAGAGCAGAGTTTGCTGGCACTAAGAAATTTGCCATTAAAATTACAGAGCCATTCCGTCCTGCGTGACTCCCACTTGGGAAGCTTTTCTGCGAGCCGTACTTTTCTGATCTTATTTGTATTACTCAACTGGGGAAGGGCATTATTATTTGGAGTAATAATAGAGATCATACTGTTATACCTACAGTAATTCAGCTACACTTTTGTGTCTTTTCAAGCAAACAAACCTTCTTTCTCAGTCCCTATCATTCTCTGTTCTGCCAGTACTGTGCCACAGGAGAAATTCTTCTGGAAATATTAAAGAAACCCGCAGTGCAATGAGAGTCTGAAGTCAGAGCTTCTGTAAGACCAGGTGTTTCAGGAGTAGATTTGTCTCCTCATGGAACAGACAGGAAAAATCCTCCGCAGCTGATTTCTGAGAATACCTTGATATGTGGCTTGTTAATGAGCAACTTACTGCAAAAATTACCTCTTTACATTCCAAGTTGTTTTGCTTAGGTTGGATGGAAAAGATCTAACTGCCAGAATCAGGCTTTCAACACATATATTTGCGATGACAAATACAAAATTCCCTTCCCATCGATGTTCTCGGAGCTGTCTACAGACTTGCTGCTGCAGTAGCTACCACTAAATGCCACTAAGTCAGTAAATCCATTTATTGGAATAGTCCTACAGAACTGCAGCAAAGAAACACAAACTTAATCCAATTCAAACCTCTTCTAAGCAGAAGGAAATAAACATTCAGCTCTGTTCTCCATGAAACTTGAGTAAAAAAGGGTGGAACCTTAAGGATGTATATGGTAAAGAAAAGGCCATTCAAGAGACAATACGAACAAGCCCTAGAAACAACAGGAACAAGAAGGGGGTGTCCCAAGCATTCTTTAGCAAAGCACTGAAAATACCCCTGGGACTGTCCAAGGCCCTTGATTCAAGTCACATCCTTCCATCGGCTCCCTAAAACACTCGGCAACAACATCTGGAACCCCCATCCAATTATAAGATGAAATGCAGGAGGATCAAAGAGAGAGCTTCCCAGCTCTCATGAGAACAAGCTGGAGCGTGGGATAATTAGCAGCTTCTGACTGCTGCTAACCACCTCTCTCTCATTAGCATTTTTCCCTGGTCTTCCCACCTGCATGTGTAGTCCCCTCTGCCTCCAGAGTACCAAGTTCCCCTCCACGCGCATCTCTTTCAACCTGCCTGTAACAACAGTTGCCCTGACACATCCTAGATGTTTGTACCAGTCTCGCTTCTCCTCTCTCCATTAACCAGGGGCAAAACCTTTTGGAATTGCTTGGGAATAGGAGTAAGGGGAAAGGAAAAAAAAAAAAAGGAAGGGTTCAGAGCTCTGGGGATCCTGGTGCATCTACGGAGAAGCAGGAGATGCCAGGAGAGACATACAGCTGAATAATAACAAAATAGTATTTACTTTGCTTCTTGTGTTCATTCCCCTACGACCCAAGGCCTTCTGATCAGGATGAAGGTGTAATTCACTGAGGCAGAAACATGTGCTCGCTAGTCCCCTGAGCTGGCTAACGCACTGCAAGAGGCACAGAGGTTTGAAGCCTGAAAGGCACCTTAACAGTAGCGAGGAGTCAAGTTGTCAGGAGCAAGACAGAACTGTGAGATGCTTGTGCTTGCAGAAGAAAGGCAGGATGCATCTCTGTCCTACGGGGGAACCCTTGAGTTGCATCACTGCGTTGGGTTTCAGTGCCTGCTCTTTCCAGGAAGAACAGCAGGCAGCAATTCTCCTCTATCCGAGGGACTGGCCAGTACGGAAGGGAAAGCTCAGACTGGAATCCCCCTCACAAGCAGAAACAAGACCACTTTCTCCATAGGCTGTGGCAATTCCACAAGACAGGGGCGTTTCCTCCTAGCAAGTCAACCAACAAACGAGGCCTTTCCTTGATGCTATGGTGCTCCTGTCCCATCCCCGAGAGCAGCCTCATGTCACAATCCCATGGAGGAACCCTAGTCACACTGTCTACTGACAAGGGAAACAAACTGGTTGGGCACACGAGAAATCTGCATGCAGAGAAACAAACAAACCGAACTCGGGGTGAAATGTTAACGAAGATCTGGAAAGCACTACGAGATCCTTAGATTAAAGGGATCCCAGGAACATAGCTCAGCCAGCAACAGCAGATAAGGTCAGCCGAGGGACTGCGCTCAATTTTATCATTAAAACCCAACTCTATATACAGTGACTCAACAAAGATATAATAAATCATCTAAGAGTGTTGTCATGTGTATTTTGAGTAATTCTGCCTCAGAAACAGCACACAGTGTGGTTGCTGGAATGACGCAGCTCTGACCCCATTCTCCAGTCCGGGCTGTCCACTGCTTGAGCTTATACAGACAAGCACACGCCCCAGAGCTCTTGGAAGGTTATCCCAGGCAAACCTACGGTCTTGCTCCTACCATGGGACCTGCAGGTCTGACTGGGTGCTGAGGTGCAACTACAGCCCCAGCCTTTTGGAACCCGCCTTCCAGAGCAGCTTGGGCCGGCTGCAGTGCTTGCCGAGCGTACGCTCTCTGACCACCGTGTGAAGGCACGGGCTGTACGCACCGAAAAGTCTGCAAAACCAAGTTTTTCCCCTTGCTTGACAGGGACTTCTGAGCTCAATGAGGAGGGGATGAGCTTGTTTAAGGTATCAGGAGTTTCAGCGATCTGATGGGCTGGGACGCTCTGTTGTAAGTGTCTCTAGCTCCATCAAATCAACTCTCGATTAGAAATACATTAGATTCCTTTTCCTCTACCTCAGCTCCAAACTGCTTTTTAACAACCAGCTTCGGAAAAGCCTTTCCCCTGCTGCCTCTCCCTCGCCGAACAGCAACCGCTGCCGAAGCCCCCAGCCCCGGCGGAGAGGCAGGAGCGCTGGTGCCGAGAGGGGCAGAGGGATGAGGGCACAGCCGGCCCGTCGCTGCTCGGGAACCCCCCCCGGCGGGGCCCCCGCTGCCGCCGCGGGTTGCTGGCAGCAGCCCCGGAGCCGCAGCGCTGCCGCCGGGGAGAGAGGTAATAAATAACCCGGGGAGCGAGGCGCGGAGCCCGGCGGGCGGCGCAGACTCTGACCTGACAAATACCCACTGGAAAATCATCACCTCCCGCCCCCGGGAGCCTGGAGCCAGCCCCAACCCGGCCCCAGACGGGAGGGGAGGGGGGTGGGGGGGTGGCTGCGCAAACACTGGGGCGCGCAGGAGCCAGCCGGCCCCGCCGCCCGCCCCGTCGAGCCGCGCCGAGCTGAG